>CM051011.1:23705016-23725016 GCA_027704905.1 Muraenolepis orangiensis | reverse complement strand
TTGTTGGTTATTTGTATGTTCATTTTTATTGTGTATAATATTTTTATAGTATTGTTCTAGAAATTCATACTGCGGGGGGGGGGGGGGGGGGAATGGGGAGTAAGCATTCCATTGTACTTGTTGCAAATAGCCAATCAAAATCTTGTATCTTGTATCTTGATTGGTCCAACGGGTTCCGAGGGTGGGCCTTGTTTTTTCGGATAACGGGACACATCTGTACAGTTCCAGACAAACGCCCTACGAATCCCGAACGTTAACAACGACGACCTGCTATTAGAACTGCTGACTGGATTTTGACAGCCTTGACGAGGCAAAAAAAAACAGCTGATTAAGTTCTTGAAAAAACGAACAACGTTCAAGATAAATGCAACTAATATTGAATCACTGTTGCCTGTGGTGTGAACTGTGGTGCACATTATCTTCCAATAACTGGACACCCACCTCGTCGTGGATTATACCTGACATACACACACAATGTGTATACGCAAGAGAATAATAATAATAATAATAAATAATTCAGCATCTACATAACTCCTCCCATTCTCATCTGCAACGTCACACCTGGGCAGAGAGCCGTATTGCACAAACATATAGCTACGTAGAAAGTCCAACCCCCCCTCTCACGCCTCCCTTTCGGAAAACAGATGTAGCTTTTTCTGGTGTTTTTCCGTCCAGTGCCATTTTGGACATGACATTGAGACATTATCACTGTGATATGTATGATGAACCTGCTCTCTTTTCCATAGTTTCTCTCTCTCTCTCTCTCTCGCTCTCGCTCTCGCTCTCTCTCTAGAGACCAATCACAGCAGTTACAGAGAGAGAGAGAGAGAGAGAGAGAGAGAGAGAGAGAGAGAGAGAGAGAGAGAGAGAGAGAGAGAGAGAGAGAGAGAGAGAGAGAGAGAGAGAGAGAGAGAGAGAGAGAGAGAGAGAGAGAGAGAGAGAGAGAGAGAGAGAGAGAGAGAGAGAGAGACCAATCACAGCAGTTAGAGAGAGAGAGAGAGAGAGAGAGAGAGAGAGAGAGAGAGAGAGAGAGAGAGAGGAGAGAGAGAGAGAGAGAGAGAGAGAGAGAGAGACCAATCACGCAGTTAGAGAGAGAGAGAGAGAGAGAGAGAGAGAGAGAGAGAGAGAGAGAGAGAGAGAGAGAGAGAAGGCCACAGGGCAGTGAGCCGTGTTTCCCGAAGGTCTGTTTTGCTGTTGTCCTCCAACATGAAAGCTACTGCTGCTTCTTTACCCTGAGAGATATTTTTCCCAACAGTAGAAGCTCACAGCTCAGCCACAGGAATAGATTGAGTGGTGAATTTAAATGGTGTGTGCTTGTGTGTGTGTGTGTGTGTGTGTGTGGTGGGGGTGGGGGGGGTGGGTGGCGATATTTAGCCTAAAGGGTCTGTGCGTGCTTCTATTTATGGGCCATGGCGCATAAACTTGAGCGTGGCGTCTTGTCGGTACAGTCACAGAGTCCCGAGAGAGACCTCTTTTCCTTCGTTTATGCACTTTGGTGAAAACAAAACCCAATGTTGACAGGGGAAGGGACTACAGATTAAACTAGAGGGCCCCTCAGTAGAGCCCCTACCTCCGCCACACCAAACAGTCCCCTTTGCCCTATTTCTGAGGCTAAACCATCCCTCTAAATATCCCAAAGCAACGCTTCTTCACCGTTTCATCCGATACATGGGATTAGTTACCCTTATTTCGCATGCACATTATCCCGGATTCGGATCCGGATCCGCAGGGGTCCGGATTTGTATTCCGATATTTCCACTAAATGCTCTTAAACCAGAATTGGCATTCCACCTAAACCCCTTCACCAAGTTGAATGCAAATATGTTAGTACCGGTAACTTTGTGAAATATATTACACAATATGGGATGGCTTGCCCTACCTCCCAATGCTAAAGAATCCTTCAAAAACAAATCCTGGATCAGGAAGCGGCACATACATTTGATCAACTTTATTAAGTCAAATTTACCATAAGTCAAATTTAACATTTTGAGTTATCCTTCTAGCAGACAAATATACAGACAAACAAACACACCAGAGCGGTAAACACAACCTCTGTCCGATCTTCGATGGGGCGAGGTAAAGGTACCACCAGACGCCACTACCTGTGTGGGTTCAACCCTCCCGCGCTGTACCGATATGTGTTACACGTAAGCGGTCACCCTTATCGGAGCGGCGTTCGCCAGAGCTCACGACCTGTGATCCTAGATGGAGTGTGATCCTGTGAGACATGCGTCTGTCTTTCTAGAGATATGTTCTTTGTGTGGGGGGGGTCATGGTGACAGCTAGGTAGGCAGTGTTTTGGTACAGTAGATGGGGGAGGAGAGGGGGGGGGGGGGGGATATAATACATGAGAGGTTGTTTTTTTCTTCTTTTCTCATGATTAACGATCGCCACTCTGCTGATTTCTTTGGCTGTCCAAAGTACCGCCGGTGACCCCCCCGGGGGGGCGTTGGGGGGGACCAGATCCACCAATCGCACGCCAGCACAACAGACAGATGAACCAATTAGACACCAGCCGTGCTCACTGGGTGGTGGGGGGGGGGAGAGATGGTAGATGACAGAGTGTCAGAGAGAGAGAGAGAGAGAGAGAGAGAGAGGAGGAGAGAGGAGAGAGAGAGAGAGAGAGGAGAGAGAGAGAGAGAGAGAGAGAGATGAATGGAGATATTTTGTAAGAGAGAGAGAGGGAGAAAGAGATGAATGGAGATATTTTGTAAGAGAGAGGGGGAGAAAGAGATGAATGGGGAGACTTAGAGAGAGAGAGAGAGAGAGAGAGAGAGAGAGAGAGAGAGAGAGAGAGAGAGAGAGAGAGAGAGAGAGAGAGAGAGAGATGAATGGAGAGACTTTGTAAGAGAGAGGGAGAAAGGGATGAATGGAGAGACTTTGGAAGAGAGCAGGTTCATCATAAATAACACAATGATAATTAGATTAGATTAGATTAAAATGTATTGTCATTGCACAGCACAAGTACAGTACAGCAAAATTAATTCAGCATCTAACCAGAGTGCAAATGTTGCAGTAAAGTGCATGGTAATATAGAATTTACAGTTTAAAACCAGTTATAAGGTTACTTATAGAGTATGTGTGGGCTTCCACTAAGCACTACCGGATAGCCACGCCCCCCCCTTGTTAATTCTCACCCGCAGCTGCAGCGCATCACTCATTAACGTTACTATTTAAGCCTACCCCGCACACTCACACGGGGCCAGATTGTTCCGGACTATGCAGACATTCCAGCGGATACCAAGTCTGATTCCCGTTCCCGGTCCTGTTCCCGATTACGCTTCCGCCTGTCCCTGCCTGGTTCGTCTGCCCTGCCTGGTTCCTGATCACCTGCCTGTCCCCATCTGTGATATTATAATAAATGTCACTGGTGTCCTTGGTGTCCGTGTGCTGCATTTGGGTCCTAACCATGATGAGAGTATGTCTTCCAAAATGGTACTTGAATGAAACCGCACTGTACGGAAAAACACAGAACAACAGAAAAAGCTACATCTGTTCAATCCACACTTTCAGCACAATAAAAACAATTAAACAGAGTAAATTCAAGTCATTATATATTCATCCCCTTAAAGCTGTAAAACCAACTTTCTTCCTTTGCTCCATGGTTGAAACAAACGAACTAACCTTGGTGAGGTGCCAATAGTATAAAATAAATATGATGGAGAGTGGTAGTAGCAAGTTTAACTGCTGGGAACCCCAAATTAAAGCCGAAAGACGAAAGATCAACTAACGGGAAGATGTGGGGTAATTTAGCAATTCATCCACCTGGGAGCCTAACCCTTCCAGCCTCGGGTTCGCTCCTTCAGGGGCGGGGCGGGGCGGGGGGGGGGGGGGGAGAGAGAGCGTTGGCCTGCCCCAGCGATGCTCCATCTTCTACACCCTAATCAGTCTGCTTGGTGTGGGCTCACCGCTCCTCGGGGCGCGGACCCCTGGTACAGCCCAAGAGGTAATAATGTGTCTATATTCTGCCGGCTTTCTTTTCTTTTCTTTTTTTTTACCGTAAAATGTTCATGGGATCAGGGCCGTTGAATCTTTGTTAACCTGTGTTTGTGTGTGTGTGTGTGTGTGTGTGTGTGTGTGTGTGTGTGTGTGTGTGTGTGTGTGTGTGTGTGTGTGTGTGTGTGTGTGTGTGTGTGTGTGTGTGTGTGTGTGTGTGTGTGTGTGTGTGTCATTGCGTTATCTAAGCAGCTGTTGAGGAAAACACATTTCTTGAGGTGGCCATGCTGACAATGTAAGGGTGCTTTCAAAATGAGAAGTCTGAGTTCATTTTGAAAGGAAATATATATGTTTATATATTTATATATATATGTATGTGTATATCTATATGTATATCTATATATATATATGTATATATATGTATATGTATGTATGTATGTATGTATATATATATATTTATATATATATATTATATATATATCAAGTCAGTCAGTCAGTTTATGTCACTTCACAGTTTACAGTTTAGTATAAGCAGTGATGTGAATTCTGTGTGCAATACCGACGACAGACAGCAGTTATAGATATGTATGTATGTGTATATGTATATGTATATGTATATATATTATATATGTATATATATATGCACAAGCATGCCAAGAGAGTAAATGAAAAACAACAACAAGCTAATTCTGCGTGGGAAGAACGTGTCATGCCGATTCTGCTGGGCGTTCTGAATGCGTTGCGTTGGTTCTGTTGTCGGGGATCACTCAGTGACGCTTAATGGTGTTGGCGATTACCCCGCTCAGTCGTGCTTCTACTCGTTTCCCCTGCCAAAGGGTTTTTATCATCTCCACACTGAAGGGTTAAATGACTCTGGCCCGAGATATTACAATACACAGCAGACTGTTTTGCGGGGGAACAAAAAGAGGGGGAGTCACATTTGTCCGTGGAACAGCGAGCAACATTGCAATATATATATTTCTATTTTACGAGAAACCGAATATCACCTCGTACACCGGGGGAAGTCAACGGATATTGGAGGACCAGACACAAGGGAAGTTCAAACCCAGAGCAAAACAGGGCTTCAATACAATACAATTCCAGAGAATTTCAGCAGTGTTACTCTCTCTCTCTCTCTCTCTCTCTCTCTCTCTCTCTCTCTCTCTCTCTCTCTCTCTCTCTCTCTCTCTCTCTCTCTCTCTCTCTCTCTCTATCTGCTCTCTCTCTCCTCTCTCTCTCTCTCTCTCTCTCCTTGTCTCCCCTCCTCCCCCATGGAGGAGTCATGGTTGTTTGGGCCCTGAGGTGTCCCAAGTGTCCAAGTGATTGTCATTGATGGCTAACCCGGGTTGTGAAGGACCAGGGCGGGAAGTAACTAATGTCTCTCCTTTTCTACTTCACCTTCATATTCCATAACGTTTCGTCCAGCCGTGGACACTCCTAGAAAAAGTATGTTTTGATCCTTTCAAAGTAATGGCGCAAAGCACAGGAGGCAAAAACGAAACACGAAAATGACAGTGCTACCTGTCCTCTCCATGTGTGGTAGCGAGCTTCCTCCCTACCTCAAAATAAGTACATTTTTAGGCCACAATTTCTGGAATGATTCCCACCTTTTACTCCCATCTGTCTCCCAATGACTCTACTTATACATCCACCTCCACCACCAGCACCACCAGCACCACCACTAAGAGACAAGAGGTAATGATTTCTCCGGGCCTCTTCATCTGTCACCATTTCCGGCTAATGTGTTTCAGGCTGCATTGAGACCAGAGAGCTGATGGAGGTGGTGGTGGTGGTGGTGGAGGTGGTGGTGGAGGAGGTGGTGGTGCAGGAGGTGGTGGTAGTGGTGGTGGTGGTGGGATGGATGGAAAGAAGAAGGGGATGGAAGGCTGTGTGTCAGCGGACTAAAGGTTAGTCGATGGAGGACGAAAAATCCCAAGATCTCCATATAAAAGAAATGCAAATGTCGCTTTAGACAGTGAAATGCAATGTAGTGAAAATATACGTTCGCAAAGGTTTGTGTTGGAAGGTCAGGTCCTCTCTGCCCTGACTTCAGGATAATAGTGTACAAAAAAAACTGTATTACAGTTGGTGTTGCACAGGAAAAACAATACCGCCATTTGAATGATTCAATCAAGAAACTAGTTTGCGGTTATTTTCTGCCACTGTATTAGGCTTCCTCTCCTAGGGACTATATTATGCTTCCTCTCCTAGGAATTTCAATACACCCTTTCAAAATAAGTGGCGAGAAAGGTTAAATTCATTCATATTAATTCCAATTCATTTATTCGTCACATGCACGATTATGTTTATTATGTATAAGCGCTATTACATTCCGGTCTCTCCGGCCCCTCAGAGCGGTTGAAGATATGTAATCACCCCCAAGGACCTGCCTGTACATCAGCAAGCATAGGCGTCAAACCAACGCTTTCCTTAGGGCCGGGTTGTTAATGTTGTGTGATCGCCGTGTTGTCGTCAAATCTCCACAGGACCGCGTGTGTGTGTGTGTGTGTGTGTGTGTGTGGACTGATTTCCATAAATAGCGTTTGTTCTGATTATAGAGGAACACGTTCTTGCTTGAAACATTACAGCCACATTTAAATTGAAACAAGGGCTGTTGATGCGCTGTAGGCCAGTGGTTCTCGACTAGCCTCAAGGACCCAACATCTGTCATTAGTCAGTCACGACCCCAAAAAATACAAAATGTATTTACCAACATCGCAGTAATCAACAATGCCTTCATGTACTATTGAGTACACAGAGCCAACAAAAAGCTGCAGCAATAAACTCTAAACTCAATGACATAGTGAGCCACTGAAACATGAATTCACCTTGAAACATTTACTAATTCACAGGCTTCTTTTCAAAAGGTGAAGGGTTGGCATATGCTCTGCGACCCACTCAAAATGCCCTCTCTCGACCCACCCATTGAGAAGCACTGCGCGAGGTTACTAGGATTATCTCGGTAAAGTGTCGCATTTTATCGACATTATCAGGTGCAGGCGGCCGCCCTGCTGAGGTCTGACATGTTAACCTTCGACAGACACACAAGTCCACGCTAAAGCCCATTGAAGCGGCCACAAAACCGCTGACACAGCGTGAGGCCATCACCTGCGTTCCTCGATCCATGGCCGTCACATCTTCATCGTCTCTGCCTCCTCCTCCTCCTCCTCCTCCTCCTCCTCCTCCTCCTCCTCCTCCTCCTCCTCCTCCTCCTCCTCAACTTCCCACCCTCCACTCCACCCTGGGGTGCTCTCATGGACTCGCTCAGATGTGGCTGTTGCGTTACGGCGTGGTCTCCGTGGGAGGGGCGCGTGTTGCGTTACGGCGTGGTCTCCGTGGGAGGGGCGCGTGTTGCCTTTGCTTAAAGAAAAAGAAACATGGTAACAGTGTCTCTAATCGCAGTGCGTCGTTGGTTCTGTTGGCAGAAAATGAGAAGTCAGAACATGGGGTATATTTGCCCGTCTCTGCAAACGTCTCTATGTGTACGTGTGTGTGTGCGTGTGTGTGTGTGTGTGTGCGTTTGTGTGTGTGCATGTGTGTGTGTGTGTGTCTGTGTGTGTGTGTGCATGTGTGTGCATGTGTGTGTGTGTGTGTGCATTTGTGCGCGTGTGTGTGTGTGTTTGAGAGTGTGTGTGCATGTGTGTGTGGTGGTGTGTGTGTGTGTGCGGTGTGTGTGTGTTTGAGAGTGTGTGTGCATGTGTGTGTGTGTGTGTTTGAGTGTGTGTGCATGTTTGTGTCTTTGTGTTTTACTTGTGACAGTCACTGCAGAAACGCTAATGCCTCTGGAGATTGAAAACGTCATTTCCATGTCTTTCCACAAACGCGACACAAAATAATGTGAGCGCACACACACACACACACACACACACACACACACACACACACACACACACACGTACACACACACACACACAATCATTCAGACAATTATGTTCTCTCCATATTTCCAACATGGACGCATCTGCTAGAGGATGAGTGATGTGTGAAACATTTGATTCCCCGGCTGCCTTCATTTCTCTGTCCTATGGTCCCCATCGGCCTAGTGAAACCATCCTGACAATATTATTCACGATTGCGTTTCACAATGAATATCAATCTGGCCTCGGCTGGACAGCGAGTGATTCCCAAATATGTTCATGTTCAGTAAAAAAAAATCCAATCCAGCCAATCACAGCGAGGCTCTCAGGCGCTCCCCTTGCTCCGGTCGATTCCGGTTGGGAAGCCAGAAAGCAGAAAGATGTTTTCATCTGAGCGATCTCTTCCGTGCAGATTTCTGTTTGTTGATTGGATTTTTCTTGTTTGTCGAACTCCTACTGAAACCCTCTCTCTCCCCTCTCTCCCCACCCCCCCCCCCCCCCCCCCCCCCCAACGGGGTGAAGGTCAGATCCACAGAGAGGAAACGGAACCAGAACTCTGGATGATCAGTATGGTTCCTGGGGACGATTGACGCTGAGGTCGTCGACGACATCCATGCGGCTGCTGGTTCGAGTCTGGAGGATAAGGAGGGGGGCCGGGGGGGGAAGGGAATGCATGTTGAGATGAAAGTGGTGTTGGGGAGGGGGGGGGGGGAGGGGGGGGAACTGACAAAAGATGGGGGAGGAGAAGGAGGAGAAAGAGAAGGAGACTAATCATCCCCCATTCATGGAGCTCTTTTCAAAGCGTCCCTGGTTGCCATGGAGTTGATAGCTAGTGTGTAAGTGTGGGTAGAGTGGGAAGTGTGTGTGTGTGTGTGTGTGTGTGTGTGTGTGTGTGTGTGTGTGTGTGTGTGTGGCGGGGGTTTCCAGTGGAGGCACTGGAAACTAGTGGACTCATTTTAGTGCTGTAGGCTGATGGGAATAAATGGGTATTATTTGAAGGCATTTTTTGGCTTGAAGGAATGGAAGCCCCTACTTTAGGTGGTTTCCAATTACCTCCAGATCAGCATAATAACACAACTAGGGCCTCGCCATGCTCTCTCTCTCTCTCTCTCTCTCTCTCTCTCTCTCTCTCTCTCTCTCTCTCTCTCTCTCTCTCTCTCTCTCTCTCTCTCTCTCTCTCTCTCTCTCTCTCTGCTTCTCTCTATTTCTCTCTCTCTCTCTCTCTCTCTTGTATATATCTACGTATATATATATATATATATATATATATATATATATATATATATATCAGTCTGTCCCTCCCTTTCTCTCTCTCTATCTCTCTCTACTCTCTCTATATCTCAATGTATCTCTGTCTCTGTTCATATCCATGTCTGTCTCTCTTTATTTATATTTATTTGCCTTGAATGCCTGCAGTGGAGTTCCATGTACTGGTACTGTATGTTCACTATGTAGTGGATGTGTGTGTGTGTGTGTGTGTGTGTGTGTGTGTGTGTGTGTGTGTGTGTGTGTGTGTGTGTGTGTGTGTGTGTGTGGTGTGTGTGTGTGTGTGTGTGTGTGTGTGTGTGTGTGTGTGTGTGTGTGTGTGTGTGTGTGTGTGGATATTCAGCCTGCCACAGGGACTGCAGCGCTGTGTAAAACATGTGACTTATGCTGCAGCAGGCATGGGTTGTGTGTCTGTGTGTGTGTGTGTGTGTGTGTGTGTGTGTGTGTGTGTGTGTGTTTGTATTTAAGAAGCAATGCAAGTACAGGGAATTTATCATGCAGTTCCGACCATTTCCTACTTACACACAGAATAATTCAGCCCAGAGGAGCCACCAAGGTACACACGTACACACACACACACACACACACACACACACACACACACACACACACTCATTATGTGGCACGCCTGCAGAAATCTCAAGCAGAACACACTCGCACTATGCCTATAGCCTCATGCTTTGTCATTCACAGACATGTGCACACACACACACACACATTCACACACACACACACACACACACACACACACACATACATACATACATACATACATACATACATACATACATACATACATACATACATAGAGTAGATAAACATACACACATATCAAAAAACAGGCACATGCGGTGAGGCACATTCATAAACACACAACATATTGAACAGCCACACACATGCACATCACGCGCACACACACACACACACTCTGTTGGCTCCCACTTGGCCATGATAGCAGGTGATGCCTTGAAGCTATTAGGAAGAGACGGGAAGGTACACACACGCGCGCGCACACACACGCCCACACCTCTATCCTATCCACTACCGCAGTGCAACTGTGAACACAGCTGCTCACAGTGTCCACCGTGGGACGCTGTGTGTGGCGTAGCACCCAACAGGATTGGTGCCTTGGTCGCCCTGAGGGGGACTCAGGGCTCCAGCACCCAGGACTGCAGGGTCCTGGGGTGAGACGAGGGGTGAGACGAGGGGGGAGACGAGGGATGAGAAGAGGGGTGAGACGAGGGGGGAGACGAGGGATGAGACGAGGGATGAGACGAGGGGTGAGACGAGGGGGGAGATGGGGGGGGTGTAGGTGTGGTGGGCAGGAGAGAATGATAAACAAACTGATGTGTTTGTTTGGGTTAGTTTTGTTCCATTCATGTGTTTATTTGTCTGGTTTATTCAGTCATATGTGGTTCACTGGTTACATGTTTACATCCCACTTTTGTATGTACCATACTGTATATATATTTTCAAATTGTCCCTACTTGTATATTGGGCCAATGCATATGCATATCTACTTTTGCTCATTTACTCATATTTGGCCATTGTAATCTCATTTTTTTAATCATTTTAAATAATTAATTTTTCAATAGCTGTTGTGTGTGTAAAGAGTGACGGTGAGGATTGCTACACAATGTCATCGTACTGTACAATGGCAAGAAAGGCATTCTGATTCTGAATCAGATTATTGGGGACGGATGGAGGAGAGAATGTAGAGAACTGCTCACTGCTAGGTAACGTTAAATGGACTGGATATTATCTATAAAGCGCTTTTAACCAAAGCGCTTCACGTTGTGCCTCACGTTCCGTTCATTCACACATTCATCCTCCAACATCCATCCATCCACAGTGCAAGGCGAACTCGGGCAGCTCGCCGGGAGCAGTCAGGGGTCTGGGGTCTTTTGTTTGTTTACCTTTATATATCACTGTTCGTTTGTTTATGCCCCGGCTTGTTTGGCGCGACGGCGGCGGCGGCTACACTGGTATGTTATTTACTCCAGGGTCTCTGCTGTAGCTTCTGGAGCTTCTTATATCTCTCCTGCAGAGAGCGAGTCTGACCTTCACCTTACCTGACTCTCTCTCTCTCTCTCTCTCTCTCTCTCTCTCTCTCTCTCTCTCTCTCTCTCTCTCTCTCTCTCTCTCTCTCTCTCTCTCTCTCTCTCCTCTCTCTCTCTCTCTCTCTCTCTCTCTCTCTCTCTCTCTCTCTCTCGCTGCTTCCCTGTTTTCCCTCCCTGCTGCTGCTGTTGGCCCCCGACTTTGGGAATCAATAACACACCATCTCCGCACCTCAGCCATTTAATCTGACATTTGATCCGGTGAGGGGTGAGGGGTGGGGGGGGGGGGGGGGGGGTGAGGGGTTATTTATGTGTGGCGAGGCTGCGAATGAACACTCTCTAACTCAACCTCCCCGTACCCCCTCACTCGCCCCGTCCTATTTGTTGTAGTGTTTTTTTAATGTCTCTCGCTCTCTCTCTCTCCTCTCTCTCTCTCTCTCTCTCTCTCTCTCTCTCTCTCTCTCTCTCTCTCTCTCTCTCTCTCTCTCTCTCTCTCTCTCTCTCTCTCTCTCTCTCTCTCTCTCTCTTATGTCTTATGTTTCTCTGATTCGCTTTTTCTCCTTCTCTTATGTTCCCGCCCCACTCTCTTTTCTCTCCTCTCTCTCCTTCTCTCCCCACCCTCTCTCCTTATGTCTCTCGCTCTCCCTTTCTCTCTCTCTCTCTCTCTCTCTCTCTCTCTCTCTCATTCTGTCTCCCTCTCACGCTCTCTACCCCCCCCCCCCCCCTAGACCCCCTCCCATCCTCTCTCTCTATCCTGGAGCTCCAAAGTAGAGTGTTTTTTGGCTGGCATGTGGTCCCGTTAGACGGCCATGTCGTAATGCCCAGGGGGGCGACATCCTCGGCGACTGAAGATGTGCCAACTCATTTGGAACCCTTCCCCCCCCCCCCCCCCCCCTGCGCACACGCACACGCACACGCACACACTCTATCGCTCTCTCTCTCTCTCTTCTCCTCCTCCTCCTCCTCTTGCCTCCTCCTGCCTTTTTTCTTCCAGGACACATGAGTCGTATCCTGCCTGACTGGTGGCAATGCACACTCACCAAAACATGCGTCAAAAGTGGGGTATGTATCACAAACAGCGTGAATGAGGTGTGGACAGTGACAGAGTGTGACTTCTTCTTCTTCTTTCGTGTAACGTCAGATGTCCAACTCGGTGTCGTGTAGCCATGCCCGCATCTCTGGTCCTAGGTCGAAGAGGCTGGCTTCCGAGGGTGGTCTATATAAGGGGCAGATGGTGATTATATGGTCGGCGGTCTGGTCAGGGTCACCGCACTCGCATGCCGCACTGTCCGCCAAGCCCCACGTCTTCATTGATGCTTTAAAGCGACCGACCCCAGTTCGTAGACGGTTCAGTGTGGTCCATTGCCGACGTGGTAGGTCGTCTCCTCCAATGGCGCAATCTCCTGGGTCCCAGATGTAACAGTGGATTCGGGAGGGCCCGGCTGACTCCCACTCCTGCTTCCAAGCTGCTGCCAACCATGCATCTCTGGAGATGTCCTCAGAGGTGGAGTTGAGCATCTCTTGTGCTGCCTTGTTGTAGGGGTGGCGGGACTTGAGTCTGCTTGGAGGTGCTGGTGTTATTGTGGTGTTGTGCAAGATGTGCCAGTCATACTTTTGTGCCTTCCTGGCCAGGGCGAGGGTGGCAGCCTCCCGTCGGAGGCCGGCCGGTGCTATTCCCGCGAGGACTGGCAAGAGGGACACAGGGGTAGGCTTTAAGCATCCAGTTATTATTCGGAGGGAGGTATTGATAGCCACGTTGACCTTTATCGCATGAGGGCTTCTGCTCCAGACTGGGGCGCAGTATTCCGCTGCAGAGAAGACCAGGGCTTGGGTGGATATTCGCAGCGTCTTAGCGGAGGCTCCCCAGGTTGTTCCAGCGAGGCGGCGGATCAGCGCGACCCTGGATGTCACCTTGGCCTTGACTTCTTCCAGGTGTTGTTTGAATGATAATGTCCGATCCAGACGCACTCCAAGATACTTCGGGGCTTGCTGGACCTCCAGACATTTGTTGTCGACGTGCACCTGAAGTTCCCTCCTGGCTTCTCTGGTGCTAAGGTGGTATGCCGCTGCGACTGTTTTTCCGACGCTGAGCTGTAGACGCCACCTTCGAAGGTATGCTACCAGTGTGCCCATGTCTTCGTTAAGCCCCTCTTCCATCGCCTTCCACGTTGGTCGGCTCAGCATGATGGCAAGATCGTCTGCGTAGCCATACTTTCTGGATACTGTATCAGGTAGGTCGTGGATGTAAACATTGAACAGCATCGGCGAGAGAACAGACCCCTGCGGTACCCCGTTCTTCAGTCTTCTGAGCCTACTGCACTGGCCACTGCTGGTCTGGAGGATGAAGCTGCGGTTGGAAAGTGTCTCCATGATGAACTTCACCATGTGGCGGTCCGGTATTGTCCTCAGCAGCTTCAGGTGGAGTCCCCGGTGCCACACGGTGTCATATGCAGCAGTCAGATCCAGGTACACTACCCCAGCTTTCTCATTGTTCTGGAAGCTGTCCTCGATGTCCTGACAGAGTAGTGTTACCTGGTCTGCTGTTGATCTTCCACGACGGAAACCAGCTTGTTCCCGTGGGAGCTGTGAGTCCACCACTGGCTCGATGCGGCTATGGATCATCCTCTCCAAGATCTTAAATGGGACACAGAGCAACGAGATTGGTCTGTATGACTTGGGGTCTTCTGCAGGTTTATTTGGCTTCGGCAGAGCTATGACAGAGGCACGGCGCCAAGTCTTTGGGAGCTTTAATCTCTGGTAGCATGATGTATAGAAAGCACAGAGCCAGCCAGATGTTGTTGTGCTCTGGTGGATGACGAACTCCGGGTGGATGTTGTCACGGCCAGGGGATTTGCCTGGCTTGAGCTTGCTCATGGCCTCACTGAGTTCCTCTGCTGTGAATTCTCCCGAGAGGTTGGAATCGACACTGGCCGCTCCTGAGATGCAAGACACCTCACGCGATGTCAGTCGGGCAAAGTCTTTGTCAGCATCCGGGAAGCGGCCATTCTTCAGGAGCTGGGATGCGATGGCATTTGCTGTGACTGGGCAGCTGTGGGGAGTTGTATTTCTGCCTGTGAGCTGGTTGATGGTCTGCCACGCCTTGCGACTAGAATGGGTGAAGTCGATTGATTCAACGACTTCTGTCCATCTGGCCCTGCGGGTGATATCCAGCTTCTGTAGCAGTGCTGCTGCAGTCACATCCACCTCTTCTCTGGAGCTAGCCCTCTGGTGGTCACACAGAAGGCGGCTGCATTCCTCGTCCCAACCTGGGATGTAATTCCTGTTATAGCCACGTGGGATGGTCTTCTTTGCCGCACCCAGGAGGACCTGGCAGTAGGCTGCATAGGCCGCATCCAGGTCGGCTGTGTCTGGGTCTGGCAGGCCAGCTGACCTTCTTTCAGTCTCCTCAGCATACGACTCCCAGTTGGCCTTTCGGAAGTTCCATCGCTTGGCGGGTTTCCCTGGTACCGGTTCCACCAGTGATGGGACTTTAATGATGGATGGTCGGTGGTGTGAGCGGGGAAACCTGTCCAGGACGCGTCTCTCCGGTTTCGGGTCGTTACTGTGGCAGATGGCGAAGGCCAGGTCCGGGTTGGTGGAGGTATTCCAGCGTGCAGAGAAGAAGGTTGGAGGCTCCTTGGGGTCATACAGCAGCAGAGCATCAGTGTTGGAGGCCCATTCACTCAGCGCCACTCCATTAGGTGTTGTGTGGTTGTAACCCCAGTCTGTGTGCTGACAGTTGAAGTCACCTGCATAGATGGCGGGTGCAGTTATTGATGGGAGTGACGTCGCGGACAGCTCTGATGGTGGGGGCTTGTATACGTTGACGACTGATGTTTCCTGGATTTTAGTAACCAGCCACTCGATGCTAGAGCCTGGTGGGGATTGGCTACTGGCTGACCAGTTTATTTCAGTCCGGACGAACGTTGCCACACCGTGTTGCTTGCTGTAGATGGACCCAGCGAGATGGAACCCAGGGATCTTGAGGATGTTGTCTGATGTGCAGTGTGTCTCCTGCAGGAGCAGAACCGCTGCCCCGTTAGAATCAGCCAGGTGACGCAGGACTTGGAGTTTGGCGGTTGTTAGGCCCTCGACATTGAGTTGAAACACTGACAGGCCTCGGTTTTGGACGGTCGGGATGACTGCCCGTCCGCCGATCCTAAGCCTGGCAGCTCGACGTTTGGTTGGCGACATTAGTTTCACAAGTTGGTCTTGCACCATTCCTTGTTACTTGCGGAGGAGGCCACGTGGAGGCTGTCGTCTTCTTCTCCAGAGTGTGACTGTAGATGTGTGTGTGTGTGTGTGTGTGTGTGCGTGTGTGCGTGTGTGTGTGTGTGTGTGTGTGTGTGTGTGTGTGTGTGTGTGTGTGTGTGTGTGTGTGTGTGTGTGTGTGTGTGTGTGTGTGTGGTGTGTGTGTGTGTGTGTGTGTGTGTGCGTGCGTGCGTGCGTGCAACGTATTTGTGTGTTTTCTTTTTACATACTGCGGTGGGGACCGTCGATGAATCATAACACGACATGCACCTCTGTGCTCTCCTTCTAACCAGCCAGTGAAACGCGTGTCTGTCGTTGTTTGGCTTCCCGCAGCTAAGCGATGGGTACGTGCACTTTGGGTCGCACCTTACATACGAGCCTGGGAGGCTCGGTGTGTGTGAATGTCGTGCTGCTGTTGACAAACTGAGGACAGGAATGAAGGGAAGACGCATTACATCATATCACTATCATCTATACTGTAGCCATATAGTATACACATTTATATCCCAATTACCGACCGATGGGACAAAGTGAATATGAGATACCTGGGGAAACAAGGAGACACTAAAGATGATTAAAGATTTCATCACATTTGGGGGACGAAGTATTGATTATTGGAACGGAGGAATGATGTCTTTATTTTCTCACCGTTCACTGTTAAACCGGAGGCCGGAACGGATTTTGAATCTGGTGAATGTGGTGGTGCTTTTATTCAAAATAACACAACAGAGCTCTCATGGAAGTGCTTTTTCCTACCCATATGCTATATAGCTGTGGCATACAGTCTATTGAACAAGACAAGGCGTTCGAAATAGTTACACCGTGAAATAGAATAAGAAAAATGACATTATCCCACAAACCAAGGCCGGGCTGTTGAAACACAAGATATTTAAAGAAACAAAAAAATAGTCTTGAGATGTAAAATACCGCCGCTGACAGTAAAAATTGTGTTCAAGCGCAGCGAAGGGCATACAGTCTTTGAATCTCATCCGAAGTGATGTCCTTGGAACAGATGTTGTGGCGGGGGTTGTGTTAGGGAGTCTGTTAAAGGGGGAGAGAACAGGACCTCTTCCTAATCCCTGTAGACCAGGACTCAGTGACACAGTATGTTACTGGCAGTAATTAATGAACAGTGTAACAGTATGTGTTACTGAGATGAATACACAAACAGTGTAACAGTATGTGTTACTGAGATGAATGCACAAACAGTGTAACAGTATGTGTTACTGAGATGAATACACAAACAGTGTAACAGTATGTGTTACTGAGATGAATACACAAACAGTGTAACAGTATGTGTTACTGAGATGAAACACAACGTATGTATGTACACGTGAATGTGTTACTGAGATGATACACAAACAGTGTAACAGTATGTGTTACTGAGATGAATGCACAAACAGTGTAACAGTATGTGTTACTGAGATGAATACACAAACAGTGTAACAGTATGTGTTACTGAGATGAATGCACAAACAGTGTAACAGTATGTGTTACTGAGATGAATACACAAACAGTGGAACATAACTTGTTACTGACATAAATACACAAACAGTATAACATTATGTGTTACCAATATAAATACACAGTGTGACAGGACGTGTTATTAATAGAAATACACAAGCAGTGTGACAGAATGTTGTACTGACATAAATACACAAGCAGTGTAACAGATTGTTTTACTTTACTAAAACATTTAACACATGAAAGAGAAGTTTCCTTTTCATTCATTCATTGTCCATTCTCGTGTCTATTATATGCTTTTTGTCAGGCATTGCATTTGTATGCTATATCCAGCACAGCTCTCGGCTTGCGATCAATACCATTTATTTCAGGTGACGGTCCATGTGAACGTCATAGCAAAATGAAATTAAATAAGAAAGAGACAAAAACAAACAGCTCCTCTGACTTTGACGGTCTAACCGTAACCTTGTTTCACGGTGCCTTTTCTCCTGGAAAATGATAGTATTATATCGACTTTAAGTGTGTCCTGGTGGCACAAAATCCTTTCAGACTGATAATTGTCTTGACAGCCGGGATATGGAGACATACAACGAAAGGCAGGCAACACGTCTTCCCCTTTTATTCGCATTCCCAAGAAGGAAGAACGTGTAATTAGGTTTGTGGGCTTCAACTGTCCATTGGACTTATTTTATCCACCTCAAAATTGGAAGCTGGTGAGCTCCACTAGCGGTAGGTATGCACTTCCTTTCTTCCCACACTTGGTGCTGTCCGGGTGTAGCAGAGCAAGACGGTGTTTTACACAATGTTCTTGTGTTGTTTTTTTATTTGGACAAAACTTACGGGTTTACCCAAACTTTAGAGTCCCACAATCTGCGGGGTCAGGGATTCCCCCCGGGATCACATTAACAAGCGCCAACAACACTCCCCCTCACCCCCCAGGAACGCTGAAGGAAACAGCATCAAGCAGCATCTCCATCTGGCTTTATCCAGAGTAGTGGCAGAGGTCCAATACTTCCACACACACATGCACACAGGTGTACACACACACACACACACACACACACACACATATATTCACACACACGCATGCACACACATATATTCACGCACACACACACACACACACACACACACATGCATGGACTCACGTACACACACGCACACACACACACACACACAACACACACACACACACACACACACACACACACACACACACACACACACACACACACACACACACACACACACACACACACACACACACACACACACACACACACACACACACACACATGCATGGACACATGTACACACACATGCACGCACACACTCACACACACACACACAGGCACACACACAGGAAGACAAGCATGCAAACACACACAAAAAATCCACACGACTCACCCAATTCACCCAATCCTTCACCTCCAGAACTTCCCACCCATCTCTTCAGTGCACAGTGAGACACCAGTGCAGGAATGCCAATGGACCCGGATGGATCTAGTCTACTTGTCTGCTGTGAGACACTGCTGAGAATCACACAGAGACAAGGCTTCAGCTGCCACTGTGCTTCCGCACTCTCTTCCTCCACCTCCTCCTCTCTCTCTCTCTCTCTCTCTCTCTCTCTCCTCTCTCTCTCTCTCTCTCTCTCTCTCTCTCTCTCTCTCTCTCTCTCTCTCTCTCTCTCAGCCCCCGTGTACAACAGATGTATTATAATGCGCGGGACACCCCCACCCCATCACGATGTGTCACCCCAAGTGTCGCCCATCAGTAAAAAGAAGAGAAACAAAATCCACTGAATCTTAAGGCGCTGGGGCGTGAGGCGGAGGTTTTTGTCATCCCCGCAACGGATATAGTGAAGAGGAGGGAGGGGGGGCAGATACGTTTATTGAATATTGCATTAGGAAGCCTGTCAGCCAGAGCGACGCAAAACGTCTTGACATACATCCCAGCCCCGCCCTCCCCGGGTCTTGTCTGACTGTACCTCATCTGGCAATCAATTTTGCGGTTGGCGGATGCGAGGGGAGGGGGGTGGGGGTGAGATGTGTTATGGGTGTCGACGATACGGCGGTGCTTTATATGTTACCGGGCGGGCGAGCGAGCGAGCGGGCGGGTGGGTGGTGTGTGAACGGTAGGGTAGGCAGGAGGGCTATTAGGGGTACAATATAAATGACTTGAGCCTGGGGCGCTGCTGGGGATTGTAGTTTTCTTTAAGATGAAGACTTGACTCCTCGGGAGAGGGACCCTGCATGTCATGCTAGGAGAGAGGTGTGTGTGTGTGTGTGTGTGTGTGTGTGTGTGTGTGTGTGTGTGTGTGTGTGTGTGTGTGTGTGTGTGTGTGTGTGTGTGTGTGTGTGTGTGTGTGTGTGTGTGTGTGTGTGTGTGTGTGTGTGTGTGTGTGTGTGTGGAGGGTGTTATTTTATGGTAATAGAAGACTGTGGAATGTGTTGTGTTGTGGCTTTCTTGACAAATTTCTGTTGTTGCTGAATTGGTATTGAAATTAAAATCCTTGCACATGGTGATCATGCATATAATGCAATGGTCATTATATGCATGATGACCATTATGTATGCTGCCCTAATTGCATGCAGAATTACTATATATATATATATGTGTACGGTATGTATATATATATATATATATGAATAGATATGTGTATATATATATATATATATATATATATATATATATTAGACACATGATTTCAAAAAGTGAATGTGAACAGCCCAGACAAGGTTTTCATTTTTCATTTACTGATATGTTTTATTGGATTTTATTTCGAAAGATAAAAACATGAATAAATAAGCGAGAGTGATCGTGGGTAGACCTGACCCCCCGATCAGTGGGAACTTTCAACTGAACTTCAACACGGATCCACATCTGAATGGAAATGCATTCAATCCGAGCACACGCGCTACACTATTCTCATTGGTGCTCTACACACCCTATTCATCTCCACTCCGTATCCACATTCTGTCCAGCAGGGGAGATGCTCACCTGGGAAATATGAATGGCATTATGAATATATTTGGAGATCTAGTTCTCTCGCGTGCTGCCGTGTTTCACCGTCAGCTTGATGAACACCCACATGTAGTGTGCATCATCATCGTACATTAAACATCACATGGCGCACGTTTAGCCTTTCAAGCATTTCAATGACGTTCGT
>CM051011.1:23695016-23697516 GCA_027704905.1 Muraenolepis orangiensis | reverse complement strand
GAAGGGGCGGGGTTGGTCAAATCAGAGCAAAATGACGCCAAACCAATCAATGGCCATGATGGCTTTTAGGGGCGAGCCAGCAATGTGAGAATGAAACCCCGGCTGATCCCCCCCCCCCCCCCCCTCCCTCCCCCCCCCCCCCCTCTCTCCCCCCCCCCCCTCTCTCTCCCCCCCCCCCCCCTCTCCCCAGCACAATCACACAGGAGGTAATTCACCAAGATATAGGCTCCATTAGGCGGCTCGCCAGCTAGGGGGAGCAAAGTCAAATAATGGAATGAGTAGCAAAAGACTAAGGGTGGGGACTAGCAGTGGTTGAATGCGGGGACAAATGCTGTTGTTGTTGTTGGTGTTGTTGTTGTGTATCTTATTTTCTTTCCTATTACCATGGACCTGGCACTCTCTACACTATGAAGTATAATGTGTGCACCATGACGTACTGTCATGGTGCACCATCTCTCTCTCTCTCTCTCTCTCTCTCTCTCTCTCTCTCTCTCTCTCTCTCTCTCTCTCTCTCTCTCTCTCTCTCTCTCTCTCTCTCTCTCTCTCTCTCTTTGTCTTTGTCTCTCTGTCTGTCTGTGATGTGTGCACCGTGACGTACTGTAGTTCCCTGACTGCGTGCGGCCATTCCCCTGGAAAATGAGCTGGCCTGGACGTGGTGTGTGATCAGGACGGAGGGAGGCGGGGCCACCTGCCGGGAGGGAGGCGGGGCCACCGCCGGGAGGGAGGCGGGGCCACCGCCGGGAGGGAGGCGGGGCCACCGCCGGGAGGGAGAGCTGGGAACAACAAGTCTTTTGGGACCGCCGGACCGCTTAGACTCTCTGGCAAAGGAGAGACATCTGCCGCTCGGTGGGGGCAGGGGACCTCCCTGGAAACCTCCAGGGACACCAAGCGTGCCGTTATCCTTAGTGTTTAATTGGTGCGGCGGACACGAGGTGTTTTATGGTGGTGCGTGCGTGGTGTGTGTGTGTGTGTGGTGTGTGTGCGTGTGGTGGTGTGGTGTGCGTGGCGTGCGTGTGCGTGTGTGTGTGGCGTGTGTGGTGGCGTGTGCGTGCGTGTGTGGGTGGTGTGTGTGTGTGTGTGTGCGTGTGTGGTGTGTGTGTGTGTGTGAGTGTGAGTGAAGAGGTCGAGTGGTAGAAGGGTGTTTTATGTTGTGTCATGCGTACACAACAGAGTCCTCATCAGGATGAATTATGTACTTGAGTTTCTAGGAGAAGGTGAAATATCTATAAATATACTGTATATATAGATATGTATATCTATATATATTCATATATATATATATATACATTTTTCGATATGTATATCTTTTTTTATCATCTTGTCCAGGTGAAAAGTTGATAAGACATGCAAACCCAGTGTAGATTTCATCTGGTTTCCAATCAGTTCTGAGTGTGTGTGTGTGTGTGTGTGTGTGTGTGTGTGTGTGTGTGTGTGTGGTGTGGTGTGTGTGTGTGTGGTGTGTGTGTGTGTGTGTGTGTGTGCGTGCGTGTGTGTGGTGCGTGCGTGCGTGCGTGTGTGTTGTGCGTGCGTGTATGTGCCTGTGTGTGTGTGTGCGCATATCCGTCTGCGTGTGCACGCACGATAAGATATGGAGAGAGATACAACGATTTGCTCGGCCGCCAGCGTTTCGGGGGAAAATTGAGTCGGAATGGAATACATTTTCATGGATTTTAATTGGTCGGTTGTATGCAAGGCGCTGAAGTATTCTGTCAGCGTCCTTCTCGCTTCATAGAAGGTCCATAGAGGTGGTCCACATGGTGCCTGGGTTGCTAACGCTGAATGACTATCCCTGCTGGAATGTGTGTCGATGGGTGGCAAGGCAGTGTACTAATGGCTTGTGTTTTGGGTAATAACAGCACATTGTATTTTGTATGTTGTGTGTGCCTGTACTTAATATGGGCTTACTTAAGCCCATATTAAGTTACTTAAAAAAACAAAATGATTTTGCTTTACTCTAGTCGCTTTGTAATTACCAAACAGAGCACTAAACGGATTTAGTGCTAACAAGGCACAGTTTGGGCTTCCTACTCCACACCGGCGTCAATATGCCGCGTTATGAAAGAAGAAGTGTGTGATGAAAATAGCTTAGGTCGACAGCACTGCGATCTCATCTTGCTGCGGTATTAAATAAATTGCTAATGAATTAGCCTGATCGCAACGCCGGCAGCTCCTTTTGTTAGATTGAATGATTTTTTGTTTTATTTGAAAGAGGGAACTACTTGTGTCGGCCCGGGAATTCGCCCAATTACATTGAGCAGCTGTGGCGGCCGGGCGCATTGCACTTATTGTGTCAATCAGTGCATTTGCTAGCCGCCAGTCAAGCTAACCCCAGGGTCCGCTTGCACCGGAATGACCTTAATTAGTGAGATGGAGTCAGAAGGAACTGCAAGGTGCACCGGTAGGCCATCCCACCACCTGGCATTATAGGTAATCTATGTGTGGCATGACAAAGGCTTTTTTTGTTGTTTTGTTTTTTTCTTTTTTTAGTCATTTGTAACCC
>CM051011.1:23687516-23690016 GCA_027704905.1 Muraenolepis orangiensis | reverse complement strand
TATATATAAATATAATAATTTATCGGGACATTACTGCAAAATTGGCCGTATTGGCTTCAACCTTGGCCACAAATTGCCTGATTCTGAGCTTCATTTAAGAAGGTTTAGATAAGTCAATAAAACCCCAGACGGTGCTGTAAGTCACCCAGGAGAAGCTAGTGGTGGTAGTGGCGTTATGTGGTGCAGGCCACAGTTAATATTGTTTAAACCGACGAGTCGATAGTAACAGCGCCTGTGTCTGTACCAGATCCCTAATGAAATGCAATGCTCTCTCTCTCTCTCTCTCTCTCTCTCTCTCTCTCTCTCTCTCTCTCTCTCTCTCTCTCTCTCTCTCTCTCTCTCTCTCTCTCTCTCTCTCTCTCTCTCTCTCTCTCTTCCTCTCTCTATGTCTCTCCCTCTCTCCCTCGGTCTCTCTTCCTCTCTCTATGTCTCTCCCTCTCTCCCTCGGTCTCTGTCCCTCTCTCTCTCTCTCTCTCTCTCTCTCTCTCTCTCTCTCTCTCTCTCTCTCTCTCTCTCTCTCTCTCTGTCTGTCTGTCTGTCTGTCTGTCTGTCTGTCTGTCTGTCTGTCTGTCTGTCTGTCTGTCTCTCGATCCCTCTCTCAGTCTCTCTCTATCTCCCTATGTTTCTCTCTCTCTCTCTCTCTTTGTCTCGGTCTCTCCCTCTGTTGCTGTGTGTGTGTGTGTCTGTCTGTCTCTGCCTCTGTCAATGTCTGTCGCTCTCTCTTGTCTTAACCAACGAGAGCGAGGAAGCACCAGTTGGTACCTGATGCGATGCTAACTGCCTGTCCAGCGTATCGGTCCATGTCGGTGTGATAACAGACAGATCTCTGTCACAGACAGAGATCTGCAGCGGTGCCTATAATAAACAGTCCTCAAACGTGTAATATCAGACATACGGTGGAGAGGCCAGCTCATCACACCGGCGGGACCCTAGCTTGGCTTTTTCGGAGGACATTCTGGCCGTTCCAGACGGCTTCTGGCTGCTCCAGACACACGGCGAACCGGGACTGGAAATCACCCTGCCAATTACATGCAACATTATGCTCCCATAATCTGCTCGGAAGGAGACCTTCCCAGCATTTGGCATCGGGTATTGGATGCCTGGAACCTTCTGCAGAGTTTCCAGATATGGATAAAAGGGCTTGTAGTTCCCTTTGGGGTTCCCGGTCTGAAAGCCTTTTTGGACGAATGTGGTTTTTCTGTCGGAAAGAAGATGCATTTGGAGCCGCGCCTCTCTGCTGTTCTGTGTGGGGTTTTTCATGTCGTTATCGTAGTTGTGGTTCTGGTACATTTCTGCGCTGGAGTTTGCTGTTTCGTTGTTGTTCGTCCTTCAAGTCATTTTTTCATCAGCGGAAAGGACTCTGCCACCGTATTTCATAAAACGTAAATAGAATTGTTGATATCAAAGTTGCTGCCTGTAAAAGAAGAGGACAGACGTGGACGGCCTAGATGGGCTAAAGCTGCGTTCATGACTTTAATTATTTTTCATTGTGGCTTTTACTATGATATGATGGCTCTCTGGCCTCTTAGGGGTCAAGAGCTCGTCTTGCCCTTCGGTGAAAGTGCTCGGGGCTAGTGGGGGTCAAAGGAAAATCGACCAACGAAGACCTTTTGAGGGGGTAATTGCAAAGAAAATATGGGGGGGGGGGGGTTAATTTGAATGTAGTCTTGGATCCAGCAGTCCTACCATGTGGATGATTGGACGAAGAGGGGCCCAGTTTACATGCTGTTGATTGTAAACCTTCCACCTACTGCTGGCCCAGTGTGTGATTGCCCAAATTCACGTTTCCACGATCCCCGCCTCCGGCAACGTGATTGATTGGTCCAAACAAATATGAATGAAGAATGAAGGCGAAACGCCCCGTTCACCACCCAGATTCAAGCTCTCAGCCAATCAGGCTTTACATATTATTCATCGAAAGTTTGATTCGTGACACTCACCTGAACGATGAGGCGATCTGTCCTTTGAAGTGTATCTTTAAAGACGAGTGTCCCGGAAGGTATTTATAGGAGACACGCGGTCATGTGGTTGACAAGAGTACAATGACCAAGTGGCATCAACGTCACAGACACACGTTTCTAACAGGAACACACTCTGTGTGTCTCTGTGAAGAGCACCCCCCACCGCTGGTCTCCCCTCTGGGGTGTGTGAGCGGCACAGATTATACACACACATATACACACACGTGTGGTGGAGTTTTAGCCTGTGCACACATATAGTCGATTACGGGCAAAATACTTATTTTTAGAAATATTTTGCAGGTCACAGTATTCATGGGGCTTATACTGCAAGCTATGAAATAAATGCCACTCATTTAAAACAATATTTACATTTTATTTTACATATCTTACATTTTTCTTCCTTCTGTGGGCCGAGAGATTAGCGTCAAGAAGATATGAATGAGTGACTGAGTATGTGTGTGTGTGTGTGTGTGTGTGTGCGTGTGTGTGTGTGTGTGTGTGTGGTGTGCGTGTGTGTGTGTGTGTACGTGTGCATGTAC
>CM051011.1:23677516-23680016 GCA_027704905.1 Muraenolepis orangiensis | reverse complement strand
GTGGTGTTTTTATGACTAAGGTGAAGCAGGGGCAGGACCATCTAATGGAGGGGAAGAGAGATGTCGCTGTGTAGTTCTGGGGTGTGTGTGCATACAAACACCGGGGACGGTATAGTGTCCATGTTACTGTATACAGACATGCGCACGTACGCACACATGCACACACACGCACGCACATGCGTGCAAACATACACACACACACACACACACACACCAACACACACGTGAACACACATAGACACACTACTATACTATTGCAGAGTCAGACATTAGAGACAGACATTACTGTACACAGTTAAATCCACACAAACACACACATCTCCCCCCCCCCACACACACACACACACACAGTCAGGATCCTGGACCTCATCGTGTATGTGTGTGGAGTTGTAAGGTTTTATTGGAGCGTGTGTGTGTGTGTGTGGGTGTGTGTGTGTTGAGCAAGTACAAAACGTTAAAATGGAATTGGAAGGTAGTGTGTGTGTGTGTGTGTGTGTGTGTGTGTGTGTGTGTGTGTGTGTGTGTGTGTGTGTGTGTGTGTGTGTGTGCCTGGGTGGGTATGTGCAATATCCTGTGAAACACAAGCACTTCCAGTAACCGCCCTGTCCTAAAAAATGTGATTAGAATCCACCCTTACACTATTGATCGTGTAGTCGTCTCACAGACATCTCCCCCGACCAACCGGAAGAACGACCGACTCACGGGGGTTGGTTCAAATAGAACATCCTCTGCTGCAGGAAACCTCATTTGCTATTCCGCAATCCAAGGCTTTCGTACCTTTTTGTACCTGTACGCGTACACACTCGTACATTTGTGTACCTTGGGGAACGTTTTTTTCAACAGTTGAAAGGGGGAAAATAACACATATATATCGTATATATATATATATATATATATATATATATATATATTGTGGTATGACTTTTTTTGTTGTTATTTTTTCACCGAAAATATGAGATTTCAACTGTTTGGTTTTGGTTGGTTAACTGTGGATATTTATTTATGATTGTACAAAAATGTTTACAGTACCATCCACAATCACACACACACACACACACACACACACACACACACACACACACACACACACATACACATACACACACACACATACACACACGCACATAAACACGCGCGCGCACACGCTGCACGCACACGCTGCACGCACACGCTGCACGCACACACTGCACGCACACGCTTCACACACAACAGCCATCAGAGTTCATTTTGTGTGTCCCTTGAACATTATATCCATATCTGTGTCACAGATTACAGCAACAGAGTTGTGCACCGTGTGATGGACTGTCTGGGAACAGTGTGTGTGTGTGTGTGTGTGTGTGTGTGTGTGTGTGTGTGTGTGTGTGTGTGTGTGTGTGTGTGTGTGTGTGTGTGTGTGTACCCCAGATTTGACATGGTTTACAAACTGCAGGTCACCACAGGTTCACATGCATATGAGCATGGGAGTTATGCACACATGTTTGATATCTCGTGTTGTTATCCAATAAGGCTTTGACTTCCCTGCTACGAAACACGATAACACACACACACACACACACACACACACACACTCACACTCACACTCACACACACACATATACACACTGCGGACGGTGTGTAGAGTCACCGTGTTTGGGTGCATCTGCCTCTTTATTAGTTCTTCCATCTGGTGGCCAGCGGGGCCCCGGTTAAGTAGAAACATGCTCTCTGAGTGATGTCGGTCAATCAACCCCTGCTCTCTCTCTCTCTCTCTCTCTCTCTCTCTCTCTCTCTCTCTCTCTCTCTCTCTCTTCTCTCTCTCTCTCTCTCTCTCTCTCTCTCTCTCTCTCTCTCTCTCTCTCTCTTATACATGCAAACACAAGCACAAGGATGACAGTGCCTCTCTCCCCTCTGAGTTATTCATCTTCTTCACTTTTCCTGCTGTCCACTTAATCCTCGTTCATATGATCAGCGCCACCACAAGGGCTCATGAAGTAGTAGTGATTAGTGAAATGGTAACATGCTTTATGAGGGGGGGGGGGGGCTTGGGGACCTTGCGCCAGGATAGCTCAGTCTGTTGGGACTTGGCCTGGTAACCGGAGAGTCGCCGGTTCAAGTCCCCGAAACACCTGGGCACTGCCGAGGTGCTCTGGAGCAATATATAAAAAAGCTGCCCACTGCTCCCAATACTAGGATGGGTTACATGCAGAGAAACACATTTCATGTGTGTTTACATGTACTGTATGTGACCAATAAAGAGGATTCCATCCTCCAGATTTTGATTTACGTTTTAATAACTCCATTGATTTATGTTTTAATAAAAATATTGATGTATAGTGGCAGTGTACCGATAACGTGGCGGCAGTAGTCGCCCGGTCTGTTGGGACTTGGCTTGGGAACCGGGGGTCACCGGTTCAAGTCCCTGAAACGGACCAAGTAGGGAGTGAGAACTGTTACTTGGAAAAAGGTCCCAGTTCTCCTCTTGGGCACTGCCGCGGTGCCGTTGAGCAAGGCACCAGACCCC
>CM051011.1:23665016-23667516 GCA_027704905.1 Muraenolepis orangiensis | reverse complement strand
TGTGTGTGTGCGTGCGTCAGAGGGAGGAGTGTGTTGCAACACCTGCGGGCGAGAAACTGAAAGTGTGTCACTACGTCCCGCCCACATTCATGTCTGGCCGACGCCCCCCAGCCCTCCCCCTCCTCTTCCTCCTCCACCCCAGCCTGTCACCACCACCACCACCACCACCATCACCACCACCACCACCACCACCACCACCACCACCACCAGCACCACCATCAGCACCACCATCACCTCCTCATACACGGCTCATTTGCAGCAGGGGTTACGGGTGACGGAGGGACTCAAGCGGCGAGTGGGGTTGACACCGCGTGAGGAAACCTCTACTGTCCTGTCCGTTAACCAGCGCCCTGTCGTCGGGGCTCCTCAGCGTAGTGTTACACCCTGTTGAAGATGTGTTTGATAGATGATGTTTTATAGATGGACACACAAGAGAAAACACAGGAGACAGCAGCAGGAAAGTCACCGCTGGTTATGTCAAATAAACCACCAATAAACCAGTTATGTAATGGAAACTAGTTATGTGAAATAAACTGCTAGTTATGTCAACTAGTTATGAAATCTGAAATAGTTATGTTAAATAAACCATACATTATGTAATCTAAACTAGTGTATGTAAAACAAACTGCTAGTTATGTAAACTAAACCGCTAGTTATGTCATCTAAACCACTAGTTTTGTCAAATAAACCAATTGTAAAATAAACCACTAGTTATGACAAATAAACCATGTTATGTCAAATGAACCGCTATATGTAAAACAAACTGCTAGTTATGTCAAATAAACCGCTAGTTATGTAAAATATACCACTAGTTATGTAAAATAACCTGCTAGCTTTGTAATCTAAACCGCTAGTTAATAAATACACAGTTACGCAGACGCTGGTAAAACCCATCGATCTTGTCTGTGTGTCTATTTGTATATATACGTGAGTGTGTGTGTGTGTGTGTGTGTGTGTGTGTGTGTGTGTGTGTGTGTGTGTGTGGTGTGTGTGTGTGTGTGTGTGTGTGTGTGTGTGGTGTGTCGTGCACTCTGACCTGTTTGTGCAGTGATGTGTGAGGCCAGCGGATGCTGTTTCAGGGTCAGTAGCCCTGGTGTGTGTGAGCGGGGGAGAGAATGGCCGGTCCAAAGGGCCAGCGCTGAGTGCTCCTGTCTGTGGATGAAAGTCCCTCCACCACACCTCCCTCACCCCCCTCTCTCCTCTCTCCTCTCTCCTCTCTCCTCTCTCCTCTCCTCTCGCCTTTATTCTCCCCCCTCTCCCGTCTCCCTCCTCTCGCCTTTATTCTCCCCCCTCTCCCGTCTCCCCCCTCTCACCTCTCCTCTCTTCTCCTCTTCTCCTCTCTCTTTTCCTCTCTGTTTTATCCTCTCCACTCTCCCTACTCTCTCCTCTCCTCTCCTCTCTTCTCTCCTCTCGGCTCTCCTCTCTCCTCTCTCCTTTCCACTCTCCACTCTCTTCTCTCCTTCCCACTCTCTCCTCTCGCCTTCATTCTCCTCCCTCTCTTCTCTCCTCTCGGCTCTCCTCTCTCCTCTCTCTTCTCCTTTCCTCTCTCCTTTATTCTCTCCACTCTCCCCTCTCCTCTCTCCTCTCTCTCCTCTCCCCTCTCGTCTGCTCTCCTCTCACCTTTTACCTTTCTCCTCTCCTCTCTCTCCTTCCCTTCCTCCTCTCCTCTCTCTCCTTCTCTTTCTCCTCTCCTCTTCTCTCTCTCCCCTTCCCTTTCCCCTCTCCTCTCTCTCCCCTTCCCTTTCTCCTCTTCTCTCTCTCTCCCCTTCCCTTTCTCCTCTTCTCTCTCTCTCCCCTTCCCTTTCTCCTCTTCTCTCTCTCTCCCCTTCCCTTTCTCCTCTCTCCCCTCCCATCCACTCACTTGTCATCGTAGCGCCATCATTCCACGGCCAGTCGGGTCGCCAGTGGGCTGAACCCAGTGGGTTTGATTCCCTGTTTGACGCTGAAGGATTGACGCGGGGGTCGTCTTGTTTCCGACCCCTGGATGTGCACAAATGTGTTTATGTGTGTCGAGGTGCTTTTTTGTACCTGCCAGAGTGGAAACAACTACCAGCCAAGCAATGATTTGAATATGTATAACTCTGAATGTATTTGATCAAAATGTATTCATTTGAATACATTTAATACTATCATAGTAGTTAATACATAATACATCTAATACAATGTATCTGCCGTTGGCTGGTGCAGGTGTTTGGACCCTGCTTCCATATGCATCGCTAAAACTCTTTTGGTGAATAGTTTAGTTTCCTTCAGGTGATGTTTATAGCCCAAAAATTGGCAATCCGATTAATTGCAGCAACTAGCCAGTAGGGTGACTCCAGGGTTTCTATCCAACAACTGCATTGAAGCCAAGCCACACAGTTGGATCCATGACCAAGCCTGTTGGGACCTCAAGTTAGTCCAGGACCCCTCAAGAAATCTAAGGTCTTCCAAACTAGTGGAATGCCAGTGAATGAATGATGAGTTTTTTGTAAATCCTCTTGGCCCCTAGTCTCCATCT
>CM051011.1:23657516-23660016 GCA_027704905.1 Muraenolepis orangiensis | reverse complement strand
GGAGAGGTGACTCCAATGAGGTGCTTATGACGAGGTCTGCTTGTGTTTCCTTGTCACAGTTTAGCCGACGCGGCAGCGCGGCAGATTACGTTTAGTTGGAAAATAGTAGAGGGGTGACGCTCGCTTTTGTTGTGACACCCGGTTGTTGTGCCGCATTCCAGTGGCTCTCAGAGAACAAACCAAGGAGTGTTTTCTCCTCACAGAGGAAACGTGACCTCACTTCCTCTGCCTCTCTGGCCCTCACTCTCTCTTTTACTTACTATTTTTTTTTCTCTCTTTTGTTGAAATTCAAAATCAAAATCAAAACCACTGCTATGGCCAGCGATGCTGGATGACGATGAAGATGATGATTATTATAATTATGATTATTATTATTATTATCCAAATCAATGCCACAGCAAATCCTACATATCTAATTGTCCCTTTCTCCCTCTGTTTCTCCCTCTCTCTCCCCCTCTCTCCCCCTCTCTCCCCCTCTGTTTCTCTCTCTATTTCTCCCTCTCTATTTCTCCCTCTCTCTTTCTCCCTTTCTCTCTTTCTCCATCTTTCTCCCCCTCTCTTTCTCCCTCTCTCTCTTTCTCCCCCCCCCCCCCCCCCCTCGGCCGTTCCTCCCTCTCTCCCCCCTTTCACAGTCTGCTCCCAGTATTCCCGGGGCGTGTTCGCCATCTTCGGCCTGTACGACAAGCGCTCGGTGCACACGCTGACGTCCTTCTGCGGGGCGCTGCACATCAGTCTCATCACCCCCAGCTTCCCCACCGAGGGCGAGAGCCAGTTCACCCTGCAGCTGCGGCCCTCCATCCGCGGGGCGCTGCTCTCCCTGCTGGACCACTACGACTGGAGCAAGTTCGTCTTCCTCTACGACACCGACCGGGGTAAGGGACCCGCGTGGACGCATGCTGTTTGTTTTGCTGTTGTTGCTGTTGTTGTTGTTGTTGTTGTTGTTGTTGTTGTTGTTGTGTGTGGGTTGTTATCCTTTAGTTATCCTGATTCCTGATTTTGGATGCCTGTAAGTGAAATCCAAACGACAAACGACTCTGCAATTACTTTAAAATCATAGTTTTTTTTTATATACAGTAGGCGTCGAAGAGCATCAATGAAGTCTCTTAATTTATGCATTGCAATGAATTATCAAAATCACAATATCAGTTTTGATTTTTTTTGTCATAATGCTCTCCTATTGTAGAGATCAGTATATTTAGTCTTAATTATACAACATGCGTTGTACTTTCTAATGTAACCATCTGCGATTAGTAAAGTACCAGCTGAGGGTTTACCTCCCTCCACCATGCTAGAGCAAGATGCCCCAAAACCGCTGCTTTATGCTCAAATTCACCGCAAGTCCATTTGGATGAAAGCGTCTGCTGAATGACCGCATGTAGAAATGCATGTGTTAAAGGAAAGGCTGCAGAAATAAGGAAATGCATCTGACAGAACTATACATCAACAGTTCTCTACTCAGCATCTTCCCCAGCACACAAAGGCGCATGCACACACACTCACACACACACACACACACACACACACACACACACACACACACACACACACACACACACACACACACACACACACGCACACACACACACAGGTGTATGTACACACATTCCTGGCGGTATAGCTGTGTTCTCGCTTCACTTCCACCTGCTGTGTTAAAACAGCCAACCGGGGGGTGGGGGGGGGAGAGCTGGTGGGGGGGGTGTTGATCAGGACTTGACTGACTGGCGGAACAGACTCCCTGCTAGCTAGAGAGCTGTTTACCTTGTGGTGCTAGCTGCCCCCCCCCCCCCCCTACACACACACACACACACACACACACACACACACACACACACACACACACACACACACACACACACACACACACACACATTCAGTCAGGGGCTGTCACCTCCAACGTGAGGTGGCTGAAGCGGTTGACAGTTACAGCACGGATAGCAGGGTCACCACACAAAACTATGTTCAAACTCTGGTGAAACTACTGCCCCCTAAGTGTGTCCATCCCACAGTACAGAGAGGGTAACTTTTTTTGGACTGATGTATAATAGAAGAAGAAGAAGAAGATGAAGAAGAAGAAGAAGAAGAAGAATTGTTTGTGTTCAGTGCTCAGTGGACATCTGTAGTGAGATGTCACCTTAGTTCCTTTGGCTTATATGAATCTGGAGTGTTATCTTCATGTAGCAGTGGTAAGGTGGAGAAATGTATTTAATTCCTTATGGTTTTTCATAAGGTCATGTCGCAAGGCACTTCATTCTGTTATCAGTGCTCCAGCTTAAAAAAATACATATCTTCAATATATGTGTATATAATATACAGTCTGTTCTGCTCACTTGTAATCTTTCAATCAGGACCAATCATCACCTTGCTTTAATACAATTTTCTTATTTTTTTCTTGGCCTATTTTCCCGTCTTTGGTTTAGCTGATCAGTGGAAATCAACTACTGCAACTTTTGCCTTCCATAGACGCAAAATCCTGAGCCATAAGCATTTTCCTAAGTCTTGA
>CM051011.1:23640016-23655016 GCA_027704905.1 Muraenolepis orangiensis | reverse complement strand
GCCTAATAGGTCCGGAGCAAACCACAAGACAACGACTATGGTATAGATGTAATCATTTAATGAAAAAAAAACACGGACGCCAGGGGTGACGTCACGTGGCCAACAAACCTCGCCTGCCCGTCATCCTACGGTTTTAAACCGGCGGCGGTCGCTCGCCAAAGAACAGCCAAATCCCCCCCCCCCGTCCGTGACTCCGGGCCAAACCGCAGTGGAACAGGGGAACACGGGGAACAGAGCACACGCAGTACCGCATGAGAGATGCTACATGCATTGATAAAAAGGGAAAAACGCTGGTGGCGGCAGTAGCTATTGGAAAAGGAGGCTATTAGCTTCGAGAAAAACCGATACAGGTTGTACACATGCTCTCTCCCATAGGAACCCCGGTAGGAACATTTAGCAGGAAAGCGGTGGGTTACAATCACTGTTGTTGTTCCCGCTGATGGAGTGCTGCTGAGGCGTGAGGGTCTGTGTGCCTACCGATCCAGCCTTACCATCCGTCCTATGGTCCATCTCTCCTCTCATTCGTCCTTATAGACACCCATCCTCCCGTTATTCCATCCATCCTGCAGTCATCCATTCAGTCCCAGAAAAGCTCCATAGCTATACAGTATATGCCCTATATATAATATTATTATTATCTTATACAACCTGAGCAATTATTCTAATACTAACACTTGCATATATAGTACTAACACAATAAGCTACTTTTATATACATATACATATATATACATATATGTTAAAAAATATATGTTAAAAAATATCTAGAAATAAAAATATATGTACCCAGACTACACTATCTCAACCACAATTTGAAACAATTCACACGTTTACAAATCGGGAAGCGATAGGAGCGTCAGTCAACGTTAGGGCCGATTTCAATTTTGCATTCTATAATCATTTTCCTGTCACTAAGAGAGAGAAGCAAAAAAACAAACAGCATTAATGCATAAGCCAGTAGGATTGGACGGCCGGAGCTATGAAATAATAATGGCATCCACTATAATTGGAAATGGCTCAAGAAAACACCCTTGCATATTGAAAAATATTTAAAATGGAATGGTGCCATGGCAATATATATATATATATCTATACATATATATATAGATATATATATAGATATATATATATATATATATATATATATATATACATATATATATATATCTATATCTATATCTATATATATATATATATATATATATATATATATATATATATATATATATATCTATATCTATATATATATATATATATATATATATATATATACATAGATATATATATATCTATGTATATATCAATGGCGAGCACCCATTCTGGAGCTCAATATAGAACGGTATTTATGTGAGAGGCCGTTACCGCTGTAGTGCTACGGGTGTAGAAAACCTATATCTGGAGCTTCACCTCACTCAATGTATTAGTCAATATTCACCAGGATTCCATCCAACTCTTGCCATCCCCGTATAGAAATACTGAGATACTGAGGAACCAGCGGCGCGGTGCGTTTTTTGCAGTGTGGCGAAGATGAATCCGCAAAGTAATTATAGAGGACATGTGTTATCGGATCATTTAGTTGAATCAATTACAGGCGAACACACGGCCCATCAAAAGTGTTGACGCTGCAATGTCGCGTTCACAACCGCTTCTTCAAACCATAAGAAGAAGGCTGGAAATGGTCTTTCGGGGTCGGATGAGATTGTCAAGCCGTCTCGTCTCTTCGGGAGCGAGGGCAAAAGAAACAGTCCAGTCCATCTTCTTTCAGAACAAAAACATGCACTCTTGTCTTGACCAGTGGCGGGAACTATTAAGACTACAAACAACGAGATTAAGTTAAAGGAAAAGAGAGAGTACTGCTTTATACACATCTGTACCATCCGCCCAATTTATATATCATCCTTTAGACGCTTGTTATTTTTTATTGTGTATTGTATTGTATATAGCAGGTATTATATTATATAGTGTTGTTAATTAGATTAGATTAGATTAACATTTATTGTCAGTGTAAAGCACAAGTACAGTACATCGAAAGGAATTCGGCATCTAACCAGAGTGCAAATGTTGCAGTAAAGTGCATGGTCATATATAATGTACGGTTGTTTAATACTATGTAAAATATGTAGTTATATTATATTATAGTTTCCAGTGTAGTATATAGTAGGTAGTATGTAATGTTGTTTATAGTATAGTATTACATAGTATTGTATAGTGTAGTATAGTATAGTATAGTATTGTTGTAGTAGAGTGTTGTTTATAATATGGATTGAGCCATAAGGTTCTCAGTGATCAAGCGCCCGACGCCGGTCTTCGGCAGCCTTAAGAAGGGTAGATCCCAGGTGTTCATTAGCGTCAGCAGGCCCCATTATGATTGTTTGTAGCCTTTATTTAACCAGGTGAAAGCCCCTTGAGATCAAAAGATCTCTGATGATGGGGATCGATTAGAGCGTGGGGGCACAACAGTACCCCCCCCCTGAGGGGAGACACCGGACGACCGCCCGAGAGCCTCCGATAGAAGTCGTCCAGCAGGGATGGGTCTGCGAGATAGGAAGGGTCCTCTTCGGGGGAGCAGGTGGGGGTCCTCGCTAAGAGCTAGAGACACGGGGAGCTAGCCTGGAAGCAAGGAGCTAGAGACACGAGGAGTTAGCCTGGAAGCTAGGAGCTAGACACGGGAAGCTAGGAGCTAGAGACATGGGGAGCTAGCCTGGAAACTAGGAGCTAGAGACACGAGGAGCTAGCCTAGAATCTAAGAGCTAAAGACACAAGGAGCTAGCCTGGAAGCTAAGAGCTAGAGACACGAGGAGTTTGCGTGGAAGCTAAGAACTAGAGACATGAGGAGCTAGCCTGGAAGCTAAGAGCTAGCGAGACAGGAGCTAGCATGCTATTACTCAGAGACACAGGGATTCTGCGTTATCTGAGCATGAGGTTAAGCTAGCCTGGGAGCTAGGAACTAAAGACACTATAAGCTAGCCTAGAAAATAAGGACAAAGCTAAGAGCTAGAGACAAGGGGAGCTAGTCAGCTATTACTCTGAGACGCAGGGATTTGGCGTAATCTCGGAGCACAGAGTTAAGCTAGCCTTAGAGCGTAGTTACGCAGAAGGAGAATCGACAATCTGGCGTAACTCAGATAGTGTCCCACTCCCTGCTTCTGGGTTCCCGGCTTGGCTCATTTTGGGCTTGATCATTCTGTTACGACCCAACGAGACCGGCTAGCCAAATGTGCTAGAGAACCCAGAAGAAGAAACAGGACACCCAAAACAACGGATAATGTCTTTACTGAAATATCCACAAAATGAAAAACAACAGGGTAGGGTTGGATAGGTTACGAGGTGTGGTCGACACGGGGCGATGGTCCAGAGGGTGGAGGGTGGAGGCTCCTTGGAGCGGGGGAGGAGGGGGGGGGGTAGGACGAGACACGACGTAGTCGGAGCCGGAGACTCAGGTTCTCGAGTAGGAGGGAGCCATAAGGCTCTCAACGATCAAGCGCCCGACGTCGGTCTTCGGCAGCCTTAAGAAGGGTAGATCCCAGGTTGTTCATTAGCCTCAGCAGGCCCCATTATGATGGGCAACACCTGGGAGTTATTAGAGTGTGGGGGCACAACACATAGCTTCACATCCCTTCTCTCCGCTTGGAGAAAACACTTAGGTATTGGCGTTTCGTTTCACGGTGACCTGATCTTATAGACCTCTGCACAGAATGTGAAAGTGGGTTAGATATTCAGCCGGTAATCAATATTTATAATGTCAGTTGGTATGCATTCGCATAAATCCTTGTGAGAGTGGAGCTGTCCCGCGCTCGATTTAAATCAAACACTTGAGTCCAATACGGGCTCCGTCCCATCACAGCTGTAGCGAGGCTTTAGGTAATTCGAGAAATATCATGAATCTAATTTTGGTGGTGAATGGTATCCTGGACAAGCTCTGAAAAGCAGGACACACAGAGTTGAAATACACTCTCTTCGCCTGAGATATGAGCTTAGGAAGAGAGACCATGTGGAATAAAAGGAAAATAGTGCCCCTGGTGGACCGGCGAGGGAACACACGGGGACACGCAGAGGACACGACAGAAGTCGGGGGGCGGGGGATGCATTCAGAAGAATGATTTCCAAAGTGATTGACTCAGAAGGGAGCCAACCACATCACAGCGGGGACTGAGCACAGAGTCGGCTGGTGGATTAATGTGTGTGTGTGTGTGTGTGTGAGTCCTCCACTAATTGGGAGCGCAGGGAGATGGGTTGCCAGATTGTGATGGCCACCAGGCGGGAGCGTTTAAAAGGGGCCGGGGGTGAGGGGACATCTGTTCCTGGCCGGGGTCGACTGGGGGAGTGGCCAGGTCGGCTCTGCGACACTCGCCTTCAATCAACACAAACCCGACAGCGAGGTGTATCCTTCCCTTACACACACACACACACACACACACACACACACACACACACACACTCACGCACACACACACACCAAACACACACACACACACACACACACACACACACACACACACCAAACACACACACACACACACACACATACACACACACACACACACACACACACACACACATGCACACACCAAACACACACACACAAACACACACACAGGTACACACACAGACACGCATATGCAGAAACACACACACACACACATATGCAGAAACAGGCACACACACACGCAAACACACACACAGGTACACACAAAGACACACATATGCAGAAACACACACACACACATACACATACACACACACACACACATATGCAGAAACACACACATATGCAGACACACACACACACACATGCTAACACACAGACACAAACATACACACACACACACACACGCACACACAGGCACACACACACACACAAACACACACAGGCACACACACAGACACACATATGCAGAAACACACACATATGCAGACACACACACACACACATGCTAACACACAGACACAAACATACACACACACACACACACGCACACACACACACACACACACACACACACACACACACACACACACAGTATGCCACCATATTCTAAGAGTACAGAGTTTTTTTCATTTACTGCATCCAAGAAGCAGCTTTGTTGGAGTGGGATGAAGGATTCATAATATTTACACAAACTGAGATTTTGTCTGTTTTGTGCCTTCTAAACACTGGCCCAGTGCACCGCTTGTCAGGGATTTTGTGCTTTTGTTCCCTCATTGAAGTCTCCATTCTATATATATATCATGTCCATTTTGTCACTGAACCGTACCGAGCGAGTCTTTCTTTTGTTTTTGTAAAGAAAAACATAAAACCCCCAAAAACAATTTTAGGGCTTTTTTTCGGGGACCGGATCGCCGCTCCGATGCGCGGGCCGCTGCGTTCACACCCGGTTTATTGTTTAAGCCACATACGCTTTACAGCTCACTCCATGCCCTCCCGTTTGGTTAGATTTTATTTACTTCAAGACTGCAGTGTATATCTTTTGCCCCAAAAGCCCTGCATACTGCATACTGAGTAAGGTGCTCTGCTCCGCCGCTTTGAGATGTTTTAGTGCGATCGAAACTGCGACCAAACCAAACCGGTAGTAGTAGTACTGGAGTAGTACTGGAGTAGTACTGGAGTAGTACTGGAGTAGTACCGGAGTAGTACCGGAGTAGTACAAAAAGTTCCACAAGATTCAAGATTTGAGATTCTTTACTTTTGCCGTGTGAAACAATGGTACACAATGGAATACTTACTCCCACCTTCTGAATATCAACAATACAAGACTATACCACTCCATAATATACCATGTCATGTATGATATGATATACTTTACAATACAATACTATAAACAACACTATATACTACCTACTATATACTATACTACATACTATATATTCTAAACAACACTCTACTACAACAATACTATACTATACTATACTACACTATACAATACTATGCAATACTATACTATACAATACAATACTATACTATAAACAACATTATATACTACATACTATATACTACACTGTAAACTATAAACAACACTATTCTACCTACTATATACTACACTGTATACTATAAACAACACTATATACTACCTGCTATATACTATACTATATACTATAAACAACACTATATACTACCTGCTATATACTATACTATATACTATAAACAACACTATATACTACGTGCTATATACTATACTATATACTATAAACAACACTTTACTGTGACAATACTATACACGATAAAAAAAGAACAAGAGTTGGATAGAAAATAATGAAGGTTTTGTTTTCCTTGTCCAGACAATCTATTTGGTCAGGATGGTAGAAACATTCACATTTACATTTACATTTAGGGCATTTGGCAGACGCTTTTATCCAAAGCGACTTACAACGTGTATTAGTGAGCAGACATAACACTGGGGTACGCAAACATATAAATAGATAAAAAAATAAAAATAAAAGAAACACATCAACCCTTTGACTTTGATGGCATTAATGTTGATTACATCCCATGACACGAGGCTTTATCTCCTTAAACATCGCCATTTATAGTTTTTCCCTCCAAAATGTAACCGTTTTAAAAAACCCGGTTACATTCTATAGCTTTTGAGTTTCAAATCCGTCCATAAAAATACAGTATCAGTAAAATACGAGTATCCAGGCGGGAATTCAGGCGAGAATCTTGGCTTCACTATCTGCCACAGCCCCTGTCCCTGTGATATACTTATTGTGTAAAATCCAGGGAGACAACTTATTGTAATTTTACCTGAGCACTCGTTCTGTGCTTGTTAGGAAGGGAATGTAATGTATAATATATGATGTTGTTATTTATGTGTATGTATGTATGTATATATTCTATTATTATAATGGCTTGTTAGGAAGGAAATGCACTGATGACTTCTGCTGACTACCTAGTAGTTCTCTTGCCAACCTGTTGAATGACCTTATTGTAAGTCACTGTAATGTGGTGTCATGTCATGTAATGTAATAAATCTATTGGTTTAGAGAAGGCATTGGGGAGAAACAACCTTTGGAGTCCCGTCTCAAGCCAAGCGTGTCCCCCTCCTCCTCCCCCCTCCCTCCTCCCCCCTCTCCCCCAGGGTACTCCATCTTGCAGGCCATCATGGAGAAGGCGGGCCAGAACAACTGGCAGGTCAGCGCCATCTGCGTGGAGAACTTCAACGACGCCAGCTACCGCCGGCTGCTGGAGGACCTGGACCGACGGCAGGAGAAGAAGTTTGTCATCGACCTGGAGGCGGAGCGTCTGCAGAACATGCTGGAGCAGGTGATGTCATCCTGGGGAGGAGGAGGCTGAGGAGGATGAGGATGATGATGATGATGATGGATGATGGTGATGATGAGAATGATGGTGATAATAGTGATAATGGTGATGATGGTGATTATGATGATGAGGGTGATGATGATGATGATGATGATGGTGATAATGGTGGTGATGATGATGAGGATGATGGTGATAATGATGATAGTGATGATGATGATGAGATGGTGATGATGATGAGGATGATGCGGTGATGGTGATGGGATGATGAAGTGATGACGGTGATGATTATGACGGTGATGATGATGATGGTGATAATGATGACGTGATGATGGTGATGGTGATGATGGTGATGATGGTGATAATGATGACAGTGATGATGGTGATATGATGACAGTGATGATGGTGATGATGATGATGGTGATGATGGTGATAATGATGACAGTGATGACGGTGATGGCGGTGATGATGATGATGATGGTGATGATGATGATGGTGATAATGATGACAGTGATGATGGTGATGATGATGATGATGGTGATGATGATGATGGTGATGATGGTGATAATGATGACAGTGATGACGGTGATGGCGGTGATGATGATGATGATGGTGATGATGGTGCTAATGATGATGATGGTGATAATGATGATAGTGATAATGGTGATGATGATGATGACGGTGATGATGATGATAGTGATGATGGTGATAATGATGACAGTGATGACGGTGATGGCGGTGATGATGATGATGATGATGGTGATAATGACGACGGTGATGGCGGTGATGATGATGATGATGATGATGGTGATGATGATGATGTTACCTTATATTGGGCCCATTTGTATTGGACTAATTATTAGTATTAGTATTTTTGGTTTGCGTTTTGAGGACAGTGCCGTTTGGAGAAACTGTAGCCGCTGTAGAATAAGTGTATGCTCATATTCTGAATATCAGTAAAAAGTGAAATCAATATTTCATATATTAAATTTCAATTAAATTTCAATTTAATTAAAAACTATGAAAAAACTATAACAATTATGATATCTTTATAACGGGCATGGACATGCCTTTTGAATATTTCCGTTTCTTAAGTCTTATCCTGAGATCTGGATCTCAATTCTGCATCACTTGGAAAGACTCTTATTTAGTCAGACAACAGATGTGTTCTTCCAGAAATGAGTGAGACACGGACACTTCAGCAAACCGTCTCCAGGGGACGGCACAGAAAACAACACCAACCAGCGAACCAACAGGCGAGCTCGAGAAATGCCAGAAATCACCACAGGACTGAGACGGAGCTCGGACCAAGCTGTGTCTCAGTCCTGTGGTGACCGAGGAGGAGGAGGAGGAGGAGGAGGAGGAGGAGCTGGGAGACGCGTGACTCAGAAACAACTCCACTCCCCCCTCCCCTCATTCCTCGCCTCTGCTCTCCCCCCATCCTGCAGGGCAACTGGTGTCTCCATAATAGTTCAATTATTCAGAGAATCTCTGCTCTGACATCTGTCATAGCCCTAACCGCTCACACTGTGTGTCTGTGTCTGTGTGTGTGTGCATGTGTGGGGGGGTGTTTGGGGTGTGTGTGTGTTAGCCTGTGTGTGTGTGCGTTAGCCTGTGTGTGTGTGCGTGTGTGTGTTAGCCTGTGTGTGTGTGTGTGTGTGTGTGTGTTTGTGTGTGTGTGTTAGCCTCTGTGTGTGTGTGTGTGTGTGTGTGTGTGTGTGTGTGTGCTCATGCACATATGCATCATGGCCCTGCGGTGCAGCGGCAGATTGGCAGTTGGACATCTCGGTAGAGCCCAGTGCACAGACCGTCTCACAAACACGCTGTTAGAACAGGCCTCTTGGTAGCTTCATACTGCCGTTAGACCACACACACACACACACACACACACACACACCTCTCTCTCTCTCTCTCTCTCTCTCTCTCTCTCTCTCTCTCTCTCTCTCTCTCTCGCTCTCTCTCTCTCTCTCTCCTCTCTCTCTCTCTCTCTCTCTCTCTCTCTCTCTCTCTCTCTCTCTCTCTCTCTCTCTCTCTCTCTCTCTCTCTCTCTCTCCACACACACACACACACACACACACGTCATTGCTAAATACACATAACACATTCATTTTGCCTGAGCTTAGACAGTTGAAAACGCTCCAGCGGTGGCACATGTTGAATGCTGTAATCCTCACAATCAGTATGTTTGATTCGGGCTGATTATCAACAGATTGTCCTGAATGCGCTTTAATGGCGGCCAGCTGCTCTTTTGATCCCCCAGTGAATCAGCCGCCGTCGCCGCCAAACCTGTTCCTCAGTCACAAACGGACACAGCGGCTAACTGATTTGGGGTGTTTTGCTAGCCGTGAAATGAGCAAAGTCAGTATAATTCGCCACCCGTTTGTCTTCTTACATCCAGCCCACCGGTAGCCGTGAAGTGTGCACACGCTCGTGGTTTAAGCCCAACGTTAACAAAGACACCCGACTGCATCTTGACAGCAGGAAGAGTTATTATATTTGGGGACCTGATCTAAGGCTTCCACAGAGAAGCGCTTGGCCCTGTTCCACTTTATTTCACAGCCTTATTAACTCCCTCACTCCTGTGGGACTTCCGAGCAGATGTCTCCTTTCAAACCTGTTTTTTTTTTTTGTATCACCAACGACACTCTGCCTGTGTGTGTGTGTGTGTGTGTGTGTGTGTGTGTGTGGGCATGCATGTGTTTTCTGTGTCATTGTGTGTGTGTCGTGTGTCTGTGTGTGTGTGTGTGTGTGTGCGCGTGTGTGTGTGTGTGTGTGTGCTCTCATTCTCATCCGGTGTGTGTGTGTGTGTGTGTGTATGCGGATGTTGTCCAAGTGTCTCTTTCGTTGTGTTCACTGTCATTTCGGTGTGTTTGGCGTGTTGTCATCGGTTCAATGGCAGTGACGTGTGACGACCGCGCCCCTCTCTCCCCCCCCCCCCCCCCCCTGTACAGCCAAGACCCTGTTCATTTGCTTAGACATCCCTGAGCTCTCCATTAGCGGCGGCGGTCACGGCGTGTGGCGCCACAGGAAGTGGCCTGTCAGCCACGGGCGAGGTGATTAAGTATGCTAATCTGGTCGCGTTATCGTTGAACTCTCTGACTCGCCCCCTCCCCCCTACCCTCTTCTCCCCCCCCCCCTCCCCCCCCCCCCCCCATGCAGATCGTCAGTGTGGGCAAACACGTCAAGGGATACCATTACATCATGGCTAACCTGGTAAGGACACCTGTCTCTCTGTCTGTCTGTCTGTCTGTCTGTCTGTCGAGCGGTCTGTCTGTTTATGCCTCTCTCTTCCTGTGTCTGTGTCTCGAGTTGTATGTCTGTCTAGCTCTCTGGCAGCCTAGATGTCTTGTCTCTCTCTGTCTGTCTATCTGTATCGCTGTCTGTCTGTCCAGCCCTATATCTCTCTAGCTGTCTACAGTCTCTTCCAGTCTGTCTGTCTCTCGTGCCGTCTAGGGTCCTCCATAGCTGCCTGTCCCTCTAGCTGTGTGTCCAGCCATATATCATGTCCATTAATCTGTCTCTCTCTGCACCCTGTCTTTCTGCCTGACTGTGTCTTAAGCTGTCTTTCTATCTAGCTCTCTGTCTATCTAGTTGTTTGTATATCTAGGCGTTTTTCTATCTAGCTGTCTGTCTATCTAGCTGTCTGTCTATCTAGCTGTCTGTCTATCTATCTATCTAGCTGTCTGTCTTTCTAGCTGCCTGTCTGTCCAGCCGTCTGTCTATCTTGCGGCCTGTCTGTTCAGCTGTCGGTCTCAGCCTTGTGCTATCCAGGAGTCAGGTGCACTTGGCTAAACGGACACCCGGTCCCGCGGTGCTTCAGGTGCTGCCTGCACTGCAACAGAGCAGCGAGGCAGATTGTGGCTGGCAGGAGCCGTTAGGGGGAATGCTGCCACCACCATAGATCTACATCCTCTTGGACTGTAGTCTGCTGTTTCGAATCCACACTGAGTGAGAGGGAAGGGCCCTGCGGACTACCCGGATGGATATAGGAAGGGAGAGACGAAGGTTGCGGGGTTATTTCTGTGTGTGAGTTAAAGGTGCTGTAAGTAACAAGGACACCAAGTGTTTAAAATGGTTACTCGCAATATTTTGGAGAGATTTCTCTCTGCCCGCTCCCGCGAAGAAGTTCACGTGCGTTGCCAGGTTGAGGATACTGAACGAACGCGAGCACAAGACCAGCCAACAGCGCAACATTATTTGAGACAAGAGCGAGATTAAGACTCCGAGATTGGTTTAGCACGGCTCCGGTCATGGAGCTTTTTTCCGAAAAGAGAACGTGGCTTTTTAGGTTGAGTAGACTCTAGTACAATCTCAGTTGATCCAGTTAGTTTGCTTGCTTCCATGGCTGCAGCACGCTGTGTTTGTGAGCCAATTGGTTTCATTTCTGGCAACCCGGGGTAATCTGAATATTAAACACACAGACCAAAACAAAAACAGACTTTCTGTCCCAGCAGGGAACTTTCAAAAGAGAACACACGGGGCTGTGGCTTTGTTGTCAGAGAAGCCAGTGTTTCTACTTCACATGTTTCCTTTATCTCTTTTTATTTTATGATTTCTTTTTCTTTTCATATTGCATCTTGAAGTTGTTTTTTTTCCCACCTGAATCTGCATATTCCTGTGACTATACCCGACCGCTACTCTTTATACCGCCGTTTGTAAGCATTCATCATTTTCTTTCATATGAGAGTAGATTTGCTGACCATAATTTCAAGCTGTTTGCATAACTTGTTGCCAACCATTTTAGCATGCCTGTTATTGGTAATGGATTAAAATTAATGATCCAAACCACAAAATTCATAGTCAGTCAGTCAATGAAAAATTCTTTATTTAGGCAAAACAGAAAAAACAACCAGCTGAAATATTGCAACGGCAAAATAAAGATCCATTTGCATGTAAGCATAAATAAGGAATAGGCTACAATAGGTACAACCTAGGCTATAATAAATCATGTCGCCCATTCTTAAATAAATGAGAATACTATGTGCATGTAATGTAGATGTTAGTATTTACATCTTAATTAGTGTCCAGCAAGGACTACTAATCACAACAAGATCAACTGAAAAAACGTAGGCTTTTGTCATTAACGATGACATTAATGCATATGCAACACCAAACTTGAACAACAATTGGGACAGCACACAATAAATGGCTGATGGCAAGAAATTAAGAATCTGATTATAACTAACCTGCTGGGAAAAATAACCTGAATATGTTAAATACTGGAAAGAGTTTAATCCAGAACCATCTTCACCCACGGTTATAGGCAGGTCACACGGCCCAACTACTCAATGCACACATCTCCCCTCCTGCTGGTCTCCCCTCCTGCTGGTCTCCCCTCCTGCTGGTATCCCCTCCTGCTGGTCTCCCCTCCTGCTGGTCTCCCCTCCTGCTGGTCTCCCCTCCTGCTTGACTATTGCTGCGTGTTTTGCGCTCTCTCTCTCCTCTCTCTCTCTCTCTCTCTCTCTCATTCTCTCACTCTCTCACTCTCTCTCTCTGTTTGTATGTCTCTCCCCCCCAGGGTTTTAAGGACATTAACCTGGAGCGCTTCATGCACGGCGGAGCTAACGTGACGGGTTTCCAGCTGGTGGACTTCAGCGGCCCCATGGTCATCAAGCTGATGCAGCGCTGGAACAAGCTGGACCAGCGCGAGTACCCGGGCTCCGACACCCCGCCCAAGGTACGCGCCGCGCACCGGCCACGCCCACTGACACGCCCCTTTTGGCGTTCTTAGCGTACCCTAGCATGTCCACTACCCCGAGCTTTAGAATTTAGCTGCTGGCTTGTTAGTATGGCAGTCCCAAGACCACGCTCTTAAGCACCGACGCCGCTAGCTTGTAAGCGTAGCACACCCGCTGCTATGCTCTTTGAGCAATTTGCCGCTAGCTTCTTAGCATAGCACACCCGCTGCCATTCCCTTTAGCGGCGTGTAAGTGTATCTATAAAATGTGTTTGTTGTGATCGTATCCTCAGAGTTTGTGTGTTTCTCAGCAGGTTGCTCGGGCTACCTCTTGGATCTCTCTTTCTCCCTCTCTCTCTCTGTTTCTCTTCATGCCTTTAGCGTTTTTCCCCCCGCTGTGGATGAAACATGGCTGGTGGATGGGTGTCCCCATTAAACATTCACATCTCACTCTCTCAGCGCTGCACTTTTGAAAGCCAAATGTCCCTGACCTTGTCACTTTTAGCTCCAAAGCGAATTACTTTAGTACGCCTGCTTAGCGGCTGGCGTACGCGCGCCCTTGTTAGCATGCTCGGTCCGAAGCGGCGACGCGCCGTGCGTCTCGAGCGCCGTGCGTCTATACCGCTACCTTGTGGTATCATATCGTATGTGTGCCGCCAAGCGTATGCCGGCCAGATGCGGCTAGATGACGCGCAATCTCGGCGGGAGTAAAGAGGACATGTTTGAGCTGCCTGGGACTCCGCTGAGAGATGCTCTGATCTTCTGTTGGGTTCCTGTCAATTATTTACACATGCACTCCGGCACGTCTAGACCACCACCGCTTCGCTCTGATGAAGACGAACTCTCCTCCCCAAACAGCACCACGCTCCACACACACACTCCACACACACACACACACACACACACACACACACACACACACACACACACACACACACACACCACCACACACACACCCTCCACACACACACACACTCACTCCACACACACTCTCACACACCCTCCACATACACACACACACACACACACTCTCACACACACTCTCCACACTCTACACACATACACACACACACACACACACACTCCACACACACTCTTAACACATACTCTCCACACACACATCACACACACACACTCTCTACACACACACACACTCACAAACACACTTTCACACACACACACACACACACACACACTTTTACACACACTCTCACATACACTCTCACATACACTCTCACACACACTCTCACACACACTCCACACACACTCTCACACACACTCTCACATACACTCTCACACACACTCCACACACACTCTCACACACATTCTGCATCAATGGGCAGAGCTTGCTGTGCTTGCTTGCTTTTTCATTGCGATTACGTTACCTTTTTGCATCTGTGCGTGTATGTGTTTATGCGTGTGTGTATGTGCGCTTGTATGTGTGCACGTGTGTGTGTGTGTGTGTGTGTGTGTGTGTGTGTATGTGTGCGTGTCTGCACGTATGTGTGTGTGTGTAGGTGTGTGTGTGTGTGTGTGTGCCTGTGAGTCCTGTGTTTATAATAAGCCTGATTGATTATGATGAGGTGATTACAGATATCAATATGCATTATTGAATCAGCTGAGGTCAATTGGATTAGAGTCACCTGATCGAATGCCGTCGGCGGCGGAGAACTGTTTAAATCTTCATTTCTGTGTAGATCTTCAGTTTGCCCTGTTTGTGTAGGGAGAGTGTGTTTGTCTTCTTGTCTGTATTGCTTGTGTTGTGTTTGCCCTGATTTTCAAAGCTCCGGGCGCAAATATTTCCCCAGTAAACAAAGCGTGGAGCTGGCGACAGCCCCGTCGCCATTCCATCACGCTTTCATTCTGTACGGCGCTTTTTTTTTGGTCCATTGTTTTTCGATTGAAAGATGGCCGTCCTTCCTCTCTTTTTCATCTGCTGTCTTTTGGCCTCTCCTCTTCCTTTATCCCCCGTCCCCATCGTGACATCGTCACCCAACATCCAACCGAACCGGGCTCTGTTCTTAAGGCTTCTCTCGGTCCACCTCCGGTCATGTGACATGACCGTACAT
>CM051011.1:23635016-23637516 GCA_027704905.1 Muraenolepis orangiensis | reverse complement strand
GCCGAATTTTCAGCGGAGACTAGCCAAGCTCTCCCTGAGGCTTTATTCCAGCGTTTAATGACTAAACTATCACCTTAGAAAAATATACAACATGATTAAAACCCGGGGGGTGGGGGGAAGGGAGGGGGGGAGTTCTAAATTGGAGTTAGTTACAGCTTTTGCTCTTATCTTCTGAAGGGAAATAAATACATAAAAATAAATACAACTAACTCACTCACACGCGCATAAAACTAACTCACGCTTGACTGTTGTTGTTTCAAGAAAAACCTCGTCTCGGATTCCAACCGCTACTGTGGCGCTCCACTCTCGTTGTTTATGCTATGCTTTGAAGTAGCGATCAATAAAATCCGACATCAACAACAAAATGAGTTAATATGGTGAATAAACGTTCACATTAGCCCTCTGACTCCCCTTTGCTCCCCTGGCGCCCCTTCCTGTTTCCTGTCTAGTACACCTCGGCGCTGACCTACGACGGGGTGATGGTGATGGCGGAGGCCTTCCGGATCTTGCGGCGGCAGAAGGTGGACCTCTCCCGGCGGGGGAACGCCGGCGACTGCCTGGCCAATCCCGCCGCCCCCTGGAACCAGGGCCTGGACATGGAGCGAACCCTCAAACAGGTGAGGGAACACCGCTAGTCGACTCTAGCTAGGGGAGCCACGAAACAGGCTCAGGCTCGGTAGCCGACTCGTAGCCCTGGAGTCGGAGACAGAAGGAGAAGGAGGCGAATTGAGGACAAAGAAAACGCAATAGAGGATAATGGATTCAAATGAGACGTATCAGGACAAATGGCGGGCAGCGTGCCAGAGTAATTCAAATGAATGTTGATCAGGACTGTGTCTCAGTGTGCAATAACAGTTTCCCTAAAGACATTTCGAGGCAGCAAACCTGGATGCTTGGATGCTTCTCTTCCCCCCCCCCCCTCGCCCCTCCCCCACTCTCCCCTCCCCCCTCCCCCCGCCTCCCCCCCCTCCCCCCCTCCCCCACTCTCCCCTCCCTCGGCGGGTTGTTTAAAATTCAGTAAAAGCTTCAGTCTCCAGTGCGAGACGGTTAATCCATTCAGAAGACCGATAATGAAATTTGGTGTTCCCTGCCGCACTGCCGTGTCTTGTCCGGTGTGATTTAGCGATTTCCTTCCGGTCCTGCTGTTTCCTGGGCGTCCGCTCCCAGACCCGCGCACCGTTCGTCTTGCTCGCCTCCCGTTGCCTCCGTGTCCCGCGCGGCCCGCCCGTGAGAGATGCACACACCTGCCGCGAGGTCCTCGTTAGGACCGTCCGACGGGGACCTCGTTATCGCTTGAAACATGGATGCTGCCGGCATATGTTTTACTCACCTCCTGTCGCAGGCTTTTAAAAGTGTAGAAGCAAACCCCCGACAAAGAATGTATTTGTTTATTTTCTTGCTATTTACGTTATTTATTAGTTAGCTGTTTGTTTTTTTTACAATACGTTGTATATTCACCCTATTACGCTAACACGTGAGCCCAGCGAGGGAACCGAGGCGAGCCGTAAGGAAACGGTTTGGGCACATTTGCGGCACTTTTATTGGCCAAAGTGATCAAAGAGATGAAGTTCCCAGCTGTTTTTAAGAGCCCGACTAACTCACTAGGCGGTGTACACGTGCGCAGTGTGCAAATATCGTGTTTGAAGAGATTGAGGAGTGAGAGCATTGCGGTGAGTGTGTAAATGCGGGGAGGGGGGCGGAGCCAAAGGCTGGCGCTCCCTTGGCTGTGTGCCAGGGAGTCCTAGCAGAGGTACAGATGTGGGCTGTTTTTATTTTTATTTTTGACTTTTTTTTTTTTTCAGTCCAAATAAACAACACACACACACACACAGAGACACACACACACACACACACACACACACACAGAGACACACACACAACACACACACACACACACACACACAACACACACAGACACACACACACACACACACACACAACAGCTGACTTCTCTAATTAGTTCCCTAACTCCTTCTGATGAAGGTTGTGCTAATTAACCATGTTGCTAATGAGTTTGGCGCAGAGCTTGTGGGCAAAACGAAGAAAGAAGGAGAAAAACAAGCGGTGAGACTTCACAGCTTGTTGGCACGTCGCTGGTGAACGGACCGAGGGACAGAAGCTTTGACCCCAAAGCATTTTGTGAGGTCACAATTATATTAAGATTGGCCCCCCGCATGTCTCCTTAAAGGGTTTGATTCTCCAAGAGGCTCAAAGCAAACATATTTAACCTTTAGGTACACACCGACTCCACCTACCCATCGCTCTGCATCATGGCATCAGGGCTTTTTATCTTATTTTAAATAGTGTGTGTTTAACCCCAAGAGATCTGTTTGTTTATTTGTATGTGTGTGTATGTATGTGTGTGTGTGTGTGTGTGTGTGTGTGTGTGTGTGTGTGTGTGTGTGTGTGTGTGTGTGTGTGTGTGTGTGTGTGTGTGTGTGTGTGTGTGTGTGTGTGTGTGTGTGTGTGTGTGTGTGTGTGTGTGTGTGTGTGTGTGTGT
>CM051011.1:23573902-23634016 GCA_027704905.1 Muraenolepis orangiensis | reverse complement strand
CCGCTTTTCGGTCATATCCAGGGCGCTCGTCTCCGGAATGCTTTGTCGTTTAGACAGAAAAAACACGTGTCCGGGGATTATATGCCTCATATATCTGCACGCGGCCCATTCCGAAGCGGTTTATCTAACACCCTCGTTTCTATCAGGGGTCGCGTTAATGGCTAGACCTCCCTTAAGGGCAGTGCCATCAAATCATAGATAGTAACTACTGCACAGAGTAGCTTTTCGGCTCATTCAATTAATGCCCGTTCTTACAACAAGATCCCCGCGTAGCCCACTTCTCGGGTGCATACGGAGCTCAATAGTGACGAGTGCTGTCTGGCTCTAAGTGACTATAATGCTTAAAATTATCGCTCGCGGCAAACTATCCAGTACTACCTAATTACATCAAATCTTGTTCCCGTCTGAGTATACGCGGCTAGCCCACTCTCTGCCCTGTACCCCTAGGTTAGGCGTGCAGGGAGGTTTTGACAAGCACATACACCGACTCCTTCCGACCTATACAATCGCCGCCCTCTTAAAACATCCCGCCTCGAGCGGAAACGTGCTATTACGGAGAATTAGCGTTTTATTTCCAGTAACACAGACTGCGTGCGCGACTCGGGTTATACGTTTCGTAATCCGCATAAGGTCACCCACTCCGGTGCAGGTCGGTTATCCAGTGAGTCTTACGTGAAGATGAGGTTATAGGAATTTCCGTCACAACTCGACTTTAACACTCATTATGCCACCGCCCCCACCTCCCCTTGTGGGAGCCGAAAGGGATCGTGTTCTGAACACATCCTGTACTCTCCCCTTCGTGCGAAGACGGACGTTTCCGGATCACCTTCAGCATAGTCTCTACGTATTATCTGCTAGACAAATTGGCGGCAGTTACGCGGAACCTCACCTTTCACCTGATGTAAGGCATTGATACGGACGGCCCCTTGGTACCTCCATTACGAAATAAGAACGCCCCACCTGGAAGGCATGGAAAAGCTGTGCTCGCTCCTCTCATGTGCCTCGGTCCCCCACTCACCAATCTCTGAGCCTTGTCATAATAGAGACCCCAATCGGTAAAGCAAAAATGAGAGTGGGCCCCAAGGACCTCGACATGGGGCATGAACCCATATCACTCAGTAACTGCGACTACTCAAAAAAATGTCGTCACCTTGGATAGATAGTCGACGCCGGATAAACAGATTATGTATGGATAATCGACTACACAGGCTATTTCTTGGCGACTTCGGTGATCTCAGTCGTTTGCAATTGTTTTTAACCGCGGATTAACTATGCCTCTATTTTTACGTCTTCTGAACTCTGTCTGCGATTGGCCAGCAGAAAAGCCCTTCTCCTCCTCCTCTTCTCCCACCTCCTCCTCCACCTCCACCTCCTCTTCCAACCTCCCCCTCCACCTCCACCTCCTCTTCCACCTTCTCCTCCACCTCCACCTCCTCCTCCACCCCTCCTCCCTCCTCCTCACCCCACCACCTCTTCCTTCACCTCCTACTCCTCTTCCACCTTCTTCTCCACCTCCTCCTCCTCCACCTCCACCACCTTCTCCACCTCAACCTCCTCCACCTCCTCCTCCTCCACCACCTTCTCCACCTCCACCTCCTCCTTCTGCTCTTCCTGCACTTATTCTTCCTCCACCACCTCCTCCTTTTCCACCACCTCCTCCTACTCCTCTTCCACCACCTCCTCCTACTCCTCTTCCACCCCCACCTACTCCTCTTCCACCCCCACCTACTCCTCTTCCTCCTACTCCTCCTCCTCCACCTCCTCCTCCTGCTCTTCCTCCACTTCTTCTTCCTCCACCACCTCCTCCTTTTCCTCCACCTCCTCCTACTCCTTCTCTTCCTCCACCTCCACCTCCTCCTCCTCCTCCTCCTCCTCCACCCCCCTCACCCCACCACCTCCTCCTCCTCCTCCACCACCTCCACCTCCTCCTCCTCCTCCTCCTCGACCACCTCCATTTCCTCCTCCTCCTCCCCCCACCACCCCCACCCACCCACCCACCCCTGTGGCAACGCAGCGGTCCAAGATCGCCGTCTACGAGAAGATGTGGGGCTACATGAAGTCGGCCGAGCCCACGGTCTTCACCAAGACCACGGGGGAGGGCGTGGTGCGCGTGCGCAAGTCCAAGGGGAAGTACGCCTTCCTGCTGGAGTCCACCATGAACGAGTACACGGAGCAGCGCAAGCCCTGCGACACCATGAAAGTGGGCGGCAACCTGGACTCCAAGGGCTACGGCGTGGCCACGCCCAAGGGCTCACAGTTAAGGTGGGTGGAGTAGGATGACAACGGGGGGCCGCCGCTCCTCCTGGCGGACGTGTTGTCGTGTTATTCCACCTCCCCTGGCGTGGCGCCTTCATTCCTTCACTCTCTTTCAACCAATCTATGTATCTCTCTCTCTCTCTCTCCTCTCTCTCTCTCTCTCTCTCTCTCTCTCTCTCTCTCTCTCTCCTCTCTCTCTCTCTCTCTCTCTCTCTCTCTCTCTCTCTCTCTCTCTCTCTCTCTCTCTACCAATCGATGTATCTCTCTCTCTCTCTTGCTACCAATCTCTCTCTCTCTCTCTCTCCTCTCTCTCTCTCTCTCTCTCTCTCTCTCTCTCTCTCTCTCTCTCTCTCTCTCTCTCTCTCTCTCTCTCTCTCTCTCTCTCTCTCTCTCTCTCGCTACCAATCGATGTATCTCTCTCTCTCTCTCTCTTGCTACCAATCGATCTCTCTCTCTCTCTCTCTCTCTCTCTCTCTCTCTCTCTCTCTCTCTCTCTCTCTCTCTCTCTCTCTCTCTCTCTCTCTATTTGTCTCCTTTGCTCTCTCTTTCTATCAATCTATGTATCTCTCTCTCTCTCTCTCTCTCTCTCTCTCTCTCTCTCTCTCTATCTCTCTCTCTCTCTCTCTCTCTCTCCATCTCTCTCTCCCCCTCTTTCTCTTTCTCTCTCTCCCCCCTCCTCCCCCTCTCTCCTCTCTCCATCTCTCTCTCTCTCTCTCCCCCCCTCTTTCTCTTTCTCTCTCTCCCCCTCCTCCCCCTCTCTCTCTCTCTCTCTCTCTCTCTCTCTCTCTCTCTCTCTCTCTCTCTCTCTCTCTCTCTCTCTCTCTCTCTCTCTCTCTCCCTCTCTCTCTCTCTCTCTCCCTCCTCCTCCCCCTCTCTCCTCCTCCCCCCTCTCTCCTCTCTCTCTCTCTCTCTCCATCTCTCTCTCCAGCTCCTTCCCTTAGATGTAGACCTTGTGTGGGTGGGCTTGCGGTCACTTTGACACACAGTTTATTGAGTTGGTCGTCTGTCCTGCGTGTCCGCTGCATGGGGGGGGGGGGGGGGGGGGGTCGTTGTGTCTACTGTGTGTGTGTGTGTGTGTGTAACAGTGTTTCTGTATTTCAGCTCACCACTCACAGGTAAACCACTGTGCATGCGCTTTGCACTTGCTGCGCGCACACTTTCGGCGCACGTGATGGATCTGCGATTTTTGACATATTGTCGTTTTTCATCTTTTATTTGGGATAATATGCAGTTATTTACATTCGTTTTTATTTTATTTTTACGAGCCGGTTTTAATGCATCTCTGGGGTTGTGTGACCGTTGTTCTGCAGTTAACACTCAGGGTGGGTTTATGTAAGTATACGGGAGCTGGGGGGTTGAACCCGCGGCCCCTTGCCCTGACTCTCGTCTCCCGCCCGGCAGAGAGGAACGTTATACCGGCCCGTCCGCTCCGTCTTTACGCTCTGTACTCCGCTCCGTCTTTACGCTCTGTACTCCGCTCCATCTTTACGCTCTGTACTCCGCTCCGTCTTTACGCTCTGTACTCCGCTCCGTCTTTCCGCTCTGTACTCCGCTCCGTCTTTACGCTCTGTGCTCCGCTCCGTCTTTACGCTCTGTGCTCCGCTCCGTCTTTACGCTCTGTACTCCGCTCCGTCTTTACACTCTGTACTCCGCTCCGTCTTTACGCTCTGTACTCCGCTCCGTCTTTACGCTCTGTACTCCGCTCCGTCTTTACGCTCTGTACTCCGCTCCGTCTTTACGCTCTGTACTCCGCTCCGTCTTTACGCTCTGTACTCCGCTCCGTCTTTACGCTCTGTACTCCGCTCCGTCTTTACGCTCTGTACTCCGCTCCGTCTTTACGCTCTGTACTCCGCTCCGTCTTTACGCTCTGTACTCTGCTCCGTCTTTACGCTCTGTACTCCGCTCCGTCTTTACGCTCTGTACTCCGCTCCGTCTTTCCGCTCTGTACTCCGCTCCGTCTTTACGCTCTGTGCTCCGCTCCGTCTCTCCGCTCTGTACTTACACTCTGCTTTCAAATACGCAGTCGAGGAATCTGCAAAACGAAGGCCGGACAGCACGCCCACACTGGAGGGAATAGCATGAATGAAATATTAGCATTTGGCCGCGCTGGCTTTTAAAACCAAACTTTACAACAAAAAAAGGTCAACCTTTTCTTCGAGACACAGATTCAGAAATGAGCTCCCTGTTCACACATTTCATTTTGGAAATGGGGGGGAAAATTATGTCGGCAATTAAGGGAATCTGAGTGAGTGGCCGAGTAACACTGGTGGCCTCAGTGTGATGGATGAAAGGCAATTAGAGCCATCAGCAGAAATACTGTTATGGGCCGAGTCTGAGAACAAGTATTGATTGGTTGCAAAGAGGCTTCGCCCGGGTCCCCACGAACAGTAGAACGGGCTCTCTCTCTCTCTCTCAACACGGGGCAAGACAGGGGCTGGTCAGGGGTCAGGGGTCAGGGGCCGCCGTTTCACCTCCCGGGGAAAATTTGACGCTTTTACCGATGTCTAACGTTGTCCAGCGTTTATTCTTCGTACTTTTGGCTTGCGTTGACGGGTCTGTGTCGGTATGTGACTGTATAGAACTGTATATAACTCAAGTTTTTCTTCCACGTCGGTGCTGTTTGAAACTGTATGCCGACACACAGGGAGACACCGCCAGGGGGGGGGGGGTTTGAGGGGGGGGTCAGACGATCCACGTAGTTTTTCATGGGATAGGATGATTTGACCACCGGTTCCCACAGTCCAGTTCCTGAAAATCCAGTTTGTGTGTGTGTGTGTGTGTGTGTGTGTGTGTGTGTGTGTGTGTGTGTGTGTGTGTGTGTGTGTGTGTGTGTGTGTGTGTGTGTGTGTGTGTGTGTGTGTGTGTGTGTGTGTGTGTGTGTGGTAAAGCGTTAGCCGTGGACCCGACAGACCAGCGGTTCCCCTGGTGTCTCCCTGTGTGTTTGGGATGATAACTGTGCGGGAGATGCGGGCGGGACGTAAGGGGGGGGGGGGGGGGTTGCAAGCAGTAATGCACTTTTACCACCCCTTTGTCTCTCTCTTATTGTCACCCCCTCCAAACCCCCTCACCCCCACCCTGACCCCCACCCTGACCCCCTAACTGTCCCAATCCCCCCCCCTCCCCCCCCAACCTCCACCTCCCCTGTTTTCCTGAAAATTGGATGACATACTCACCCCTCTCACCCGGTTATGTTTTTATCGTTTCTCAAGAAGTGCAGTTAACCTGGCAGTGTTAAAACTCAATGAGCAAGGCCTGTTGGACAAATTGAAAAACAAGTGGTGGTACGACAAAGGAGAGTGTGGCAGCGGAGGCGGTGGTGAGAAGGTTAGCCATTCTGTCGCTCGGCCCATGTGACCTCGTGATGCGGGCTGTGTGGAAGCTATCATGTGTAACCTTGGCAACAGGAGCATCTGCCGGGATGCCGGGATATCTATTTTTTAAGCGGGTAGACGGAACAGAGAAACTGTGGTTGTTTCCCCGGTGGGCGGGATTTAGGGTGGGGGGGATTTAGGGTGGGGGGGATGGGAACTAAAACCAAGCGGAAAGCGAGTACTGTCAATGCAAAAGTATTTGCTGTTCTTCTGGGTATTACACACATCTTACTGGATTGTGTTTAACTATGGTGCTCTTGTGTAGTTCACATGTCAACGTCCCACATTTTGAAGTTTTGTGTGTGTGTGTGTGTGTGTGTGTGTGTGTGTGTGCGTGCGCGTATGTGTGTGTGTGCGTGTGTGTGTGTAAGGGGTAGTTATAGCGATGTTTTGGGTTGACAGTATTGGCCCTCACCGCTCGCGTTTTGCAACAAAGGTCCCGGCAGCATGCGTCCCGTTCCCCGCGGAAAGTGACGGAACCGGAGGGAGGGAGGGCGGGGGGGGGGGCGGGGGGGGGGGGGGGGGGGTGATGGAGGGGCGCCACCGCTGTCTCTCCGCACACATGTCTCCCGCACTACTAGCTCAAGGGGAGACCCTCATAACGCCACCACCACCACCACCTCGTTCCCCCAGGTCTCCCCATTCCCACCCCAACCAACCCACCAAGCGACCAAGCAACGGCCGAGAAAGCAAGAAACCGACCCAGAAAACCCAACAACACAGCCACGAGCTGACGAGCTGCAGAGACATGTAGTGTCCAGCGGGGGGCGCTCCTCCTCCGCCTCCCCACCCCCACCGCCACCACCACCACCACCACCACCGGCTCTGTCACTTACCGAGAGTTTCTCTCTCTCTCTCTTTTGGGGGGGCTTCTTCTTCTGATTTGAATAACATAAAATAACATAAACTATGATGTTATTTATGTTATTTCCCAACCCCTACCCTACCCTACCCTGCCCTGCCCTACCCCCCACCACCACCACCACCACCACCACACCACCACCACCACCACCCCCAACACTCAACCGACCCTCCCTCCCCCTCGTGATTCGAAGATCGTCCGTTAACCTTGTGGTATTGAAACTGAGCGAAGCAGGCGTCTTAGACAAACTGAAAAACAAATGGTGGTACGATAAGGGGGAGTGTGGACCCAAGGACTCGGGAAGTAAGGTCAGTCTCCAACCCGGGGAGCTCCGCACCCGACCCCACCCACCGCCTTCACCCACCCACCCCACCCTACCGCCACCCCACCCGCCCGCTCACCGCTTACACCTGACAGAACACCTGCACACCTTCGACACATTGTCTCCAATATTAAGTGGAACCAGGAAGATTAGTGTGAACAGGAACTAGAAACCCCCCCCCCCACCACCCCCCACCAACCCCCCCTCGTTTAGCAGGGCTGTCAAGTTCCGTGTTGGTTCCGGAATGACCCGAAGTGATGTCAGCTCCAGTAAATAGTCTTATGTCCTTTGCTTAGGTTTGGTTTCCGCTCAGTTTGGTACGTCTTGCGGTTAATGTAGTTGGCAAGACTCTGCATACATACAGTAGACATACAGCACTGAGAAAATCAGTGCTTAAAGTTAGACACAAGTCAGTGATACTGTGAAGTGAATCTTTGCCTCCGTGAAAGGTAGGGACAGAGTTTCACAGTTCACACACTGAGGCCCCTTCCTGGTGTGCCGGACACATACACGTCGTCTGATCACCAGACAAAGAAGGCCGGCCAGGCCACATCAGGTCACGTGTCACGAGAATCTCTGTTTTAACCACTCACTAGGTCACATTTGCTGACATATTAGGTCAAATAAAAGGTAAAATCCACAAAGATACACACAGGAGATACGTCAAAATGCATCGACGTTTGATTGAATTCACATTTAACAGCTGACCCTAATGCTCTGATCAAACAGTTGTGAGCTAGGGACAGTCCAGGTGGGGCCTGATCTATACGGGGAACACCAACTGAACAATAGACCCTCGGCTTGTTAAGAACACTAGCCTACCATTACCTCTAGATGGCAGCAGACTGACACATGTAGTCTCATGTGTAGTGACTCTTTAAGGCCCTTGTAAGAGCTGCAGTAAGAGCTGCCTACCGACAGAGCCAGAAACAAGACAGAGAAACCCGGTCTGTGTGTAACGACCATAACTCAAGACACCGATGATTCCCTTATAATAGGGCCTCTTCGGGCCCGTTTGGAGACGCTGTTGTGAAATGACAGTTAATGGTTCATCACGCAGTGTTCCTCCACCACCAATCTTAAACCAGCTAGATACACCAGTGAGAGCTCATCAAACAACAAAGAAACGCGTGACGGAGTGTGGAAAAGCAAATGTTGTGTGTCTGTGATTATGTTAATCTGTTTATGAGTGGATGTGAGTCCCAGTTGTCTATCCTGTGCGCCGTGCTGTGTGTGTGTGTGTGTGTGTGTGTGTGTGTGTGTGTGTGTGTGTGTGTGTGTGTGTGTGTTTGTGCATGTTTGTGTGTGTGTGTGTGTGTGTGTTAGTGAGTGTGATTCAAACGTTTTTTTAGTGGTAATGATGTGCTGCTGCACCACTGCACCTGGCCTTACTGTTGTGTCTGTCATGTCTCTCTCTCTCCATTTCTCCTCTCTCTCTCTCTCCATTTCTCCTCTCTCTCTCTCTCTCTCTCTCTCTCTCTCTCTCTCTCTCTCGCTCTCTCGTCTCTCTCTCTCTCTCTCTCTCTCTCTCTCTCTCTCTCTCTCTCTCTCTCTCTCTCTCTCTCTCTCTCTCTCTCTCTCTCTCTCTCTCTCTCTCTCTCTCTCTCTCTCTCCATTTCTCCCCCCCCCCCTCTCTCTCTCTCTCTCTCTCTCTCTCTCCCTCTTTCCCCGACTGCAGGACAAGTCGTCGCAGGCCCTGAGCCTCAGCAATGTGGCGGGGGTCTTCTACATCCTGGTGGGTGGCCTGGGCCTGGCCATGCTGGTGGCTCTCATCGAGTTCTGCTACAAGTCCCGCAACGAGGCCAAGAGAATGAAGGTGGAGAGCCTGCAGTGCCGGCACCCACCGCACCACGAACAGCCCCATCAGCCCCACTACCACCCTCACAATCACCACCCACCCCGCCCGCCTCACCACGTCCACCGCCCCGCTCTGAGCTCCCTGCCCTCCCAGAGCTCGGGGCCCGGCTCCGACTCCGGTCTCTACGACTCGGCCGAGCTCAGCGAGGTCTTCCTGGACGAGCCCTCCTCCGAGGGCCACGGGGGCCACGTCGACCAGATGTAGCTTTCTGTAGATAACGACGCCTCCCTCTCTCCCTCTCTCCCTCTCTCCCGCCCTCCCTCCCTCCCTCGCCCACCAACCACCTCTCTCCCTGACATCCCCCTCACCACAAACACCTCCCTCCCTCCCTCCCATCTCCTGGGTACCACGTTGTAAGTAGTAACGCCAAAGCGGAACGCCTTGCGCCAGCTACGCTGCGCTCCTCCGGTGTGGTGATGTGTGGTCCCTGTGCTGCTGTCGTACCAACACCTCAGGGTCCCTGTCCCTGTGTTTGGGTACATGTGGTCCGGTCGTGTCCCCTCTCTATTGTCAATATCTCTGTATATATATATATATGTCATATATATGTCATCATCTTTTTTTTACAATGACAATGTTTTCACCCTTACGTCTCGCTTTAAGGCCTCGTGCTACGCCAAGTGACGAATGTTAAGACGTGAAGCGACCGATGGGAATGATGTACCCGGTATACGTAGAGACGTAGGATGTAGGTTTTTCTACGCAGCGCAATGTGATTGGGTAGAACCACGTCCATACACTTTCCAAACCAACCCTCACTCCATCGCCCCCAAACTCCTCACGATGAACACCAACAACAGCAAACCAAACTCACGTTCTGGTTGTTATGGGCCCATGCTGGTGTGTTAGGGTGGACGAGATGTCTCGCTAGGCTCTGACTGTAAGATAAAAGATGACTTTATTAATCCCAGGCGGGAGATTAGGGTTATCAGACTAGATGTCTTCTTTGTTTCAGGGTGTATTCATACCCCGTGGCCATATGTCGTCTGTATAATATATACTGTATATATAAGGTATATATATATATATATATATATATATAAGGTTTATATCCAAGGAACAGTACAGGTCAAACATAGATTTTTCAACTAAATATACTATGTATCAAATTAGCAGGCAGTAGGGTAGTAGTAGCCGAATACTTGCAATATGTTTAGTGACATTGTTTCCTTGCTTTCATATTTGATGCAGATTTCATTGTCGGACCATTCCCCATTATAACAATGTTTTTAGGTTGAGTTTTATTTTAGAAAATTTGAACGAAAATATGCCTCAAAATTTGATTTAGGGGACAAAAACTCCAAAGTGGTGGCAAAAATGGCAGCTACCACACACATGTTTTTCTCCATGTTCTACGTCTAAACTCCACCTTGACACGCACGTTTCTCCCTCTCTCTACCCCTTCCCCCTGGTCCTTTACCTCCTTCTTCCCCTCTCTCTCTCCCCCCCCCCCCCCCCCCCCATCTCTCCCCTCTCCCCTCTCCCACCATCAGCTGACCTTCACGGAGGCCATGAGGAACAAGGCGCGGCTGTCCATCACGGGCAGCGTGGGGGAGAACGGACGGGTTCTGACCCCCGACTGCCCCAAGGCCGTCCACAGCGGACCGCCCATCCGCCAGAGCTCCGGCCTGGCCCTGGTTTCCTCCGAGCTGCCCTGAACACCAAATACCTCGCAAGTGCCTTAAACACACACACACACACACACACACACACACACACACACACACACACACACACACACACACACACACACACACACACACCGCCACAACCCACACCCCCATCCCCTTCCCCCCTGCTCCTCCTCCTCCTCCTCCTAGTCTTCCTCCTCTCTCAAACTGAAAAAAAAAACCAACAAACATCGGAGGCGTAGCGGCAATGACGCACCGTGGAAACGGAAACGAACACGTAGGATTATACGCGAAACCCCGACGACGACGACGACGACCTCGGAGCGGACGGTCTAGCGTCGTCAAAAACAACCTCTTTTTATTTTTATTTTTCATGTTGATGTTGAAGACTCGGGTTCGGGGCAGACATTGCTCTGAGAAAAAAAAATAAAAAATAAAAAAAGAATACTAACGGATGTTGAACGTTTCACCGTTGAATCACGGTGACGTCCCACGGGACGATGAGCGATCATCGGTCAATCCGAACGGAGCGCTTACGCTACACTCAAGTTTCGAAGAGGTGGACCAAGTGGGAACCAAGATTATAACACATATGTCGTGATATATGATTAAAGGGATAGACCAGAAAACTGTAAAGAACAAAAAAAACAGACGGACGACAACGAACACTTGGAACTTTAAATTGTGCATTTTTTTTGGATTGCTGTGAAATTTGGCAACTGAGTCGCAATCACGATTGTTTTCCAACGGACCCGTATTTGCTACTGAGACACGAATAGTTGAACACAAACGGTCTAACGACCACGCTGGATATCAGTGAACGACGCTGGGATAACAACAACAACAACTACAACTACAAAAAAATAGACCCTCTGTGTCCGAATGGGAGGGAAAAAAAATCACATGTTTTTCTATAAATATAGCAAATATAACATCTATTGATAATGAATATATGACAAAAGATAATAAACTGTGAAGATAGGTAAATATGTATATTCCATGATTAAAAATGACATAAAAAAAAAGAAAAAAATCAAGCTGTACATAAAGACGACTGTATAACATGCTTGCTTTTTCAAGAGATGTACATATAGCAGATATTGTAGTGGACAGAAGGTTCATTTTTGTATTCATCTTTGAATATTCGAGTCATTGCAATAATGAGGAAGACCGGGGCGACTTAAAGTAAGAAAAAGGTGTAGGCGATGAATAGGACATTTATTTCAGAACTTAGTGTACTAAATAGGATTAAAACAAAATTTCAGAAAAAAAAATATGGTTATCAGCTGCCCTAGTATTCTTACATATACTATTTACAAATGAATATATATTCAGCGATGATTGTTAGCTATCCATACCTATCCCAATCCTAAAAGAAACTAAACAAACAAAACAATCCTCACTGTGCCAATGCGGACAGAAAGTTCTCTTCGGTGATAACGTCACCCGTCAACTTTCTGCAGTCCAAAATATTTTTTTCATCATTTTAAATATTTTTGGTACAGAGAAATAAAATAAAAATAGAGAATCAAGGACAAACAAAAAAAAGTCTGTCTCCTGATTTTAAAACGTTGACAGTCACATATTCTTATCTGGGTAGATCTTATAGAGCCCCTTGTGTGTGTATGGTGTGTGTGTGTGTGTGTGTGTGTGTGTGTGTGTGTGTGTGTGTGTGTGTGTGTGTGTGTGTGTGTGTGTGTGTGTGTGTGTGTGTGTGTGGTGTGTGTGTGTGTGTGTGTGTGTGTGTGTGTGTGTGTGTGTGTGTGTGTGTGTGTGCGTGCGTGCGTGCGTGTGGAGATGTGGAGTCATACTGTAACGTCGTTTTTGACTATGTCAAAACGAAACCTGACGAAGGGGAAATATCATTTCTCTCTCAACCTTATTATTATTATTATTATTATTATTATTATTATTATAATTATATAGTGTCTCTGTCTGTCTGTTGGTCCGATAAGGCATTGGAACCATGCGAATGGGAGCCCACTGTTTTAGATGTGGAACACTGAACAGCGAGTCCTTCCTGTATTGAAACACTGTGGATCGTCATACAGCCCCTGTGAGCGAGGGAGCTGGACACTGTAGCATTAAACAAACAAACATACATTCAAACATGTATTCGCTCCAAATCGTATTGACTGTGGTGCACAACAGTGCCCCCTTGTGGCAATAGTGTGTGTGTGTGGGGGGGGGGGGGGGGAGACTATCTATAGGCCTCTCGGCTGTGATAGGAGACGCTGCCTCATACTTTATTGTACACTACAGCGACTACAGCCCCGGGTGGTGGTGGTGCTGCTCAAATGTTTCTTGTTTTTTTTAATTATTACTGTTCACTCCCTTTGGTTTGCGTTGGCCAGATGGGCAGAAGTCCTTCCTTTATTAAAACGGGAAGCCAGCTTAAAAACATACGGCCATGTTGTTTGTTTGTTTTTTTTGGGTGGTGGGTGGTGGGTGGGGGAGGGGGGGGGGGGGTAGGTTGGGGCTGTCCTTCTGTATGTCTGTACAACTCAATGAAAATATTGCGTCTTATTTTTGTTTCAATTGTATAACTTGATTTTGATCTGGTTTTATTTTTTTTAGTAAAAGGATATTCCAAGTTTCTCATCGTGTCGTTATTTGCAAACATAAGCAACAAACAAAGCCTTCTCATAGGTTTCATTGTTGCATTTGTCTTGTACTGTACGGTATTCATCGCAATCTCATTCATCTCACCTGTAATCTTTGCTTTCATTTCTTATCGTCATTCATAGAAAAATAGGGAAATCGATTTATTCTTCTGCAGTCATACATCATGTTGCCAGGAAGGAAACGCCAGATGACAACATGGCCGCTTGGAGAGAAGGTACCTGGGGTACTTTGTGGAGGTCATTGTGTCGCATTAATGGTGGTTAAAGAACACTGGAGTGATTAGGAGAAAAGGCTTAAGCTCAACATGAATGACTTTCAAATGTACTTTAATGCCGTCAATGTGGTTAAATGTTATTTCATCTCACTAATAACAACGTTTGGGACAAGAATTTTGACAAGGTTAAGAAATGCCGCCCTCTCTTTAAATCTTAATGTCATTTTAAATAGAGAGAGAAGAACATTGGCCAAATGGAGCTTGAAGTTAAGTAGCCAGTTTTGAACAAGGAATATAGATTGACACAAATATAGACGTAGTTGAACAATATAACCTGTCTCACGTGAAGTGTACAATAAGTCGTATGAAACAGAATGTGCACATTCAAGTTTCAATAATTGTATTTGCCATTGGCAACAAGTACATTGGAATGCTTACTCATTCCCTCCCGAAGTATGAAATTCTAGTACACAATATGTGTTATATTGTGCAAAAAAACATTTAAAAGCATTTTAAAGTGCAAGTTGGGCAGCAGCATCATTAATACAGGGCAGTACAGTGCAGTAACTGTAATGAGTTATGAATATGAGTCCAGAAAGTCCAGCAGTATGTATGACAGTGTAATGTTATTGACAATGTTATGATAGTGGCCGCACTCCTAGCAGTTCAGTAGGCTCACTGCCTGTGGAGCCTACTGAACTGAGCCTATCCTTGAACCTGGTAGTCTAGTACGGATGCTGCGTAATCAACGGGCGACTGCCACAGGTGTACCGTCCAGGCTGATGGTGGATTGGGGGGCCTCCATAGCTCCTGAAGTCCACGATGAGCTCCTTAGTCTTTCTGACATTCAGTGCGAGGCTGTTGCCCTCGCACCATCACGTCAGCCGAAGTACCTCATCTCTGTTTCGTCGTCCTCGCTTATCAGGCCGAGGCAGAACAGTCATGTGTGTGCAGGGAGTACAGCCGGGGACTGAGGCAGCAGTCTTGGGGTGCTCCGGTGTTGAGGACCAGAGTGGATGAGATGTTGCTCCCAATCTTCAACACTTGAGGCCTGCCCGTCAGGAAGTCCATAATCCAGTTACAGATGGGGGCGCCAAGACCTAGGTCCCTCAGTTTCAGGACCAGCTTGGAGGGAACGATGGTGTTGAACGCCGAGCTGTAGTCAATGAACAGCAGTCTGACGTAGGTGTCCCTCCTGTCTAGGTGCTGCAGGGCCGTGTGTAGGGCCAGGGAGATGGTGTCGTCTACAGACCTGTTTGGTTTGTAAGCAAAATGGAGTGGGTCCAGGGACTCAGGAATGCTTGTTTGATGTTGGTACATTTCCTAGGTTATTTCATATTTTTTCTATCGCTTCAACAAACTCAGAACATCAAACTCAATCATTGTTGAATTCTCTTCTTCGAGTTTAAAATCTGTCAATTGTGCCTTTGTGAGCTGTTGTGCATGTATTTTGTATGATGTATTTTTTTCATAATTGCACATGAAAATATACCACAACTCATTCAGTCAGTATAAGAATACAAACAAACAAAACATACAGTATATATTTTATGTATATACTGTATATACTGTAGGGTATTGGGCATATGAAAACTAACCTGGATGGATGAACAAGTAGGCCGAAACCGAAAGTTTAATATTGCTTATTTATGAATTATGAAAGGGAATTTTGAACTTGGATCAAATTAACTTAGATGAATAGGTAAGGCAGGAAGTTCTAGTATCCGGTAACAGGGGCAGACTGGCCATTGGGAGTGGGCAATTGGTTTTAAAAAACTAGCCAACGGTATAAAAAACTAACAAAACCTTCTTGACATCCGTCAAGAAATTGTATTGGAGGAGCAGCTGGCTGACCTAGTCACGTAGCACACACATGAAGAAGGTGATGAAGGTCAACCACTAGAGTAGTATAAACTACAAACAAGTTCACCTTGACTTGTGAGTTAATAAAATATGTACTTTTTAATTCCCAGACGGGAAATATGCCACAACAGAAACTACAGGAGAGTAATACAAGTAAGAAGATTGACAAAAACACTACAATTAAAAGAAAGTAAACGCATAATTAAATCTAAATGTGACATGTGACGACAGTGACATGTCACATTTAGATGTCTTGTCAACGTTATCCCCGACACAACAAACACAACCACACATTCATCATCACACAGTGTTGACCTGTACAGTTTAGGCTGATAATATATGTAACTTATTTAATATCAACTCTGACAATGATGTTGGTGAAGAAGAGGTGCAACGTGCTTCATGTTTAATATAACATTAAATATGAATAGAGGCTCTACTAGAAAAAACCCTTGGTACATGGAGAGCTCTGTGAAGAGCTGGGATGAAAGGAACATACTAGACTCTAACATGGCCCTTAGAACTCAAAGCATGAAGTTAGAGAGTTAATAACTTTAAAGTCAGTGGCAGTTAATAACTTTAAAGTTAGTGGCAGTTAATAACTTTGAAGGAGCTAAAAGGAGCTCCTAGTTAGCTGGTGGCTAACTAGCTCACTAACATTGCTGTCTTAATGTTTAAACTACTGCTTAATACGACGTCCTGTGACACAATCATCTCTATGGATTATATCATAGCGGAGACGGTAGCTGTTGCAGAAGATATAATGATTTTATTTAAAGCTTATTATATTGTTGTTGTCACGACTTACTGTAAACAATAATGAAGTCGAGGCTGATCACTGCCCTCTGCTGGATAACGGAGGAATTACAACACGTTACAATTTCAAAACACACGTGCCAGTTATGGTTGTGACCACCATCAGAATCATAATCTGTACTTATGTTTTATCTATACTTTTTTTTTAAAAGTCAAACCCTGTCCATAACACTTTGCTATAGCACACGCTATCTTTCATGATAATTATTATTGCATTTAAAAGTTGCAATACCTAAATGAAAAATCACACACTCAAGTGACACATAAATACACACACAAAGTTGACAGTTTGATCCAAACTTCTTCTCTGTCCGTTAGAAATGAACAGCACAGGAGGGTTAAATGTTCACTGCAAAGACATTTGTACTTTAGATGTTTCTTGTTTACCAACAATGACGTCATTTCCACACATGTGCAGTTTTACAGTTGGCAAAAGGTCCTTGTTATTGGCCTCTTTTACGTTGGAAGTACATCGTGCTCGACTGCTTAATGCGATTTTGTAGTCTCTGAATACGTGAAAAAACTCAATCAAGTCGCTAGTTCTAGATATTCTTCTAATCTAACGTATGATAAAGGTTCGGCTTCAATTCCAGACCCGTACGCATTGAAAGGATGGCTAAATAACCCCATTATTTGGCCAGATTTTAGCTTTGGTGATATTCACACCTGATCGACCCGCCATGGATAGACACAAAGGAATCTCTCAAGGCTTTCTAATCACTGGAAGCTTATCAGTTTTTCCTTAGTGGTCACGTTAAACTGCTATTTAACCGTTATTTCATGCAAAATGCATTTTATTATGAGTTTTCGAACGGTTTCAATTCCAATAACAGATAATTCATACCAAAACATTGAATAAAACAAATCAAAAGTCATCAAAACACATAATTGTTACCCAATAAATACTGACCTGACAGTGTGACCATCTGTCACTTTATTGTTATTTTTGATTGTGCTCAGTATCTTTATAGTAGGCCTTTAGTGTTTTAGAAATGCACTATCGCTTATAATACTGCGGAAGGGAATGGGGAGTAAGTATTCCATTGTACTTGTTGCACATGGACAATATCAATCTTGAATCTTCAGTCTATACCGCAGACTGACCCAAAGGCTCCCAGGTGTTTCTATGAATGGCATTTATCCAGGCCTCTCTCTTTGGTTCTCCTTCTGGGATCCTCATGAAACGTAGACTAGAACCCTTTTGAACCGAATTGCGCAACCAATAACACAACACAACTTGCCAGCATTATGCCTAAAACAATGGTTTCTTTCCTGACAGGTTCCATTCATTCTCATGTTAATTTCAGGTCACGCGTCGCTTTTTGCCAACCGGAACACGTAAAAAAAAAAACACGTGACTTTGGATAAAAGCATCTGCTTTTTTGTTTATGTATTGTAAAGAAGGAAGACATTTTTTTTTGTATCTCATATTGACCTTTTATTGTGTTTTTCAAAAGTACTTGTTCCACGGTGACGGCACGGAGACCCGAATGCCTACGACTACAACATGGGTGCCGTCCGCCGGTGTCTCGTGACCTAACAGAGCTATAGGCTAAATGTGCCAGCGATGGAGACGCGTATCATGCAGACAGAAGCGGTGTATATACAGCGGCGTGTCGCGAACATCTACAGTACGTCTTCATTAGGAAACCTAGTACACTCTAATCGGTTAGCATACACGACGAAGAAATTACTCGCGTTGCTTTTTACAACAGCGTAGCACTGACCACAAGAAAAAGCTAAAGTGAGACGAGCACATAACGTCAACATTGGCTGAATCCAATCCGCTGCCTAATACTGACAAGAAGCCTCTACATTCACTAAAATGGAACAAAGATTCAACTACTGTTTTAACACAATCAACAGTGCGAGCATGGCGTTACATCGTGTACATTTGTTGTTGTAGGCGTACGGTGATAACATTTCAATGTGTTAACTTCATGAGCTGAACCAGAACCAGAGTGGCGGCAGAGGGATATTATAAATAACACACGATAGTCATTTATACACAAGGATACGTTTCATGTGATGGGATCAATCACTGATTGACGTAATACGTCAATCAGTTCAGTGAACCGTTGCTAAACACGTGGAGGAATGTGACGAGATAGCGGTTTTAGAAATGTGAGCCATCTCCGAGTCACATGCTTGATGAATGAGACAGATACGATACGCGGTGCAAATCAATACATTTGAAGCAATGCGCCCTCTGCAGTCGACGTCAATTATTGCTTTGGCTACCAAAACAGTAACAGTAAACAGTAAACAGTGTCACAATCGATGAACGAAAGAAAGAAGAATAAAACCAAACAATCATAGTGGTAGAACATTCGTAACGGTGATCCGATGAAAGGCAATCTGTTTGTGAACCTGTAAAATTCAAAAAACAAATGAAATGTGTACATTGAAGTTGGTGTAAAATAAGTTAAATCGTTTTAGCAGGCATAGTTTTATGATTTTTTTTTTGTTTAAGTTTTTAAGGTTTACAAACATATTGTTCACGCACCATAAAAGCAAATAGTTGTTGTGACCAAGTTCTCCACATTCAGCAGTTTGGCGAAGGAGAATGTTGTGATGTTTCTTGTTGTCATGCAGCGAATTGCGCAAATAGTACAAAAGTCATAATTAAATAAATAAAATAAATAAATAACAGGTACAGTGGGCGATTGGGATTTCGTACAAACACGCTTGTGAGATAATGCTCAACAGCTACATAGAAGTATCCGTTATATATATTATGAAAATACATCAACACCTTGGTTACATATACATATATCTATATTTGATATAGCTATTATTCACTTTGAATATAAATTCCTTCTTGGAACCGTTGGGCCTTTTCCTGTTGGCTCCTTCAAATAGGGCCCTCCTCTCCTCAGCCCTAAATATTCAAAATGTACGTGGTGAATTTAGTATACGTTTCATTCGTAAAGAGGTTGGTTGGTTGGGTTTTGAACGCATTTAGTTATCCATTAAGGACAACCATAAAAAAATGTATCAACAAAAACGGAGCACATGATTGGTCGCTGAAAGTGACCAATCAGTGAGAGTGATCATCAATCATGTCATGAGCCAATGAAAGCAGCTTGTTAACAGCAAGTTAACAGACGTGGTGGCGGTGTACCCCGGGTACATTCGCCACGGTCTTATCGCTAAATGCTGGTGTTAAGATGGTTACCGTGGAGAGTTGAGATGGTCGCTCTGAGAGGCATGCGCGTGTTTGTGCTTGCGTGCTTGCGTGTACCGTATATACATGTGTGTGTGTGTGTGTGCTGGCTCGAGTGGCCTGCTGGCAGTGAGGTGACATGACCTTCGCTGGGAGAGGGGGAGGGAGGAGAGGTGAGGATGGAGGAAGAAGAAGAAGAAGAAGAAGAGGGTTATGCCTACTAATCGACTAATTGGGTGGGTTTGGTCATTTGGTTGGTTGGTTGGTTGGTCGGTTGGTGGGTGTTTGTTGTGGTTCACAGGTTGACCAGGTGGAGGTCAGAGGCGGAGAAGTGGGGGCAAAGCGCGGCCTCTGGGTTCTTCAGCTGCTTGAGGATCCGGCGGTGGAACTTGGAGCGGACCCGGTTGAACTGCATGATGTCGCTGGGGTCCTCCTCCGTCCAGAAGCGGTGGAACTCCTGCATCAGGTAGCCTGTGATGGGAGGAGAGAGAATACAACCATCCATCCATCCATCCAGTCAGCCTGTGTGGAGGCTGCAGGGTTGCAGGGCGGGGGATACTCATGCTAACTGCTCTTGTCACCGTGCCAAACTAGAAATAATTTCGAAGCCGACAGCCGACTGAATTCCAAAGAATTGTATATTTTCAACAAATAAAACAAGTATACAAAATACAAGTTAAAGTATTACACCAAAAAAGTAAAGCAAAACGTAATTTGAAATATTATTATTAAATAATACCCGTAATGCAGTGCAGATATTAACATCCAACTTTCAAATCAAACATTTTACAGATAAAATTAAATGCACGTGCATATTCTTTATCTACAATTTACTATTTACAATTTACTTTATACATTATAAAAAATAACATACTGTATATGTTTATATATACTGTATATATATATATATAAATATATATACACACACACTATATATTACTATATATATATATATATATATACACACACACACACACATATATATATGTGTGTGTGATCCTACAGGGGGGATCACACAGCTCTGTCGGGTAGGTCATCATAGCGTGTGCAGGAGAGACTTACAGAAAGTCTGCTGGAAGTGTAGCAGGCTGGGCATCTCGGGGGCCACGTTGTACAGGTGTGTCTTCAGGGCCCCGCTCACCAGCAGGGAGTACGCCAGGTCTGTGATGTTGATCCCCACAATGGCGAAGGAAAAGCTGCGGGGACGGGGACACGGTGACACGGTGACGTTAAAGAAAAACATACATAGAAAAATCCCATTGAGATCCCCTCTCCATCTGAACTGCTTGGAGTGCCGCCACTATCATAACATTGTCATTAACATGACACTGTCATACTGTGCTGGACTACAATAAAACATCTTGTATCTTGTATTTCTCTTCAAACTACCCAGAAATCCACATTTCAAAGAGCTCCTATAGTAGTGAAAAAGTGAGGCCAACAGCAGAGGCACCAGCGCCGCACATCCCCCTCCGCTGCTGGAACCCAGGTTCCCCCTCCGCTGCTGGAACCCAGGTTCCCCCTCCGCTGCTGGAACCCAGGTTCCCCCTCCGCTGCTGGAACCCAGGTTCCCCCTGTGCACGTGTGACCGCTCACCCGATAGCTTTGTCGCGGCTCTTTTGCTCCCATTCCGATGGGCTCATCTCACTATGAGGAAACACGGTATTATTATTATTATTATGGGATGCTGTCTGAACATAATGGCAGACATTGCAGAGTGCACACACTGACTGATACATCCATACAAGACTTGTATTCATGGCCGATACTACTGCATCGACATCGTCACCAAATAACAACGCAGACCGATCGGCCGGACTCAAAGCAAAACATAACATGTGTGACCAAACAAAAATATGTGTGAAGTGTTGCACATGTTTTATAGAGAGAGAGAGAGAGAGAGAGAGAGAGAGAGAGAGAGAGAGAGAGAGAGAGAGAGAGAGAGAGAGAGAGAGAGAGAGAGAGAGAGAGAGAGAGAGAGAGAGAGAGAGAGAGAGAGAGACAGACAGAGAGACAGAGAGAGAGATGGTGACTGAGAGGAGAGGTGAGTACCTGGCCCTGCTGTGCACTCTCCTACACGTGCATGTGACACAAGGACAGAGTGAGGACGCGGACGGACAGAATTGAGGCGGAAGGAGACAAAAAATAAGCAGAGAGACAAGATTGAAAATATGAGAAGAAGAGAAACAAGCGACAGTTGGGAATGGCGGCGGTGCAGAGAGGTGGAAGTGGTGGTGGAGGACGTGGTGCCGGTGGTGGTGGTCGCTGTGCGGCTGCAAAACCTGCATAACAACCCAAGTTTGTGGAGAAGGAAGCGGCAGAGGACAGTGGTGAGAGTCGCAGATGAAGCCTGGCAGTGTTGTGCCGCTTGGCGTGGCGGCGTTAGCGGCTGGGAGGCTTACACGCCCCGTGGGCTTACTTGTGCTTAGGCTGCAGGGAGTCGTGGAGCACCAGGAGTGCCGTTGCCTTGTCGTGCTCAGCAAAATACCTTAAGAAGAAGAAGAAGAAGAAGAAGAAGAAGAAGAGAAGAAGAAGAAGAAGAAGAAGAAGAAGAAGAAGAAGAAGAAGAAGCAGAGAATGATAAATCGACATTCCTATGTAGTCATCAGAGACGCATCAGAGATGACACGCATGTCGCCCTAAAGGAGCCGGTTAGGGCGGTTAGCCGGTAGACTGTGGACATTTGAGGGTTCACACCCGGAACCTTTTCAGCTGGGACCTGAACCACCACCAGACGATCTGCCCCCACAGAGCCCCCCCCCCCCCCCCCCCCACACACACACACACACACAAATACACACATCTCTAAAAGAGCTAAAGAGCTTCTTGTGTAACGGTGATTTGGTTAATATTACGGGCCATAACGTCTCAATGTAATTGCTCGTCCTTTATAATGGGTTCAGTCTTGCGTGTTTATCTGCGTATCGCCATTAGGCAGATCTCTCCTTGGAGATGGTGCTTTCCCTTGCTTCATCGCTCAGTATTGATTCTGTCTCTCTCTCTCTCTTTCTCACTTGTTCTCATTAGCAATTATTTACTGTTTGTACAAAGACACGGGAACAGTTAGGGGGGTTTTTTTCGGGCAGAAACTGTTTAAATGTATAGAAAAAGTGTGGATTGATTACTATCATTAATCATTATATCATTATTATCGACTTCAATCTCTTTTTTTCCACACACACAAATACACAAATAGCGACGCTTATCTTAATTTAGACATGCAATTGTATGACTTTGTGACTGGGCTCTTTATTCAATAGTCATAATCTTCTCCACGACGAGCCTTACATATGCTGTTCTCCATTGATAAGAGCATCAAATAGAATGTCGGGATCTTGCGATCAAAATACAAATTAACTACATTAGCGCAACAATAGTGCATTGATATAGCCTAGATTTCATGCTGTGATACAAAAACAAAATAGTTAGTCTCTCTCTCTCTCTCTCTCTCTCTCTCTCTCTCTCTCTCTCTGTCACTCCCTCTGTCACTTACAGCAGGTTGTGGAGGCCCAGGAGGCCCATGCCTCTGAAGTCAGTCTTAGGGTCGTTGCCTTGGAAACCGATCTCACACCACTGCTTGGAGATGCGTCCGGTGAGCGGGGTGTCCGCGCGCAGCTCCTTCCACAGCTGTGCGGCGCAAACACACGGTGGCACTGACACGTCTGGCGCTAGACGAGCGCGACTACGCCTTTCACGAAAGCATTCTCAACAAACGGAGCAAAGTCGCCAATAACGGAGTATCCGCTGAAAGGCTCGCACATGCTTATATTAACACACTTTGGAATTCGAACGTGAACACATTTTCTCACACTTTATCCGTCTTCAAAATGTCCCGCTGCGTGTCTCTCACGCAACGGCTGCACGGAGGTTGTGCGTGTTCTCTAAATAAACAGGGAATGTGGGATTTTCAAAGCCCTTTGAATGGGACAACAAGCCGAGTTGAAGTACTTTTATGCACCAATGTGCATCTATCCTCCAAACTAGAATGGTAGCAGCGGTGTGTGTGTGTGTGTGTGTGTGTGTGTGTGTGTGCCGGTGTGCGTGTGTGTGTGCGTGTCTGTGGGCGTGTGTTTGTGTGCCGGTGTGCGTGCCTGCATGTGTGTGTGTGTGTGTGTGTGTATGTGTGTGTGTGTGTGTGTGTGTGTGTGTGTGTGTGTGTGTGTGTGTGTGTGTGTGTGTGTGTGTGTGTGTGTGTGTGTGTGTATACCTGCATCAGCAGGGTCTCGTGGTGGGCGTTCTCACAGTCGTAGGGCTCCCTGCGGAGCTTCTCCACCTCGCCCACCAGACTCCTGTAACCCACGATCTGGAGCAGACTAGCCTGGAGAGAGATACCCAGCCTGGGGGGGGGGGGGGGGAAGAGAGAGAGAGAGAGAGAGAGAGAGAGAGAGAGAGAGAGAGAGAGAGAGAGAGAGAGAGAGAGAGAGAGAGAGAGAGAGAGAGAGAGAGAGAGAGAGAGAGAGAGAGAGAGAGAGAGAGAGAGAGAGAGAGAGAGAGAGAGAGAGAGAGAGAGAGAGAGAGAGAGAGAGAGAGAGAGAGAGAGAGAGAGAGAGAGAGAGGCGCCACATGAGGGACCGTTGACTCTGAATGTTGTATTTCACACACATTTCTCTGAAAGGCTGTGCGATACTGCGTTGATTTTTTTTTGGCTGCCAACCGGGCACCTTCTGATTGTCTACCTTCTCTGTCCACCTCCCACACACACACACACGCAAACACACACACACACACGCGTGCAAACACACACACACACGCGCAAACACACACACACACACACACACACACATCACTCCAGCTGCATGCGCTCGGCCCTCAGTGTCCACCCGGACAAGGTGGAGAAGGCGCCATGATTTTTTTTGGTCAAATCCGATCTATGGTTCAACTTTCGATTAAACCACGAGGTGTCGGCCCCTAGAATCACGGCGTTTGGAAACACTCAGTGGGCGTGTATGTGGATGTTCTGTACAGCGGTAAGAGCTGTGTGAACACCATCCATAACCAATAACAAACATTTCTAAACGGAACTACCCACTGGAACTATACTACTGGCCTACTCATGCATCCAGGAGGAACAACTCCATGGTGCCATCTCAATTCAGTTATAGATTGCAGTTCGATTGCTGGGAAAAAAATGAATACAAACAAATCATTAAAACATAACCGATAGCATTGTGCCAGGAGGGTCTGAGGTTGGCTCCATAAAAGGTTGGTGAAATCATTTTGGTAGCAGTTGGTCAAAAGACGTTAAAAAAGATATTAGTAAATTTCCTCCACTTGACAAGGTGTTGTTTTTTTTCTTAATGTTTTTCTTATTTTAACGGCTTCATGTTCTAGCGAGAGAAAACCAAACATTACAAATAAACAAAGACCACAGAGGCATGTGCAGAGGCCTCAAATGGAATGCCTTACTGTGGGTTGGTGTCCTGGTTGATCTTCTTCAAGGCCACGATGTCATCGATTGTCTTCTCCACCTTGTCCTGGTGGACGCTGAGGGCCGAGCGCAGCAGCTGGAGTGGTGTGTGTGTGTGTGTGTGTGTGTGTGTGTGTGTGTGTGTGTGTGTGTGTGTGTGTGTGTGTGTGTGTGTGTGTGTGTGTGTGTGTGTGTGTGTGTGTGTGTGTGTGTGTGTGTGTGGGGGGGGGGGGGGGACAGAGAGGGAAGACAATCAGAAGATGCCCGGTTGGCAGCCACATATTAGAACATATCCTTAGATCCTTGAAGCAAAATTCAAACCAAGAGTGCGCCACGAATAGAGCATGAATGAAGCACTAATAGAGCTGGAAAAGAGCACGACAATAGAGCACTAATGCTGTTGACTGTTGAACCAAAACCAACCTCATTCTTGGAGAACTTGAGAGAGGACTCTGCGGAACAAAAACAACAGAAGAATCTAAATGACCTCAAAATTAACATAAAAACATTGTTATTTAAGTTTGATAAGTAAATGACCTCTGGTTTATTGTATAATTAGGTACGGTTGGAGAGTTGTAAAGAGAGATAGTGGAAACCAGCAAGATTTTAAATCTAAACAACCCCCGAAAACACTCTCACATGTCTAACAACATTCCACTCAAATGATAGCCCTTAAATCTTACCTACAGCCCCTTAAACTAGTTCCACAAAAAATAAACAAACCCAAGACAATCTAAATAATAAGCATGCAGGCAGTGCGTGGGCCTACCGATCTTGAGGGTCCTTCGGGCTCCATGCTTGTTGTTGTAGCAGATGCGCTGCAGCTCACAGCGACCCGTCAACTTCCTGGCTACAAACTTGAGGCCCCGCCACAGGCATTTACAGTACAGGAACACAAAAAACTGTGTCAACACTCTGGAGAGGAGAAAAAGGAAAGAGTCACATTCAGTACGACAAACGGCAATACAGTCCTTCATACACCCTTTATACACCCTATAGCATTGTTGAATACTTGATGCTGATTTGTCAATAACGTTGCAAGGTTGTGGGTTATTTTTCAATAATGGGACACCTCTTCCTTTTTACAGTTTCAGCTCAATTTCAGCTTATCATTTTAAAATGTTATACATTTAAGTAAAGCATCATGGTTGGAAACTGTGGTTATAAGCGTAATCAACAAAACAAGCAAACACCTGGGAAGACAGCTAAATGGGTCAGCTAAAGTGTTACCTGACAACCCATCTCTTGGCCTGACTGGGACCCGTGTTAAAGCTGTCCAGCTTAAACACGTATTTTAAAAATGATATAACGCGGAAGACTCGCTGAAGGTTTTGAATATCACTGGTTATGACCGGAGCCATGGTACTATGGTGTAGTCTTTCTGTGTTTCACAGGCTTACAACATCTGGTTTTATCACAAGGTCAGAGTGACTTCTCTTAAACATTACCATTGTCTTGTGTGTGAGACACTCAATCACTCTTCAGCCCAGGTCTGGAATAGGATTTTTAATACAGCATTTTTCTGTGAAACACTGATTGTGTTTTCTGTATCGAATATGCATTCAATATTCCTAGCCAGATACTATATAGATATAGGTTTGAACTCTCAATAGTGTTTAATAGAGTGAATGAAGGTAAGTAGAGCAGAGATATCTAGTATTGTTATATATTGTTAGGAATGAAATGCACATTAGACTTGTTGGTGACGAGTTGTTCTCTCACCTTCCTTTGTTGAAACACACTATTGTGAGTCGCTTTGGATAAAAGCGTCTGCTAAATTACTTTAATGTAATGTAATGTATTATATATATATATAGGATCTTTGGCTGGCTTGCAGCAAACTACTCTTGCAACCTAAATGTCCAAGAATGAGGACATCTCGACTCTTAGGGCAAGGCACATGTATACAAAGGCAACGAGTAGCCAGAAAGAGAGAGAGATAATGGGGGAGGGGGGGGGGGGAACAGAAGGAGGGAGAAAATGAGTAAGAGGGATAGGATGAAAATAAGAAAAGGATGTCAGATGAATTTTTAGCTTCCAGCATTGGGGACCTGCACTCGCCAAAGCGTGCCATTAGAGACAGGGGGAGTAAGAAGATTGAGGGCAGTTGAAGGATTTCGGTTCATTTATCCTCTCTTAACTGTCTCAAGGATTTCTGAAGAAAGGATTTCTGAGAGGAACCGTTCTTCCTCGTTTGCACAAGAGTGAAACACAGACAGAACAAGTGCACACACACACACACACACACATACACACACACACACACACACACACACACACACACACATACTGTACACACACACACTCACGCAAACAAACAAGTAATCACAAACAGATTAGGCTGGCTATGTCACCACCGCTCTGCATTCTGGAACAAATAAATAAATAATAATGAGGCTAGTGTGGCTTGAAAGATAAACACACACACACACACACACACACACACACACACACACACACACACACACACACACACACACACACACACACTTAGCTACTGGGATGCCACTTGCATGTTAAATAGACAGTCTCGCTGGGGCACTGTATTTGGATAGCCAAATACCATAGCAAAGAGGCCCATAAGATGAGGTTGTGTGTGTGTGTGTGTGTGTGTGTGTGTGTGTGTGTGTGTGTGTGTGTGTGTGTGTGTGTGTGTGTGTGTGTGTGTGTGTGTGTGTGTGTGTGTGTGTGTGTGCGCACTAATTAACAGCCGTTGTGTTTAACCACCGTGTGCTCACCGATCACTTAGATCACTGAGTCAGACCACGACCGGTGCGTTATTGGGAACACAACCGCACAACACATCGATTGAGCGTGAAGGGGTTAAAAGGCGAATTGGGAATTCAAACGCGGTACTTGTAGGCTTGCCGATACATCAGCAGACCGGAGAGGGAAACACCGAGAATAGGCCTACATAGATCCTACATTTTAAACACATTACAAAAAACAACAACATTCAGATGCTACATGCACGCATGCTGCAAATAACACGATAGCATCGTATTGAAAGGTATCCTATGGCTCGCTATGGTGGAGTAGTAGTTTACTGTCTACCTTAAAAAATGCTTCATCTCGTGTGTCGTCTCAGTTGTATGTTTCGTTTCCTTGGTTTTCCTGAAAGAAAAAACAATCAATTGAGTATATCGTTAATGAACCAGCAGCGACGTGTTAAACGTGTGCTGCAGGCCGTCTCTACGGAGCTGTCCTCGGTGCTGAAGAGAGGCGCGTCGCGGACCAGCAGGGGGCACTGTTTCACGCTGTAAGCCGCTCGATATAACGCGTATATATATTGTATGTGTTTCTGCCAGTCCGACTTATCGTATCGTATCGTATACTCTTACAAATCTCCGTCAATGTGTGTGTGTGTGAGTGTGTGTGTGTGTGCGTGTGTGTGTGTCGCTCCCGGGCACGAATTTATACTCGGGCATACTGTTTTTGATTATTCCATCTTGTCGTCGACGGATTGTTGGATTATAAACGTCCACAAAACTCATCCCGAGATGGCCCACAAATGACATACAAACAAAACAAATACGGTTCGGGGTTACATACCGAGCTAGAGGAAACAAATGAAACGATTCAATCGACTACAGCCCCGTCCTTGAATGCGGTTTGTCAACCCTCTCAGTGGATTAGAGAGACCAGCATTTCCTCCATGTTGATGAGCGTCATCAGGGCGGGACCCACAGGGTTAACATGGCGAGGACGGAACAACATCGCAATGCAGACTCTCTAGCGCGTCTTTAGATCCGTGGAGCGCTCATTTGTGCGTCAGTCTTTTGCGCTTTGAACAAGATCAGCGCGTCCATGTTTTGGACACAGTGTGTCAGACAGCGTCTGGTCAGAGGCTATACCTGCAGACCTTGTGATGTGTGGTTTGGGGATACCGGATTTTTGTAATCGGAAACTCTCCTCTCCTCTCCTCACCTTCCTGCAGGGAAAGCTGATTCAATTATGAGTCAATTATGAACAGGAGCGTTTTATAAGATCTTTCATTGAAATCATTGATTGTGCATAGGCGTCATGCACACTGATAACATGCGCATGTTCATTCAAATTATTTGAAATATTGGTGAGTATTTGGCACATAGTCCCACGTCACGAAGGAACAGGTAATATAACCGGATTACAGTCCACAGATTACGTTTCAGAAGCAGCCAAGACTTGCTTGGAAAGTTTATTGATACAATTCATTGAATTTTCATTCATTTAAATTTTTATCCATTGAACCAAACCAAAATACCTATTTGAAATGTGAAGTGCATTGGCGCAACAGTGCCATCAACCAAGGGTAAGATATTATATATAAGGCACTATATATATACACCTTTCATTTGGCAGGAGAACACAATGGTAAACTGTGGCATTAAAATGTCCAACTCAATAATCAAAATAACAATAATACAAAAGTAAAAAGCTAATTCAAGTACATCATAAAATACAACCACATACCTTAGTATGTAACGTTTCATGCCTTTTTCGACCAAAGTCAAAAAGGACTTGTAAAATGAAGAGCAGTGGTGTTTGGCGTGGTTGTAACTAAAAAACTAAAATATGTAACATGACACACAGATATCTAATATCTAATAATTCTGAAGATATGCCAATGGTCATTAAACGTAAAACTTCGGAACCTTTTTGGTCAACAATCTTGAAAATAAAATTGAACTAATGTAAAAATATATAAAAACATCAAAGACACCCAAGACATTGCTCCCGGGCCATCCAGTGTTAAGGCAATACGGTCAGTCAATACATTCTGAGTCAGCAGCACATTCCATTGGAACTTCTCCAGTAGAAGCATTCAGTTAGACAGGTGACAATAGGGCCACCGCCGTACCCCCAGCGGCGCTCTCCGGGTCTTTCTCCGCCGGCGGCAGCAAGCATCGGGAGGTGGCCTCGTCGCTCGACCCCGCAGGCCGGTCGAGGCCGGCCTCTCTGGAGTCTGAGTCCGGTACGAGCGCGTACGTGGGAACGGCGTTGAACATGACGAAGCCCAGCGTGATGACGATGAAGGAGACGATGTACAGGCCAGAAAACTGGAGCATAAAACAAAGACATCCCATTGAAGTCGGACTACTCGGCTCATCACGGCTCAAAAAGGACTTTGCTAGTAGTACCCCTACTAGCATCAGTGAATTCTCAATGATGTGTCAATTAGTTGACTGCTTGCATCTATGACATTTGTTTCACTGTGCAGAGCCGCTTTACCATTTTGCTAACAAACTACTCATGCGACTGTAGTGACGATACAGAATCACAAACTCACGATTCTACATCCCGAGATTCAGTCACTGGAAAAAAACTAAAGTCGAAAATGTATTCTCACATAGTGGAAGAGGCTCACCGTGTAGTGGAAGAGGAAGAGGCCGCAGAAGAGGCTGAACAAGTCCGCCGTGAGCAGGGAGAGGTTGACCGCCGTGGCGCTGGTCAGCCTCACCGCCGTGGGCATGCAGCTGTACAGGGCGTACATGCAGAGGGTGTAGCCCGCAAACAGCACGACTGGGGGGGAAGAGAGAGAGAGAGTTAGTGGAGAGAGAGAGAGTTAGTGGAGAGAGAGAGAGAGAGAGTTAGTGGAGAGAGAGAGAGAGAGAGTTAGTGGGGAGAGAGAGAGAGATAGTGGGGAGAGAGAGAGAGAGAGTTAGTGGGGAGAGAGAGAGAGAGAGTTAGTGGAGAGAGAGAGAGAGAGTTAGTGGAGAGAGAGAGAGAGAGAGAGTTAGTGGGGAGAGAGATAGTGGAGAGAGAGAGAGAGAGAGAGTTAGTGGAGAGAGAGAGAGAGAGAGAGAGTTAGTGGAGAGAGAGAGAGTTAGTGGAGAGAGAGAGAGAGAGAGAGAGTTAGTGGAGAGAGAGAGAGAGAGAGTTAGTGGAGAGAGAGAGTTAGTGGAGAGAGAGAGCGAGAGCGAGACTCTTCGGGGGCCCGGGGGCCCATTTGCTTTCAACTCGCATTCCTCGGAGGCATCCAAAGATTACCGCCACGTAGAAGGTTAGAAATCCCAGCACACTCATTCAACACAAGGTACTGGCAAACCACATTGTATTAATTAATTGTATTTCATTTCATGTCAAATACATTGATAAATACATTTAATCATCGTCATGAGTAGCAGCACAGACATGGAGGTCAGGTCACTTAGAAAGTACACGGTTTACTTTACTGTAGCCTTTAAAATAGGATCATTAAAGGCAACATCACTCAATAATTAAATAACTGGAAATATTGAGTCTAAAATATTGACCTTCTAAATCATGTATCACCAGACAGAGCACTTACTGATTTTGATATCCCATTTAATGGCTGCCACAGCACTGGTTTCCAGTACAGCTCTGCAGTTCCAACACAACAGAAGGTCAGACAAGGACGGGGGAAACAAATATAGTTAGCAAATCTGCCAGAAGCTTGCAAGCCGGTTTGTTATGCATTTGTGTAGCTCCTTTTATCAAGAATTATAGTATCACAAGGCCTTCTCAATGTCCTTACACTTGAGTACCAGTGAGGTCTGTACTTTTGACGAAGGCCGTCATCCCCTAAGCTTTTCCCCCCTCACCCTAAAATGGTGTCATATGCAGCGTTGAGGAGAGAAATTAGAGTCATATCGCAGCCCTTCTTCCTTCGAACCCAACCGGGGTGTAATTCAAATGATTTGTCTCCATTCACTATTTGAATATTATAGGTATAATAATATACCTTTAGGCTGGAAGTCAAACCCTTGCCTGTAGAGCTTCCCATTATTATTATAATTATTATTATTATTATTATTAATAATATACCCATGTATATACATATTTGTGTGGTTTTGTGGTGGATGCGGCCAGGCTTACAGCTGTACACCACTGATGATGGTCCCAAAGAAGCCCATCATTCCCAGGAACTCGACACGACTGCGGTTCTTCACCGTGTACTCCTGACACACGTTGGACACGGCGTAGAGGGCTGCGCTGAGCAGCACCAGGCCGTCGCCCAGCAGGACGTGGCTGGCTGAAACACGGGAGGAAGGCAAGCGAGGTGAGGGGGAGAGCAGAGTGAGAGGGGGGGGGGGGGGGGGAAAAGAGTTGGATGGATTGCATTTCAAAATAAGAGTGGTCTGTTTTGGCCAGTGAAACGCTATGCCTCTCAGGAGGGGGTGTGGTGTCCACCATGTTATGGTTCACCCAGTAGGATGTCTAAAAAGAAAAGAAAAAGAAAATAGGGGCCCGATATCCAATGTTGTTATGAGAAACACCACGGCCCAACCGAGAACTCCTCAGGACCAAGGACACAACGCCGTTTGCTAGATAAAACAGTTTTTTCTGTAAGTGCTATTGGAAGATATCTGCAACTGCACTATAAAAGGATGTTAAACATTCTTATTTGTCCTAGTACCACTTAACCTGAAGAATGAAAGATTTGGATATTTTATAGAGAAACCCAGATTAAAGTTGCCGATCTCACGATGAAATGGCGTTCAGATACTTTTTGTTGGTGGCACCAATGAGGAAGAGATGGTGAGGAACACAGGGGGGGGGGGGGTCCCTAGTCCCTTCACTTACTGGACCCTAGGTCTCGGCCCGCCATCAGATCCGCCCCGACCATGGCGCCCACCCCGAGCAGACACACGCACACCGCCACAAAGTGTATGAGTCTGTAGCGGGTCTTCAGGAGGAACCAGGAGAGGACCATCAGCACCGGGATCACGAAGCAGTCCAGCAGCTGCAGGACACAAACAAATGGAGGACAGACAGCAAGGTTCAAGTTAGGGGTTGGAGAAAAAAAAAAGTTGGAGAAAAAAAAAAAAAAAGGAGAAATACTAATACTAACTGTCACGTATTCTCTAGGATTTGATTTAATTTGTGATTGGTGTAATATTATTTGAATTATTATTTTTGAATTATTAATAATATATATTTTTTTACATATATAGAGATCATTGCTTTTCGGGATTTCAATCGTTAAATTGGTATCAATACATGTTGTCTGTGTACCAATCACTTTTTAGATTTAGACACAGAGGTCCTTCGGAGAAAAAAAAATAAAAGTTGTCCAAGAGCCCTTGGGCAAGGCATTGGAGACTGGAACACTATCACCAAACAGACTCACTATCACCAACAGACTCACTATCACCAACAGACTCACTATCACCAACAGACTCATTATCACCAAACAGACTCACTATCACCAAACAGACTCACTATCACCAAACAGATTCACTATCACCAAACAGACTCACTATCACCAAACAGACTCACTATCACCAAACAGACTCACTATCACCAAACAGATTCACTATCACCAAACAGACTCACTATCACCAAACAGACTCACTATCACCAAACAGATTCACTATCACCAAACAGACTCACTATCACCAAACAGACTCACTATCACCAAACAGACTCACTATCACCAAACAGACTCACTATCACCAAACAGACTCACTATCACCAAACAGACTCACTATCACCAAACAGACTCACTATCACCAAAACATTTGTGACCTTAATTAAAACCCACAATTAAAATCTACTTTTATTGTTACTTGCCTTGTTTACTTAACTTTTATTAGCATGTGTCTCCAGATTAAGTTGTTATTTCCAATTGAATGATGATGATGAAATCTGTATCTAAATGATATTATGCTATTGCCTCTGGGAAGGTTTGCTGTGTACAAGTGAACTGGATCTTGCCATCTCACAGCCGGCAGAAAAATGCAACAATAGTTGATTGCAAAACAAAATTTCTTTCCGAATTTCTACATTCACTGAAATAAACAGCACTCAAGGCCATTATAACACTGGAATGAGGTGGGCACATTCTAAATGAACCACCTACCTGTATGCTAGTCAGGGTGGTGAACTGGTAGGCCTTCACAACAGCATAGTTTGCCTGCACATCCGTCAGGCCCATCAGAAGATACTTCCACCATTTGGTTTTCAAAACCTGAAAGATGTTTTCATCACCTTTAAAAAAAAGCAGAAGAAAGAAAACAAAAGGGGGAGACGATGGTTAAGTAGGGAATAGTTATAGTGGGAATTCTAGTACACGTCCAGTGGTCTGTTCTTAACACTGTTTAGGAATAAAGTCGTCCAAACAAATAAAGTCTTTCTATCGTATTTATTTTAACACACACAATCAATCGGTTGAGCGCTCAATCAGAAGTTCTGTCCACCCGTCTCGCAAGGCGCGTAGAGAGAAGTCCAACGCACTTACAAGAACGTCTCCCTTTCCCACAGCTCTTTCTCTTTCCCGCCATAGCATACAGAATAAAATACTTAAACAAGAAGATTATAATTGCCGCGTTTCGGCCTCAAGACAGTGGGAACTCAGTGTAACTTAAATTGTTCCCAGCAAGCCATCCTTTCCCACCGTCGACCTGACACAGGCTGGCTAGAGCCTTCTCTCCTTCAGGGCCACAATAACAAAAACACCTCTCTCCCTCAGCGCACACCTGGTGAGGGGAGACTTTGTGTATTTTTCCATTACATTTCCCTCTTTTTAAAAATGATAACACATAATGTTCAACTTACCGTACATGATTATGGAACAAACGTAACAAGCAAATTAGCACACCACAAATTATTAAAGGCTAAATACAATTTAAACATTAGCTGGTCAAGCTATTGTAAAACATCCGATGCATTACCCCTTTTCAGGTTTAACAATACATCTTCATTACAATCAAGAAAACATCATATTGCATAAAGCTGTGCAAAATGTTACTTTTCTCAACTCTAAAATGTACATGACCATTTACGACCAGCTACTCCATAGGAACAGGGACATTAGTAAATAATCTTGGTTTATTTATTTTTCATTCCAATGTATGGAAGAGAGAATTACCTTTTAAATAGCACAATATCTATGTATATTTGTTTAACCATGAAACCTAGAATCAGTGGAGGACCAGCACACTACACTGTGCGGGGTCAATTATATGTGATAGGCTATCGTTTTAAAGCGCGATGACGGAGCACACAGGCTGACCTTTGCGGCAACATAGGTAGGAGGTATAGCTGACGAACAGCAGGGCGTAGTTGAGAAAGCTTTGGAACATGGGTGTCTCCACGCCGGCCTGGGCCAGGTACTGGCAGCTCACCGCTGTACCGCAAATCATCAGGGAGAGCGCCTGGCCCATGGCGATGGTCTTCAGGAACTGCCTGTAGAAAACCGCACGGAAATTGTATTACTGTACTGCTTTCCATCTTAAAAAGAGACAAGAGACCAGTGTTCCTAATTTGAAATGCCTATGTTGTAAAATACGTTTTTTTTAACAACCGTTTTCAAGAGTTACTCAAGTAACTACTCACTGAAGAGTAAGACATTTTCTCTGTTTAAATATATGGGGTTTTTTTTTTTCAAAGAAAGTGCCACAGTTATGTATTAATTTTGTAAAAACAGACACAAAAGTACTGCGGGAAGTTCTGTGCATGTGGGCAATATTGAATAAACATCAAATGTAGCTGCTTTCAAATCTGATCAATGATTCAGAAACATCCGCAATTGAATGGAACCAACTTTCTTAAGGGCGAATAACATCTCACAGCTGAGGTTGAAACTGTGAATCCCAGTTACAACGTGAAAGCCCATTGTCTTCCTTCATCATCATTATTATTAGGTTAAAACCCCGTGGCTCTTGTTAAAACAGCCGAACCTACCATGTGAGCACGTCCTTCAATTTATAATTGTTCAATCCAAAGTTGGCCATGCAACGTCCACACGGTTTTCCCACGGCGGGCTCTTCCATCCCCATTCAAAGGTGACCCTGGAGTAAACGAAGAAGCACGACTTTAGAGAGGAGACATTATGGAATTATTAGTGTCTATCGCGTTTATCGTCTTCATCAAAAGGAGCATAACACCCCCCCCCCCCCCTCGGATGTAAGTATATCTTTCTCATGGGTCTTAGGTTCAGATCTGTCATTTGAGGTTCAAAGGATCTAACGTTAATTGCTGCTATGTAGTACACGTGTAATGAAAGTGAGTGTACGGTAAGGAACCAGGTCTCTCACACACACCACGCACGCACGCACGACTCTGATCAGTAGAAAGTTGGGTAACTAACTAAGGAACCATACCTGTGCAGTGAACGTCTTCATCTTCACTTGTTGATACGTCGGTTGGTGAACTCTCATTCTCATATGCGGTGTGTTTTCCACATAGTAAGAGGACGGCAGCGGTGCGTGCAGGATGTCCTGCATGTGACAGCCCCAGCGTGGATCTACCTAGACGTGTGTATATGTAGACCCGCCCCCTCTGCACGGCGATTGGTCACAATGGCCCTCGTCATATGACAGATCGGCTTTGTGCAGCCAATCAAGTCAACGTCACAGATTCTGATTTGGTTTATTTGTCACATGTTTAAGGTATTAAGTGTACAATGTACAGTGAAATGTTATGGAGATGTACAGTGAAATGTTATCGACAGCTCTTAATATGTACTCAAAATTACAAGAATGTCCAGGTTACATAACAAATGTACAAGCGTTACAATAATTACAAAAAAATTACACAAATGTACACATTTAAATGATTGCAGTACAGGTTACATTACAGATGTACAACAAACAATAATTACAAAAACAACAACAAGTGTTATACAAATGTAGACATTTAAAGAATTGCAGTATACATATATAATATAAATATAACAGTGAAAACGATAACAGTATTACAGTATAAATATAAAGTGATGTAAAGTGAGGTGTACAGTGTACATTGCGACTGGCCCAACCACCTGTGAGTGGAGAAGCAGACCATATACTGTGGAGCACTGCCTTGACTGCCCTCCACCACCCAACCCCACCTAACCCCACCTGGCAGCTCAAAAGACCTGGCGGTGTTCAATTAAAATGCAAAGGACCGTGTAAAGCAATGGAAAACTGTCCTATATAACCACCAAGGCTTCAAAGAAACGCAAAGAAGAAGTGACCCGAGCACGACGTTTTAAATGCAATAAGGGGGACGCACGCAAAACACGACGATGAGTAGCGTCCACTCCCCGACACTCTCACACACACACAGTGGAAGCAGCGGGCAGCGCGGGCGTCGTTCTCGCGAGACTGTGTGCGAGACAATAACTTCAGGGGGAACATGGCGACGTCTAATTTGCTGAAGGTAGGTTCCACTTGCATTGAATAACTGTCGATGGCGTATTTCAGGCACACGTCCGCGGGTTTGCGCGCCACCCTCCCACCCCATCTCCACCCCCCGGAGGCTATGGCTAAAGTTGTCACCCCGAAGGACCCCCTGTGTGTCCGAGGTGTCCCCTCGCTGTCTTTGGTTGTCAGCGGTGACTTAAGCTCGGACTAGTAGTAGTTAGTTGGCTTTAGCTAACGTCGGCTGCTCCTCCACTGGTGCCTCCACCGTCTGTTAAAGGTAGCCGGGCGAGGTGTAGTGTAGCTCGGCTTGAATAAGGAGCAAGGACCGACGGGAGCACATCGACACCGGGTGACAGGCACATTGGCTGCAAAGTAAAGCGCCATTGTGATCTATGGAAATCGATCCTATTATCTAAGCCAACCCCCCCCCCCCCCCCTGTTCATGTGTCAACCTCTGCAGCTGACTTGTCATTTGAAAAACAAAACATTCACATGAATGAATTGAAGAAGGGCAATGCGAAAACAAACGAATGCATTTGTGTGTATTTTGGTCATTTGGTCCAACGTTAACGTTCGCAACAGGCAGTGGGTGATACAATCAGCTGCTGTGCATGTTCCAGTGAGGCTACCTGTGTCACCTTTTGAGAGATGGACTGCCTGCTATTGTAACTGGACTGAAGCAGTAGGCGTAGCATGTGCAAGTAGAAAGCCTTGAAGTAAAGTAAAGAATATCCCACCCAATTAATTGGCTTATTACATGACAGCTACCGCTGCAATGATGATTTGTATGTACCATGTTGTCAGACACACTTGTTGACACGGTTTGTGACACAATCTTGGCTCCCGCCTGCTTGTTTTGCAGAACAAAGGCTCCCTCCAGTTTGAAGACAAGTGGGAGCTGATGCGTCCTATAGTCCTGAAGCTGCTACGCCAAGAGTCTGTCACCAAACAACAGTGGTTCGACCTGTTCACGTAAGTCTTACTACATTGTCCCGTCAAAGAGTTGTCGTCTGCACCCAAATGGGGAATACCATTACCTCTCTGTGATTGGCTGTTGGTGGTAGGTGGTGGTAGGTCATAATTCCCCATGTCCTCTCTGTTTCCATAGAGATGTCCATGCAGTGTGCCTATGGGATGACAAAGGCCCCGCAAAGATCCACCAAGCCCTGAAGGAAGACATCCTTGACTTCATCAAACAAGCACAGGCGGTAAGGCTTTGGGTGGAATCTCTTGGGTTGTTGTATGTGTAAATGAAATGTGAACAAAAAATGTAATGTGTTGGCCAGTATATGTTATCCATATGGTCCACGTCCCCAGTGGAAGTGCCAGTGTTTGAATGTAGTGTCTGCCCAGCAACATAAAAAACGAAGTATTGCCTCTGTGATATGACACATTTATAAGTAAACTGGGTGTATATTGATCCCTCATTTTATTAATTGTGCCCATTAATGTACTTAGATGCCACATTATAATCAATATTATTTCTAATATTAACTATATACAATATGATATGCACATCCGCACAAACCTGGCACCACCATCACGGAAACTTTTCGTGGCCACACTTTGTCTTTCTTACTACAGTTGCACCTGTTAAAATACCCGACCGGGTCTCCTTAGCCATCGGCCATCTTCCACACCCTGCTTGCGACTTGACTTCCTGTGTCTCCGTTAACCCCACCGGCCTCGTCCCCACAGCGCGTGCTGAGTCACCAGGATGACACGGCGCTGCTGAAGGCCTACATCGCCGAGTGGAGGAAGTTCTTCACGCAGTGCGACATCCTGCCCAAGCCCTTTTGCCAGCTGGAGATCACCCTGATGGGCAAACAGGGCAGCAACAAGAAGTCTAACGTTGAGGACAGCATCGTGCGAAAGGTGAGCGCCGCCGTCGGGGAAATGGTCCTGCGAGGGTAAAACCCTTATTTCTTTGTGCTCAATTTCACGGTGGAACCAAGCTGTGTCGTTGATTTAATGCAGCTGTGTGAGGGGGAACACCACACACACACACACACACACACACACACACACACACACACACACACACACACACACACACACACACACACACACACACACACACACACACACACACACACACACACACACACACACACACACACACACACACACACACACACACACACACACACACACACACACTGTTTTATTGGCCATTTGCAACAAGTACATTGAAATGCTGACTCCCCATTCCCACACATACCAGTAGTGTGTCTAAGATACTCTTAAAGGTCATCCTTTAGATTTTTGTATCATGCTGGGACCATTTTAACCAGATCTACTTTCTTATATCCCCATAAATCGTATTGTGCTTGTTTGTCACAGAATGTCACCGTGGCAAAATCTGGACTTGTGAATCTTTTGAAACTATGTTAGTCCTGTGATTAAGTCCAGTCGTAACGTTGATGGCGCAGTTTCAGCTTACAGTTCATTACAAACATAAGATCATCGCAAGCTATTACACATGTGATGACCCCCGAAACGTGGCATGTCATCCCCGTTCAGCTGTATTCTACCCTTTCCTGGGGCTCGTTTGGTCAGTGAGCCCTTTTGCGTTCCCCAGCTGATGCTTGACACGTGGAACGAGTCCATCTTCTCCAACATCAAGAGCCGGCTGCAGGACAGTGCCATGAAGCTGGTCCACGCAGAGCGGCTGGGCGAGGCCTTCGACTCCCAGCTGGTCATCGGTGTACGGGAGTCCTACGGTGAGAGATGTGGACATTCATGCCTGTGTTGTTTGACTTGTAGTTGCACTTTGTGTGAAATGTCTTTCTGTGATTCATGGTTTTATTCCCGTTGTGTTGCTTTCCACTTTTAACACCAAGTACGTCCTCCATGACTTCTCTAGGGCCACTTTTGGGACAAATATGCTTTGCCCCTTGTGATGTGTAGTCTCGGATTAGTTCAGAAAACCATGACCTATTTCTCGGTTTCTTTGTTTCTATTTCTTGTGAAGTGCTCCATTGTTTAACCGTGACACATTGTTCACTACATAGGCAATTTAATATATCCCTATTATCCAGATGTAGCTGTGGTTAGCGAACGTGTGGTTGGACACTCGCAGTCAAGTACAAGTCGAATGGTTCCAATCATTGAGGTGTTTTTTTGTTATGTTGTTGTGCCTGTGAGCAGTGAACCTGTGCTCCAACCCGGACGACAAGCTGCAGATCTACAGGGACAATTTTGAGAAGGCCTACATGGACTCGACGGAGCGCTTCTACCGCACACAGGCTCCTGCTTACCTCCAGCAGAACGGCGTCCAGAACTACATGAAATATGTGAGTTTCTTACACTGGCAGTACTTTGAAAGACAGTGGCTTATTATGAGTAACGGTTATAATATATATTAGAAATTTTTGGAGGATGAAAAGTCGAATGACTCACTTGGCGTCCGCCCTCCTAAGAAGGTTTAACCTTGGTTTTTATTTATTTATTATTTGTGTGTCGTGCCCAGATTGGATACTTGTACTTACTGTCCCATTCTGTTATCAGCTGTTGTTATCATCAAGGCCATGTTGGCTTTAACGAGAGTTAACGTCGTTATCCTTACTTAAATGTTTTCTTTGTCGCAAAAGTATACAGTCATTTAGTCTATAAAGCCGTCTCCATTCTAATGTGTGTGTGTGTGTGTGTGTGTGTGTGTGTGTGTGTGTAAGGCTGACGCTAAGCTGAGGGAGGAAGAGAAACGGGCACTGCGTTACCTCGAGACAAGACGAGACTGCAACTCTGTACAGACGGTGAGCATGGAAGATGTGTTCAGCATGTTCAGGTCAAGGGAACTATGCTCCTTCGAATCCCAAGCCGAAATGTCCCGGGGTTCACAAAAGGACCCCCCCCCCCCCCCCCAAGTCTACCTGTAGGCAGCGTCCAACACCTACTCCTTAAGGACATATACCTAAAATTGCTTTGGTTAAAAGCATCTGCTCAATGATTAGCACATAATATATTGCCATCTAAAGTTAAATTCCTACAATGCAGCATATACTGTATGTATATATGTATTTGTTTGTTTTGTTTTATGTCAAAGTATTTTATGTTCTTCTTAGAACAAAAATGGTATACAATGTGTGGCTATATCTCCACACAGTCACACAGTGACAACAGCAAAAAGTTTGATGGCTTGGTCAATCTTCCATTGGTTTTGTGAATTGTGGGCCAATCATTTGGCTTACAAAATTGTGTTTTTCCTTCTTCTTCTTCTTCTTCTTCTTCTTCTTCTTCTTCTTCTTCTTCCTCCTTCTCCTCAGCTGATGGAGTGCTGTGTGAATGTGCTGGTGACGTCGTTCAAGGAGACCATCCTGGCCGAGTGCCCGGTCATGATCAAGCGGAACGAGACTGAGAGTGAGTACGGCCGGAGTGCCACCACCAGAGGCTCATCCAGCTCAGGTTTGCACCAGGAGAAAGTCCCCGCCCCCCCCCACACACTCCCACACCCCCCACACCCTCCCCCCCCTGTCAATCACATCCTTCCCACCCTGGTGGATCCAACCGTTTTCCCCCATTGTGGTCTTGTTAGTGTCCTGTTGACCCCAATGTTTTTTGTCCATAGCAGTAATGACCCCCCCCCCCCCCTCTGCTATTTTGCAGATGTGTGTCTAGTATGTGTTATGTTGATGCGGTCATGTGACCATTGTCTTACCCCATTGCCGATCACCCGTATGTTGTTTAGGTGCAAGTTGTCGTTGCACTCTTTTTTTTGGTTTTTGAGTGCCGTGTCAAAAATAGATGAGGAGTTTCTAATGTATGGCAACGATAAACTCTGATCTGATTTGGCTAAGTGCCGTGCAGAGGTAGAATCGAACTTGTGCAATTGGCACTCCCGTATGTGTCAAAGAATTTAGTATGTGTCAAAGAATTTTGATTTGTGGTTTTATATTCATCGTGCGACTGCAGTACAATTTTTGAGTGGAGGTCCGTCCCTCCATTATGTAACCCTGCTCCCTGTCTCTCTCAGAGCTGCACCTGATGTTCTCGCTCATGGACAAGGTGCCCAGTGGCATCGAGCCCATGCTCAAGGACCTGGAAGACCACGTCATGAGCGCCGGCCTGGCAGACATGGTGGCCTCGGCCGAAACCATCACTTCCGTGAGTTACCTACTGATGGGCGGATGTCTTATAACGGAGGGGGGGGGGTGTTCTCGTGACGTAAAGTCAGATTGTGACAGAGCAACGGCGACAAGGATGCAAAGTGTGAAGCTCCTATACTACGGGATTCTTTATTCTTGCCATGTGTAACAAGTAGATTCATTGCCGCAGTATGAATTATTTGGCAACAATAAAAGTAGAAGTAAAACTTCACTATAAGTAAAAAAATTAATACCTTTTATTTTTTATAATAATGTTTTTTTATTGTATTTTGCACAATTTCTGCATGGCACTGCCACTTTAACTTTACTGCATATCCTGGTTGTGTATGTGACAAATAAAGTTCTTTGAGTCTTAAAGAAGCGTCTATAACCACAAAGGAGAAGTAACACTTAAGCCCTGCTTGTGATCACTGTGTTTTCTTCCAGGATTCTGAGAAGTACGTGGAGCAGCTGCTCACGTTGTTCAACCGTTTCAGCCGCCTGGTGAAGGAAGCCTTCCAGGACGACCCACGGTTCCTCACAGCCAGAGACAAGGCGAGTCCTCACCCGGCCCCCTCCTCACCCGGCCCCCCTCCTCACCCCTCCTCACTAATATTGGTGTCCCTGCTGTGTGACTTAAGGTATAGTCACTAGTCTGGGTTTTTTAATTGTATTTAAGATTGGAGTGCAGTTTAAATTAGGCCTCATCTTGTTTAAATGTTGCCTTACAGCGAAGGGGTTCCGCTCATTGTCGGCTGTTTTGAGCGTGGCTGAGTGAAAATGATTGATGAGTAAATTAATTGGTGCCTCTGGTTGGAGCTTATCTCATCCACATTGCAATCACAGCAATGCTCCTTCAGCCTACTTAATGTGTGCCACATTGGTGCCTGGTGCTGGGTCAAACCTTTAATCTGTAATACGCCTGTTCTTTTAATAACCAGCTTATGTGCTTATTCCGACTGATGTGCAAAGTTAAATGTCTTCACGGTTTCCATCACAGCGTGGATTTGACCAAGCAAGCTAGGGTCAAAGAGTAACAAAGTGTGTGTGTGTGTGTGTGTGTGTGTGTGTGTGTGTGTGTGTGTGTGTGTGTGTGTGTGTGTGGTGTGTGTGTGTGTGTGTGTGTGTGTGTGTGTGTGTGTGTGGTGTGTGTGTGTGGTGTGTGTGTGTGTGTGTGTGTGTGTGTGTGTGTGTGTGTGTGTGTGTGTGTGTGTGTGTGTGTGGAGAGAGATTGTAACCCTTCTGTAACCTCTCTCACAGGCGTACAAGGCGGTGGTGAACGATGCCACAATATTTAAGATCGAACTCCCCATGAAGCAGAAGGGGTGAGGAAAGAAACACACACACACACACACACACACACAGTGTGCTCATCTTGTTTCAGGAAAAACACAAGTTGGAATAAGCAGTGGTGCAGAGGCCATGTGGATTCAGTTCATCTTGTGTGTGTGTGTGTGTGTGTGTCTCTGGGGGGTTCAGGGCGGGTCTGAAGACTCAGCCAGAGTCTAAGTGTCCAGAGCTGCTGGCCAACTACTGTGACATGCTGCTGAGGAAGACACCACTGAGCAAGAAGCTTACCTCTGAGGAGATCGAGGCCAAGCTCAAGGAAGTGGTACGTGGTGCAGAGACAAACAAACCTCCACACACACACACACACACACACACACACACACACACACACACACACACACACACACACACACACACACACACACACACACACACACACACAGCTTCAAGTTATCAGTGTTTCCATTTTCTTTTTGTCCTCCTGCAGAGTGGAAAGTTACCTCAGGCTGTGTTGCTTTTGCTCAGGTGTTTTTCCAAGGTGTTTTTCTTATAACCAGTCAGTGTTTACCTAACTCTAGTGACCCCTAGTGTCTTATAACCAGTCAGTGTTTACCGAACTCTAGTGACCCCTAGTGGCTGCCAAAAAAACATGCATGATGTGAACACGGTGCCTGTTCAGCCATGTGATGTTCACAAAATGTTATACGAAACAAATATTTATGTTTATATTCAAATAAAGTGGATTAGTTAACCAGTCGAGATTGCCTTGAACAACACTTGTATGCTATTTAACAATTGTGTCATAAGGACGCTTTTATCTAGTGTGACCAATGTGACAACAATCATTAATTAGGCGTCTTGCTCACTGGCGCCATTTAGCAGTACGCTAACAAAGCAGCATCAGGGGTTTGGAACCAGACCCTTCCGGCTGGGAGTTGTACACCCTAACCACGTATTTATACACTTGGTTATGATGGTTGTGGGATGCCCAGACGGTAGCTTATATTTTGCCGAGGGTAGCATCGACGGAGCATTTGATTTTAATTGTTTTTTCCAGCTGCTGGTGCTGAAGTATGTTCAGAACAAGGATGTGTTCATGCGCTACCACAAGGCCCACTTGACCCGCCGGCTCATCCTGGACATCTCGGCCGACAGCGAGATCGAGGAGAACATGGTGGAGTGGCTCAGGGTACGGTGTGTGTGTGTGTGTGTGTGTGTGTGTCTGTCTGTCAGTCTGGGGGGAGCAAATGCGTAACACTAGTTGTTTTCAAACTGTGGGTCGCAAACTCAGGACCCATAAGTGGGTGACAGCAAGGGACCAAGGCGATTGCTTGATTAAAAAAATATATACATTTTTATGGATATTTTATTGTTTTTTTTTATGACCTACGCCATCGAAGATGAAAGGAGGTTATGTTTTCACCCCTGTTTGCTTGTTGGCAAGATAACTCAAAATGTTAGCTATAGAATTTGACAAAACTTGGTGGTTGGATAACTCATGGGCAAAGGAAAAGTTGTTGCAGTTGTTTGGCGCAGATCTGGATACGATGCATAACTCTATACAGAGTGCCACCGCAAAGCTGTTCCTTTTTAGAGGGAGCGTTTTTCTGGAATAAAGTTTGACTGAGTGAATAGACATAGTAGCAGTAGTAGCAACACCTCGTGGCTAACGTTTGCAACTTTCCTCCTTTATGACTTGGGGTTTGTCCCCGTGCCTTGGCCCCCCCCCCCCCCCCCCCCCCAATGCATTCCCGGGTACGACAGGAAGTGGGTATGCCGGCCGACTACGTGAACAAGCTGGCCAGGATGTTCCAGGACATCAAGGTGTCTGAGGACCTCAACCAGTCCTTCAAAGAGATCCACAAACACAACCGACTGGCTCTACCGGGTGAGTGTTTTGCGGCGGGACGGAGGGAGAGAAGGTCGACGTAGTGCGTTAGTAGGGGTTTGTGTGGCAGAGGACTGAAGTTTACTAATGGCGCCTGATATGAGTAATATGTAAAAAAAAAAAGAAAGAGACTGGAAACTTGAGATTAAGCAATACAAAAATAGTGACTTCAGTCTTATATTAAGTCGTGTTCATCCGTGTATTTCAGTCACTCTTGGTATTTAAATGTTCAAAAAAAAAAATGCAAACTTAAACCCCTACCCCAAAACCCCAAATTATGTATTCTGCAAGAAAATACATGAAATTAATCAATTAATAAAGTTAATTTAACAAAAACTAGCAATCACAATACATCTAAAATCAACATACCCCAGCTTCTTTAATAACACGCTGATGTGCTGATGCCAACTGATGCCGTCAGGTCGCCAAGTTAAATGTTGTGTATGCTGGGAGGCTATCGACGCAGAAAGAATTAGAAGTTAAAGTGTTTAGCTTCCGCATAGGAAGCGACTCTTTATAACCACCCAGGTGTGACTCTGACCTGCAGCCCCGTGCTATCATTCCCTCTCTGGAATGTGTATATTACAATCACACAAACAAACAACACATACTAAAAAGGATCTTTTAAAGGAATACAACGTTCCGGTGAAGTGACGCTCCATCCCCACCCCCAACACAGGGGACTCGGTGAACATCAAGATCCTGAACGCGGGCGCCTGGTCGCGGAGCAGCGAGAAGGTGTTTGTGTCTCTGCCCACCGAGCTGGAGGACCTGATCCCCGAGGTGGAGGAGTTCTACAAGAAGAACCACAGCGGCAGAAAGCTCCACTGGCACCACCTCATGTCCAATGGCATCGTGAGTCCCCAATGCGCACTTTAGGGCACAGGGCGGGAGGTAGCCGCGGGCGGGAGGTAGCCGCGCGCGGCTTAGAGATTGACTTAAACTCAATGTAACGGTGTCTCTCTCTCTCCCACCACAGATCACCTTTAAGAACGAGGTGGGCCAGTATGACCTGGAGGTGACCACCTTCCAGCTGGCCGTGCTGTTCGCCTGGAACCAGAGGCCCAGGGAGCGAATCAGCTTCGAGAACCTCAAGCTGGCAACAGAGCTGCCGGACGCTGAGCTGCGCCGCACCCTCTGGGTGAGCTGGAGGGAGGGATGGGGCTTCGGTTGGGTATGGTGTGTGTGTGTATCACCCCATCCTTGGTGTTCCACCCCATCCTTGGTGTTCCACACCTTTGTGATTCTTGGCACACTGTTCTCGCGGAATACATTGAATTGAGTGTTGTTACCTCCGCCATCAAAGATGGACCAGAGGTTATGTTTTCGCCCCGGTTTGTCGGTCTGTTTTGTTTGTTAGCAAGGTCTCAAAAAGTTATGTACGGAATTGGACAACACTTGCTGGTGAGATTATGGGCCATGGAACAGTTGATTCGATTTTGGTGCAGCTCCAGATCTGAATCCGGATCCAGGGGACTTTTTTAAGTGTGGTGGAGGTATGCGTTGTACTGAAGGGCCTCTAGTTTACTATTGCTAACGTATTAAGTGCATATAGCTAGGCCCAGGATACGTACGTTAATCGCAAACTGTCAAGCACCCATAACTTGTACACGTAACATGGTCAGTAGGACAAGAATATAATATTGACTGAATATTGGCTCCCCGACAGTCGTTGGTGGCGTTCCCCAAACTGAAGCGCCAGGTGCTGTCCTACGAGCCGTCTGTTTCCTCCCCCAAGGACTTTGCAGAAGGAACGCTGTTCTACGTCAACCAGGAGTTCTCCATCATGTAAGAGATCACCTCTCATCCCGTTTCTCATTCGGATCGCTACATCGCGCAGAAATTCACAAAAAACATGGAAATTAATAATTTTGTGTGTGTGTGTGTGTGTGTGTGTGTGTGTGTGTGTGTGTGTGTGTGTGTGTGTGTGTGTGTGTGTGTGTGTGTGTGTGTGTGGTGTGTGTGTGTGTGTGTGTGTGTGTGTGTGTGTGTGTGTGTGTGTGTGTGTGTGTGTGTGTGGTGTGTGTGTGTGTGTGTGTGTGTGTGTGTGTGTGTGTGTGTGTGTGTGTGTGTGTGTGAGAAAGCTAAACAAATACAATTATATAAATGAATGCAGTAATGGTTAAATAGGACAATACAAAATACTGAAATCTCATCAGAAAAGGTACGGGAAACGATTTGCTTTATTTACTTTTACCATTTGTTTTTGTGTAAATTACTTAATTTATCCAATTAATTTGAATCGCGTCGCCTACCATTTGAATTTTTTATTTTTTTGTATAATCCTACTCTACAGCTAAATTCAAGTCATTTCATAATTCTTAGTATTTATTAGAGGGATAGATTCATTCGTCACATGTTTTCATTCATGTAACCTTCGGTTTTTTTGTTGTTGTTGTTTATAATCCAACTCCCCAGCAAAAACTCCAAGGTGCAAAAGCGGGGGAAGATCAACCTGATTGGCCGCTTGCAGCTCACCACGGAGCGAATGAGGGAGGAGGAAAACGAGGGCATCGTCCAGCTCCGGATTCTAAGGACACAGGTGTGTGCTGTTTGGACCTGATCCGCACGTAGTTACAGAGAGACCAACGATTTAGAAGACATCTCATTTTGTCAGTGGCATTCAAGAAGAGCACACCATGTGTGTTCTTTCAGAGGTCAAGTTAACCCTTGGCAGTTGTCCTATCTTGCATGACACTGTATAATGGTGTGTAGCAAAGACCCCTGCTATGCACGCCACCCAAGTGGCTTCTCTCACGGCAGCTTGGTGGATTTAACACCAGCACACGGAAGAGGGATGTCCAGGCAGAGATGTACAGCCATTCGTCAATGGCCTATGCTCCCTGGAGGAGCCAAGGACTTAACTAACACGGGCAGGTGGTAGTGTCTAGAAATATGTTTGTTGCAGTGTTGATGTATTTGCAGGCAGAGCAGGTGGATGGGTGGGTGGTTTAACCTGTGGGCCTTGATTGGCCGATCAGATCACCTGGCCCGTCAGACTGATTTGGGTGACGCTGCAAACCTGTGGTGCATTGGCCAATCAAGGCCCACAGGTTAAGCCTGCCACACACACACACACACTAAACCAGCCGCCACAAAAATGCATTATAATTATAATAACTAAAGGGCCCTTACTAGAGCACATACATCCGCTACACCAAAAAGACCACTGGATCCGGATCTGCGCCATAATTTGGGCCCATAAGTAATCACACTACCAAGTTTTGTCCAATTCCGTACAGAACTTTTTGAGTTATCTTTATCCTAACCGACAATGTGAAAACATAACCTCCGATCCATCTTCAATGGCGGGGGTAATTATCCATTTTGTGTTCTGCCAAAGTACAAAACCATTTTTCCTTTTCATTTATAAGTGTGGCATTGAGCATCCCTGGTTTCATGTCATGCCTGTTCTCTCTCTCATTCTCTTTCACTTTTTCTCTCTCTCTCTCACTCGCTCCCGCCGTGGACGTCATGACAGGAGGCCATCATCCAGATCATGAAGATGAGGAAGCGCATCAACAACGCCCAGCTGCAGACGGAGCTGGTGGAGATCCTGAAGAACATGTTCCTGCCCCAGAAGAAGATGATCAAGGAGCAGATGGAGTGGCTGATCGAGCACAAGTACATAAAACGCGACGAGACGGACATCAACACATTCATCTACATGGCGTAGTCTCCGGACCCCCGGAGGGTCGCCCGCCAAGCCTCTCCATGTCCTACTCTTCTGCCGTGCGGCGGAGGAGAAGGGGGGGGAGGAGGAGGAGGAGGAGGAAGGGGGTGTTTGTTTTATTGTTTTTGTTGGTGGGCCGCCCCCCCCCCCCCCCCCCCCCAGGGGCTTGATGGACAGCAGGGAAACTTCCAGGCCCCTGTCCCCCCCCCCTCCTCCTCCTCCTCCTCCTCCTAGTCTTCTTCATATATACGCAAGAAGTTATCACTGAGGTGACATTTTAAAGAGTACCTGAAACCTAGCCGTACAGTGACACTTCCTGCTGTTTAAAAAAAGAAAAGAAAAAAGAAGGGAATGGGACAGTCAGCACTGCAAGTTACAGTTGTTATTTTTATTTTGAGGAGGAGTTGACACCCCCCCCCCCCCCCCCTCCCTTTGTCCTTTTCCTCATTGCGATGGCGTCACAGATGCCACTCTACTTGGTTTAACCACGCCTGCTCCAACTGTTTGTTTGTGCAAGTCTCTGAGCATGCTGTGAGGAGATGCAGGAAAAGAAGGGTTCCTTCTTCCTAAGAGGCCCCGTCTTGCTCTTAGCTCCACCGGGTGTCCAGCCGGTGGTGGACAGCAGAAAGGAGGCCTCTCAGTCGGTCTCTGGACGAGGGAGAGGACGTCACGGTGGAAGGACGGGACCTAAAGTGATCGGCGCCCGGCCCACGGAGACTCCCGGGTTTGGGCCGAGACACGTTGTGACTTCACGGTGGAGGTCGGGCTAACCGGCGAGGACGGCGACGACAACAAAAAAAAAAATGAAATCTTTGTGGATGTTTTATTTTTATGACGAGGGGGGAAAAAAAAGGAACAAATCAAAGCACTTATCGAGCAGGTCGGTGGAATTTCAAAACCCAACCCCGCTTCAATTAAAGATTAAAAAGAAAAGCGTATCGCTATTGTTACAGACGCCAGTGTGAGTAAACCGGACTCCCCCCGACACCTAAAGAATTGGGGCATTCCAATTATTTTCTCTGTACTGTACTTGTGCTGTACAATGACAATCAATTTGAATCTAATCTACTCTACGAGAAAGACATTCTAGCGATGAAGCTCAAGAGTTCATGTGTTTTAGCCTCACGCCGGGAACCGTGAGTTTGAGCCCAGTGCGGGACACTCACGGTTACACTAGGACTGAAAGAATTAAAATTAAAAAAAAAAAAAAAGTATCTAGCAAATACGCTGAGGAGGGAGAGGAGGGAGAGGAGGGAGAGGAGGGAGAGGAGGGAGAGGAGGGAGAGGAGGGAGAGGAGGGAGAGGAGGGAGAGGAGGGAGAGGAGGGAGAGGAGGGTGAGGCTCCAGGCAGCCTCTCTGTGGTCCTCCCTCTGAGAGAAGGCCAAGGTCAGTATTATGTATTGTGTGTACTATACAGTCCAAACCTATAGGAGAGTGTACATTGGGATGTTAATAGTGAAATAAACAGCACCTTATTATATGTATGTGTGTATATATATATATATATATATATGCAGTATATATGTCTATAAAACCACACTGGCTTTTTATTTGACGTGTGTGTGTGTGTGTGTGAGAAATCTTATCTCCCGATCCGAAAGATGTGAACAAAGTTGCAATTTAATTTCAAATAATAATTCCAAAAATACAACTAGTGAAGTTCAGATAGTCCAGTTGTTGTGGGTGGTGGTGGTGGTGGGTGGTGGTGGGTGGGGGGGCCTACACCGCTTGGTGTAGCTGTTCTCTCTCTAGGGTCTTCTGATCCCAGTCACGATGGTGCAGGAGTAGAAGCTCCGTCGGGTCTGGTGAGATGCCCCCGGAACTTCTTCAGCTGTCCGAGATGGAACAGTCATGAATGGGATTTCTGTACCACGGTGTCCGTGTGTGTAGTCCACGTCCGGTCCTTGGTGATGGTGAACACCCCAAGATATTTGAAACGGTCCCCTCTCTCGTTGATGTTCAAGGGGTTGTAGTTCCTCACTTGCTTCCTCCCAAAGTCCACCAACATCTCACGTAATGACATCTTAAGTTGGGTGGTGGTTTGCTTTAAAAGGTTCCAAGGGTCAATTGTGTACCTATATCGCCTCGTGTGGCCAATAAAATAATAACCATGTGGCCAGGATTTCTTACAGTCAGGGATTTAAATCTCCAATTTCTGCAAGGTTTGTTCTTCCAGGAAAAGACTAAGGAGCAATACCTAAACAATAATGATTATTACAACTGTGTTGGACTTAAATATATCGAAATACTCTCTAGTACCTTTCTTTTTTAGTTCTGGAAAAACAACACTGAAGACAGCTGCTTCTGTTTTATTCTGTAGTGTCCCTGGGTGGCCCCACGGCTGTCACGTGGCGTTGTGTGTGTATTGGATGGGAGTCCTATGTCCTCTTTTGACCGACATCCTCTTCTATTGTCATAAAGTGATTCACACCGGAGACACACCCCCATCCCACCTCCCGTACCTCTGCGCGCGTGCGTGTTTGTTTATCCTCCTCGCGTTTGCGCGCGTCCTAAAGGATGCGCATGCCCAGTGCGCGCCTCGACCCTCAACCCCAGTGAGTCCAAATGTACTAGGCTCCTCCTCCGTTCTGGCGTGCCCGTGAGGAGGAGAGGAGGAGGAGGAGGAGAGCGAGAGAGAGAGAGAGAGAGAGAGAGAGAGAGAGATGCTCGGCGAGCGGATCCAGACGGAGTGAGAGAGAGAGAGAGAGAGAGAGAGAGAGAGAGAGAGTGGGGGGGGGGGGGGGAGTGCGCGTCGCTCCCGAAACAGGAATCACAGCAGCAGCCCCGTGCGCGAGTCGCCGGATCCCCGGAAGACCCGAGAGGAGACGACGTCGTCGCCAAGGGAGCTCCAGAGGCCTCTGCTCAGGTAACCCCGATGGGAAGGAGCGCTAGAGACAGGTGCCTCTTCTTCATCATCATCATCATCATCATCATCATCATCATCTCGCTCTCCTCGCGCAATGCGCTTTGGTAATGTTTGTGTGTGTGAGAGAGAGAGAGAGAGCCTGGGGGGGGGGGGGGCGACAACGACAACATTGGAGGGATATGATGCCCCGTGATCATATTTGGCGAGCCTCAGCCTCAGCATCATACGAGTCAGGCGATGCATGCATGCGTGCGAGGCTCATCATCGGGCTTGTTATTGAGTAATAACGCCGATCCCCCCCCCCCCCCCCGGCGTCTTCTTCGGTTCTTACCGCGTTTTTGGTGGGTTGGCTTTGGGGCATGTTATCCGTAAGGGGTTGTTGTTGAAACCGGCGTGTAACGCGTGTGTGTGTGTGTGTGCCGTGTCTTTTACCGCGATGATACCGGTCTTTTGCGCATTCATTGCCGGATAGTTCGGTTACTAGGACGAGGAACCCCTACATTGCACTCTACACTGCCTCCATTTGAAAGCCGTGTCTCCCCCCCTCTCCCCCCCCCCCGCACCTATTCATCAGGAATGATGCTGAGCTTGCAGTAAAGTACACCGTTTCTGATAGGCGCGCTATACTACTGCTTTACTACTGTACTACGGTGGTGTCCAGCAGTGTACTAAGTTTGAATTTATTATAGCGCACCCACAACCGCGGGGATGGACGCGGTAGGCGGTAGCCCCCCTACTGACACAGACACACACACACACACACACACACACACACACACACACACACACACACACACACACACACACACACACACACACACACACACACACACACACACACACACACACGCGATATGGGCCACTGGAAGTAGACCGAATAGGCCAGTGCTAATTGTGTTTATTGCGTTTTTGTTTGTTTTGAAGTTGTAAAACATATCAATTTTTTTATAGCAATTTAATAACAACATGCGGCAAATGCAAATGGCGTGAGCGCTATCAACAGTGGGTAAGAGGGAGGGGGGGAGATCAATATCCAAAAGGGAATCGAGGAAATACCCAAAACATGCACCATAGACAGAACTACCGTCCGTCTATCGCCTGGTGGAGATGTATGGCGACCAGGAGGAACTGAAAGGTACACTTTGAAAGCCCTGCCTGACTTTGGAGAGGGCGAAGTGACTTTTGCGGTTCGCAGGTGTTGTATGTCATGGCCGAGGAGCCTATTGCTGGCTCCTGCGAGAGAGAGAGAGAGAGAGAGAGAGAGAGAGAGAGAGAGAGAGAGAGAGAGAGAGAGAGAGAGAGAGAGAGAGAGAGAGAGAGAGAGAGAGAGAGAGAGAGAGAGAGAGAGAGAGAGAGAGAGAGAGAGAGAGAGAGAGAGAGAGAGAGAGAGAGAGAGAGAGAGAGAGAGAGAGAGAGAGAGAGAGAGAGAGAGAGAGGTAAATAAAGAGAGAGGGATGGGGAGAGAGAGAGAGAGAGAGAGAGAGATAAAGAAAGAGGGAGAGAGAGAGAGAGAGATAAAGAAAGAAAGAGGGAGAGAGAGAGACAGAGGTAAATAAAGAGAGAGAGAGAGAGAGAGAGAGAGAGAGAGAGGGGACTGCTGCTGCTGCTGCAGAGCTAGTGGGTAACTGGGTTTGGGGTAGCCCTTTTTTCACCTCCACCACCACACAGGAGGGGAGGGGTGGGGGGTGGGGGGGTAGTGGTCTGGTGCACCCTTCTATGATACCTCCCAGTGCAGTATCTCACTTTACCTCTTTCTCTCTCTCTCTCTGTTCTCTCTCTCTCTGTTCTCTCTCTCTCTCTCTCTCTCTCTCTCTCTCTCTCTCTCTCTCTCTCTCTCTCTCTCTCTCTCTCTCTCTCTCTCCTCCTGTCTTTTCTGTTGCCGGGGTGCTGGTGCATTATTGCTCTCCTCCTCCTCGGATTGTAATCAGTCTGTCAGCAGAGCACACTCATCCTTAACCAACACGCACACACGCACATACACACACACACACACACACACACACATACTTTATTACACATCATCCACTGGGCAGGTTCTTTGCTGTGACTGTATATAACTGTAATATATATATATATATATATATATATATATATATACTGTATGTATATATAAAGTTGTAATGACTGTGTGCAGATGCTAGGCGATGTTTGGCAAGCAATAAGTAAAGGATAAAGGATAAGAGATCGATGAATAAAGAGGTCTTAATGGGAACATATCCCAAATAAGCCTTATAGATTATAAGGTTTATTAAGCGCCTTGAGTATTCAGAAAAGCGCTATTTAAACTGAATGTATTATTATTATTATTATTATTATTATTATTAATAATAATAATAATAAAGATGAGTTACAAATGAGCTTGTGTGTTTCCATGATGTGTTCTCTGATTGGTTGGGGGTAGGGAGGGGGTGGGGTTACTGAAGTAGATTAGCGGTTGTAGAGCCGCCGCCGCCGCCAGAGGCTTTTTCGTTTTGTGGTGTTTCTTTTGTAAGCCAATTAGGATGGTTCCTGGTGTGTTGGTGCTGTCTTTCTCCTGTTGCTAGGCGAATAAACTCTCCACCATGTCCTCCTGTGAACCCCTCCCACCAGGACAAGGCAATTGGGCCAATAGCTGATCATATTTCTTTGGAGAGACGTATATTCTCATATATTCGTTTGACTTTCAGCAGACACTGTAGTTATTTAGTAGTCTTTGTGTGTGTGTGTGTGTGTGTGTGTGTGTGTGTGTGTGTGTGTGTGTGTGTGTGCGTTTGTGTGTGTGGTACAGGGCTAACCCTTGTTTGGTACAGTCCCCAACACATGTCACATCATGATTGTCATAGTTATTTAAGTGAAAATTAAACTTGTGATTGCCGATAATTATTATTCTCGCTAATCGTGAATCATATCTAATTGCAATATTTGTCAAAATAATAATAAATGTGACTTGTTTGCCATGTTGTTCAGCCCTAGTGTGTGTGTGTGTGTGTGTGTGTGTGTGTGTGTGTGTGTGTGTGTGTGTGTGTGTGTGTGTGTGTGTGTGTGTGTGTGTGTGAGTGTGTGAGTGTGTGAGAGAGAGAGAGAGAGAGAGAGAGAGAGAGAGAGAGAGAGAGAGAGAGAGAGAGAGAGAGAGAGAGAGAGTGTGTGTATGCGTGCAGAGTAGCAGCGGTGTTTGGGTACAGTCTGCTACAGTACTGTCTTTGTAGTACTTAACCTACATTGCTTTGTGCGCGTCTCTTATTATATAGGCTATCGTGTCCTGGACGTGTACTTCAGATTACGAACGGTGTGACATGACAATTAGTCCCTTGCTTACAAAGTACAGTAACCAGAGGAAAGTCCCATTCACTTTCCACGCACCTTCCAGGAAAACAAACGCATACCGAAAACAACTCATTCTCAATGCTCATGGCACACTAATGCATTCACGTTCATTATATATTCACGTTTTATTTCCAATGAAAAATAGTAATATGCATCGCGTGTGTACGTATTGTTGCAGGATATGTGTTAATGCACTAGTGCAATCAGTGTGTGATAACAAAAACAACCAAAAACCAAGGGAAATATATACAAATGTACAAAAGTATATATTTAAAGATTATTAAACATGTTTTGTGCTGCGATATTAATTGCAACTCCACTCATTCTGTTCACCTGCACCAAGAAGAAGAAGAAGAAGAAGAAGAAGAAGAAGAAGAAGCTAACAATGTTCCAACGCTATTTTCCTGCTGTTGCGTAGCAACCGCCACACACCTGTGGTTTCTTGGAAGGCGCCCGCAGCGCAGATAAACCGACGCTTTTTCGTCTAAAAATAGTGTCTCCGGCGTGCCTCGTGTGACGCGTGGACGCCGGGTGCCCCCATCGGACGTATCGGTTTGAAGAACTCCGCTCGAAACACGACGACCCAAACACCTCTTCCCCTCTCCATCCGCGACGCCAGGACGGGATGTCCAGTGCGTCTGCAGAACTTTTCAACCGGGGCGGGGGTGCCTAGTTTGTTGCTCCGCCAGTTGTATGCAATTTAGCTCGGTGCACGGATGTTCCTGAATATGTTTAGGACTCATAAATGATAGATGAACTTGACCGATTGAACGGGGCGAAAAACACTGAGTCACGCATTAAACACAAAAGCTTTAGATCCAAGAAACAAACACAAACCTGCGACCACAGAACAGTTTCACAGCGGTGCCGTCGTAGGATAAACACAGATGACAAATGATGTGTCCGCTCCTTCTACGGTATGTACCGGGTTGTAGACGTATCTTATCACTAGTTAAGTCTACTACCTGTACTGCTGCTCCGATGGCACGTGAGAGGAGCATTACACAACGTTACAGTCATTTAGCAGAAGCTTTTGTCCAAAGCGACTTACAGTGAAAGTGTGTTCAACAACAGGTAGGCAAGAGAACTACTCAGTCTCCAAGATTGGAACCAGTTCTCAGGTAGAAGTGCAATAAGTTGGAAAACAATAGAACAATATAACGAACAAGCAAATGTACTTAAACTAGTGCTAGTAAGACGCAAGTGCTGAGAGGAATGGGTCAGGGTAGTGCTTCTTCCTAAAGAGGTGAAAGGTTTCCAGCGGCCCTGCGGCCCTGACATCAGTGGGGAGGTCATCCCACCATCGTGGGGCCCGGACAGAGGAGAGCCGGGACAGGGAACTCCCATCATTAGTGTCATAAGCGAGTGACACCTGTGTTTTATCCTACGATCACGAGCCGCTGTAAAAAGGCTCTGATAAGCCTTCATCTTTCCGATCAACAGGGAGGCTGGGGACTATATGAAGAAGAATAGTGTACAGGTGAAGTAAACCAAGATGAGCGCTTCTGTCGACAGGACAGACCGGTGCAGTAAGCGCCTACAATACCACAATGTCCACCTGATTAGCCAGGTCTGTCGCGGTGCCAGTATGCAGACCAGGGGGGGAGGGAGGGAGGGGGGGGGGGAGTCATTTTAGCATTAGTCTGTCTCCGATCGCAACGGCCAGCTTTTTATTTATGACTCTGCAGTGATATAAATCCTGCTGCCGCCTCGTGAATGAATTTGCTCCAAATAGTTTCCCCTCGGATAAACAACACGGTTACTTTGTGATCTGACCAAAGCGGTTCCCCTTCTTCCCCCGAGGGAAACAAAGCACAGCCCCCCCCCCCCCACCCCCCGACCTGTTAGATATTAACATCTACCGGGATATTAACGTGCTACCGAGTCTTTTGTTGGGTTGTTTTCCTCTTCCCTCTCGTGAGGAGAGTTCAGGGAGTTGCGGGGTCCCCCCCCCTGTGGGTTATAATTGACCCTGGACTGTTTTGAGTCCATCGTGGCTGGAGCTTTTTGGCGGCGTTGGTCTAGCTGCTGAATTATATATTATATATTATATATTATATATATATTATATATTGTATATTGTATATTATATATTGTATATTATATATTGTATATTGTATATTATATATTATATATGATATATTGTCGAGCAGCTATGCTCCATTGGAGCAGGAACTCCATTCTACCCCTCAGAAGGATGGGGGCCCGGAGGAGGAAGTGTGGCCGGCCGCTCCTCCCACTCCTCTACCTAGTGGTTATCGATCCCCTAGTTTTCTTGTTACCGCAGGGACTTTATTTTTCTCTCTCTTTTTGTTCCACCTTGTGGATGCCCGGCATCTCCTATTTTCATATTTTCTCTCTTTTTCTGTGGAAAAATATCATTGGACTGGTGTGACGCGTGTCCTTGTTTGGTGCCGGGATGCGTAGGACGCACCCACAGCTATTCTCTTTCCCACAGTTCTGTATTCCCTGTGCCATCAAACAGACAATCAGCCTCCTGAGATGCACTTCACCCCCCTGTCTCCCCCCTGTCTCCCCCCCCTCTCCCCCTCCCCCCCTGTCTCCCCCCTCCCCCCCCGTCCCCCCCCCTCCCCCCCCCTGGATTTCTCTTGCGTTTCCATGGTGTTTGCGCTGCTACCTTCCCCCATCTGTCTATCTTGACTGTGGTTCACTCTCTGGGGAGTGAAGTGTACTGCTCGTATATCTCACCTTCTCTCTCTCTCTCTCTCTCTCTCTCTCTCTCTCTCTCTCTCTCTCTCTCTCTCTCTCTCTCTCTCTCTCTCTCTCTCTCTCTCGGGACTTGCATCTTTCAGCAATAAAAGTTTTGGCACATTCAAGCACCAGCGGCCGTTAAAACATACTTGCCATAAGCTGGCCCATTGGGGGTGTGCGGAGGCTCCCCCTGACACCGCGGGGAGGCTCCGGTATCACAGAATGTCCGCGGTAAATATGATACACAACGTACTGTAGAGTAGTGTCTTACTAAAAATGGTTTTGTGTGTGTTTGGATATTTTGTTTTTATTTTTCAGACACACACACACACACACACACCACACACACACCACACACCACACACTCGCGTTGACGACGTTAGTTACAGTTTGGAAATCATGCAACATGGCAGCTTCAGCAGCCCCCCCCCCCCTGCCATTCTCTCACTCTCTGTCCAATGTGTTCTTGCTTCTTCTTTTTTCACGTTTGCTACCAGAGAGGCCAAAACCAACGGGTCCCCTACCCTCAGTGCTAGGCTACAGCGCCTGGTCCTGTCCTCTCTCTGGCAGGTAGTGCTGCAAGTTGGCCTGTGTCACCGTCATGACAACATGCTGCTCTTATGGCCCAAAACACCTTCACCATCTGTCACATTTAGCTCCCTGTGGTGACCTCTTCGTCCCCGTGCCCCCCCCCCCCCCCCCCCCGGGCTCTCCTTCAGCCTCCCCTCCCCTCTCCTTCAGCCTCCCCTCCTCTCTCCTTCAGCCTCCCCTCCCCTCTCCTTCAGCCTCCCCTCCTCTCTCCTTCAGCCTCCCCTCCCCTCTCCTTCAGCCTCCCCTCCTCTCTCCTTCAGCCTCCCCTCCTCTCTCCTTCAGCCTCCCCTCCTCTCTCCTTCAGCCTCCCCTCCAGCCTCCCCTCCTCTCTCCTTCAGCCTCCCCTCCCCTCTCCTCTCTTGTGACGGATATCGGATCACTAATTTAATTGACCCACGGTGAATCTTTAGGGTCACACTACTAGTCTTTTGAGTGTTTTCCTGCTGCTGCGACCACTGATGTTAGCTGTGTTGCAAATAATGATATTTATATATATATATATATTTATCATAGATGGCAGTGTTTACATTTTTGGGGGTTTAGAGATGTTAGGGACCAAATTTAATTATTTCTAAAAATACTCGGACAAAGAAAAATGCCTATATGATGATATGATGCACGGATGCTGTGATCCATTATTAGACAAAAAAAATCACTGCTTCAGATATCGTCAATAATAGATCCGATGCGGTCCTCTCACGGCAGTATCAACAGATGACCTCGACCCATACCGTAATCATAACCAGGACCCCAACATCGGTTATGTGTACATTATTTTCGCAACAAATATTACATCGAAATATCGTCTTCTTCTGGCTCCACCCTTTTCCGTTCCTTAATGTCAGTTAATTACATTAAAGAATATGTATTATTTCATTTGCTATTTTAGTTTTCGTCTCAGTGCGTAAAGTGCTCAAAGTTTTGCACAAATTGAGAAGCTTTCTTGTGACTTTCGGTCGATAATGATGACAACGTTTAGGCTTCCAGGAACATTAAAGTGACAAACTGCCTCCAGGATGCATATTCATGTCCTACAGCGGCTGGCAACACGCGACATGGCGTCATGCGCCACTGTCTAATTAACATTGAGCTATCGATCTCCGTGGCAACAGGAAATTGACGAGCCTTGATCCCTACCATACCCCACCCCTCCATCACACACACACACACACGCACGCACGCATGCACGCACACACGCACACACACACACACACACACACACTCACACTCACACACACCGAACACTCACACTCACACTCACACACACCGAACACACACACACACACACACACACACACACCGAACACACACACACACACACACACACACGCTTCTCTCATATGACAAAGGTCAAGAGATTCCTCCCCCGCCACATACGCATTACAGCTCCATCGTGTGTCTCTGTCCTTGGATATTTAATGGACATACAGTCAGCACACACACACACACACACACAGTTTACACTCAGACACACACACAACGCAAGAGCAACCCCCACGCCACGCACTAACACACGCGACACGACCACAAGCAACCGTTCCATTTGATGTGGACAAACCAAAAACACACACACACACACACACTCCCCATGACCTGAATCTGTGTGTGACAACCCCCCTCGGGGACCCCCGGTGTGTTCCGTCTATTGTATTCATGATGCTGCTGCTGCTGCACTACTGCCACTTTAAAATGTATTTTTGCACCATTCGCCATGTGTATATAATATATACATATATATATAATATATGTGTCACTTTATTGTTATTTTTATTGTGTATAGTGTTGGTTAGTAGGTCGTAAATAGTGTTGTTTATACTATAGTTTATAGTAGGTAGTATATAGTGTTAGTGTTGGTATAGTATAGCATAGTTTTGCATAGGTTAGTATAGCATAGTATAGTATTGTTGTTGAAATTCATACTACTGTTGCACATCTTGAATCTAACCGGTGACGACGAGTGTCCTCGTGGCCCCGGGAAAGCAAAACACACGGGATGTTTTCTTTTCCTGGGTTTCCCCCCCCCCCCCCCCCCCCCCCGGGGTGACTGTGCCCAGGGGAGACCGCAGTGGACTGACAGGGGAGTCCTGTTAAGATAGTCTGCCCATCACCCGCCACAACCCCAGAAACACTCACTGAACGCTCCCTATTTTCTCCCCCCCCCCCCCCCCCCCCTGTAGTGAGAAACACATTATACAATTTACAGCTTGACCAGAGCAGCCTCTTACATTTTGTTGTGTGTGCGTGT
>CM051011.1:23558902-23566402 GCA_027704905.1 Muraenolepis orangiensis | reverse complement strand
TTGACTCTGCCTACTCCCACAATCAGGGGGACTGATTCTGGAGGTCTGGCCTTGTGACATGACACAGTGATTTCTGGGTTGAAAAAGCGATTATCCAATGAGCGCCTCAGGGGGGGGAGGGGGGACTGACGATGAGCCAATCAGTGCCACGGGCAGGTATGTCGGTCTCTAGTGATTGGTTAGGGAAAATCAAATCCCCCCTCACCCATGGAAATCGGTTAGAGTGGAGGCAGTGGCAGACGGAAGATGGAAATTGAGTTCAACAAGTTGACAACTCTGTCTGATGTGATTTACTCCTAAATAACAACATGTATGTATGGACAGGCGGGAGCGACAGCCCTGATCTGTATCTAAAACGCATCACGAGTGGCTTGGGATTAAAAGCATCTGTTCTACGATGCCTCTCATGAGGTACCCGAGTACTAGCACTCCTGTAGTGAAAATCTGGATTTTCGGACACCGCAATATTGCAGTTCTATTCTCTGACCAGAGACCCTCATATCCCCCCCCCCACCCACCCCCCCATCACCAACCCTTCCAACACCCCCTCCCGTCGTTCGTCATGGTCACCACGCCGAAGACAGAGAGATGGATGATGTAATGGGAGCCCTTCTCTCCCCGCTTTTTTCTCTCCCTCTTCACGCACGCACGCACGCACGTACGTACGCACGCACACACATGCTTGCTTCGTGTGGACTTGTCGCAAACAAATCTTCCGCGGCAGGCCGTTTGTCAAAGAGAGATGTTCTTCCTCTCTCTAACCTCACAGTAAATCACCTTCTCAGGGTAGCAACAAATAGCAAGGACACGTTGTTTTTCTTTCAGTTAGATTATCGGTCGTTCTTTATGTATATTTTGTTAAATTTATATTTATTATTATTTTTTTAAGTATGCAAAAAATGCATTTCCACCAGCCCAATGGGACATGGAATACAAGCTTTTACAAAATATTCACACATTAAACATCTTTTTTTGTTTGGGGCATGCTGTCACATGACATGCTGTCACGGGATTTCTGACTTCATTTGGACAGTTACTCGTGTTGACTTGTTCACATCCTCTGGTACTGCATACTGGGAGTTTCCCCATCAGCTTGTCCGGTTTTTAATTAAAGGTGGGTGTTGATCTGCCACAGAACTGCTAAGCTTATCCATCATTCATCTGTGTGGACACTCCCACTCGCGAATGCCACTAGGGGGGGGGGGTCGGGGTTTTGACAGAGCCTGTCGAACATCCCACCTGGTAATGAAATCAGGGCCCTGTCAAACGACAAATAAGGAATTGGCGTAATTTGGTGTCTGTAGTAAAAGCCCCCATCACCTGAATCAACCAAAACAACACACGTCTCTGACGTATTACCGTCACAAGCACTGTGTCAATCACCAGCACGCGGCCTCAGTCTTCTCAGTGGTCTGTATGTTAAGCATCGTGCTCGCTCCTCTTCTGCTCAGCCCCTCTGTCACTCGCCCTCCTTTGGCGTGTTTACGTACACGTAGATAGAGCTGCTGTGTGTGTGTATGTAGTATGCAGGCCAATATGTTCTGGGTGTGGGTGGGTCTTGTTCACGCACCCACCCAGGATTTGACGAGTGGAGGTGCTAGGCAACTAGCGAGGGCTAAGGAACGGACAGGATGATGTGTGGCTGGCTACACTGAAGGGGGGTTTTTCTCCCCAGGGCGAGGTGGGTGTGTGTGAGTGTGTGTGTGTGTGTGTGTGTGTGTGTGTGTGTGTGTGTGTGTGTGTGTGTGTGTGTGTGTGTGTGTGTGTGTGTGTGTGTGTGTGTTTTGCAATCAACAGACAGGGAACTAAGGGGGTAATGTAAACGTCAGACATCACTGTGGCACTAGACTCTCCTCAGGGCTGCTTCGACATACAGGACATACATAGCACACAGTAGTTCAGAGGGAAGGGGTTTATTGAGTTGGACAATGGTTTGCAGATGGTGCCGCGCTGACATGCCAGCTCTCCTATCGAGTGTGTGTGATGGGGGGGATGGCTGGTTTAACCGGTGGGCCTTGATTGGCCAATGCACCACAGGTGTGCAGCCTCACCCAGCAGCCCCAGAGTCTAATCAGTCTGACTCGGGTGCCGGGGGAGGCTGCTTCAACCAGCCTCCAACCACACACCCTCCACAATCACCTGCGTGTTAAGTTGCTTATCGAACTAATATGCAGGCATTTCTGTTGTATTGTACTGTATTTTCTTCAAATGAGTTTAAAACTGTAAGCACTAGCCAGCAGAAACAGTGGGAGGCGGGAAAAAGTCGGTTGAAAAGTTTGGAAGAAAGGAGATATTCCCACTGCTGTCGACGTGTGTGATCTGCAGTGGTTAAGTGTGGGTGGGCTGCCTGGCATTGGTTGGTCAGCTGACCATCTCCACATGTCCCCCCTCCCACTCTTCGGTTCTGTAGAACTTTGTCTTGTTTTTGTTCATGTCACACTGCGCATTAGAAGTGGACAGCGATGCGCCACCATCACCGCTTGGTTCCCCCAACCCCCGGTCTCATTCGATTTACTACATATAAAGCGTCTTCAGTTAGGCTACTTCAGACGGCCGAGTACCTCTCGTCGTTACAAACACCCCTTAGTACTTCACAGAGTCACACACACCGACTATAACGCAATGTAATGGTCACAGTAGTGAAAATCGATTTGCATAAAACAAGTCAATTACCATTTTTAGGGTAAGCTAGGGTAGGCTACTAGCTAGGTAAACAATGAAAATGGCTCTAGTATATTCATTATGAAAACATGTTGTTTCCTTTGAACATATATACATAACATAACTCATGCAGAACAGTGTGTGTGTGTGTGTATGTGTGTGTGTCTGTCTGTGTGTGTGTGTGTGTCGTGTCCCTGGACACACAGAGAGACACACACACACACACAGAGACTGTCTCACGTGCTGCCTTACTGCCTGATGGACAACCGGAGGCTCTGAAGGTGGCAGGTTTATCCTCTAAAAGTGAAGGTATCAGCAGACATGGCTGGGAACACACACACACACACACACACACACACACACACACACACACACACACATACACACACACACGCACACACCAATGGGATGGAGGAGGTTGTGTGGGTGTGTGTGTGTGTGTGTGTGTGTGCGCGCCTGCGCGTGTGAGGACATTGTTCACCGAGAGTCTTTTATGCACTTCCTTCCTCTCGCCACTTCCCCACCACCACCACCACCCTTACCTCTACCTCTCTCCTCCCACCCCCACCACCACCACCACCACCTACCTCTACCCTCCCACCCCCACCACCACCACCACCACCACCACCACCACCACCCTTACCTCTACCTCTCTCCTCCCACCCCCACCACCACCACCACCACCCTTACCTCTACCTCTCTCCTCCCACCCCCACCCCCACCCTACCCTCCCTCCCACCACCACCACCACCACCTCTACCTCTCTCCTCCCACCCCCACCACCACCACCACCCTTACCTCTACCCTCTCTCCCCCACCACCACCACCACCACCACCACCACCCTTACCTCTACCTCTCTCCTCCCACCCCCACCACCACCACCACCACCACCACCCTTACCTCTACCTCTCTCCTCCCCCCCACCACCACCACCCTTACCTCTACCTCTCTCCTCCCACCCCCACCACCACCACCCTACCTCTACCTCTCTCCTCCCACCCCCACCACCACCACCACCCTTACCTCTACCTCTCTCCTCCCACCCCCACCACCACCACCTCTACCTCTCTCCTCCCACCACCACCACCACCCTTACCTCTACCTCTCTCCTCCCACCACCACCACCACCCTTACCTCTACCTCTCTCCTCCCACCCCCACCACCACCACCACACCCTTACCTCTACCTCTCTCCTCCCACCCCCACCACCACCACCTCTACCTCTCTCCTCCCACCACCACCACCACCCTTACCTCTACCTCTCTCCTCCCACCACCACCACCACCACCTTACCGCTACCTCTCTCCTCCCACCACCACCACCACCACCACCCTTACCTCTACCTCTCTCCTCCCACCACCACCACCACCACCACCCTTACCTCTACCTCTCTCCTCCCACCACCACCACCACCCACCTCTACCTCTCTCCTCCCACCACCACCCCTACCATCTACCTCTCCCCCCCCCCCCCCTCTCTCTCCTCCACCTCCACCTCCACCAGGTCATCCCGGACTGGAAGGAGCAGGAGTGGGACACGGAGCGGGCCGACTCCTACGCCGGCATCTTCCACTTCCGCTTCTGGCGCTTCGGGGAGTGGGTGGACGTGGTGATCGACGACCGGCTGCCCACCGTGGACAACCAGCTGGTGTACTGCCACTCGGACGACAGCAACGAGTTCTGGAGCGCCATGGTGGAGAAGGCCTACGCTAAGTAGGTTGGGCTGGGGCAAGGGGTGTGGGGGGGGGGGTTAGGGTTAGTGGGGGGATGATGGGGTTATGGGAGTGAGGGGGTGGCATAAGGGGTTAGTGGGGGGTGGGGTTATGGGGGAGAGGGGGGGTGGGGTTATGGTGAGAGGGGGGTGGGGTTATGGGTGAGAGGGGTAGGGGTGGGTGGGGGGGGTGGGGTGGGGTAAGTGGGGGGTGGGGTTATGGGGAGAGGGGGGGGTTAGGGCGTCGGGGTGGGCTATGGGTGAGAGGGGGTGGGTGGGGGTAAGTGGGGGGGTGGGGTTATGGGCGTCGGGGGTGGGGTTATGGATCACGTGGTGGGAAAAATGGAAGTCCCAAATTCACTCAAATGAATAATAATAATCACAATAATGAGCAGATAAGAAAATCAAAGATAAGAAAATAATGCATGAAGAGGAGCCCAGGTTGTTGTATAATTGATTTAGCTTAATAGCTTAGCATGCGGTAGTTTAGCATGGTATATTAGTATACTATATACTAGTATACAAGTATGATAATAATAATAATAATAAAAATAATATACAGCATGTATGTGTCTCTCTATAATCCATCATCATTTTATTTTCTATCACATTTGTTTATACCCGCTTGTTGGTCAATGCCACATTTCTATAATAGTATAAAACGCTGTGACATTTTCAACATTGAGCCAAAAAGAAATCAAAGATATTCCAGGTATATTTCATCATTCTGTCAGTATTTGTTGACTCTGAATAGTTGTTCCCCTTCTGCTTAACACAGCAGGTTGCATTTGTAACAGCTACAAAACAACATTCATATATATATATATATATCTAGATATATATATATATATATATATATATATATATGAACAGTATATATATAAACAGTGTATATATATATTTTATTTATTTATTGATACTGTATATATTGTTTTACCTCCTCTATCAAAGATTAGTGGAGGTCATGTTTTTCTCTCTGTTGTTTGTCTTTTGTTTCTCTGTGCGGTTTGTGTTTGTTTGTTTGTCTGTTAGCCAGATAACTCTTGGACAAAACTTTGTGGTTAAAATATTTATGGGCTATGGATCATGGTGTTGATCCATGGCCGCAGATCCAGATTAGAATCCGAATCCAGGGGACTCTTAGGTGTGGCGGATGTGTGTGTGTCCTCATATTTTGGATATCTTTTTGTTATGTATATATCTATATATATATATATAATATTATATCTATATCTATCTTTTTTGCCAGCCATCTCTCTCCTCACCCTCTCTCTCCCCCCCCCCCCCCCCCCCCCCCCAGGGTGTACGGGTGCTACGAGGCGCTGGACGGGGGCAACACGGCGGATGCTCTGGTGGACTTCACGGGGGGCGTGTCGGAACCCGTGGACCTGCTGGAAGGTCAGATGGCCACAGACGAGGCGGCCCGCAACCAGCTGTTTGAGAGGGTCCTCAAGGTCCACAACCGAGACGGCCTCATCAGCTGCTCCATCAGGGTGAGGACTGCACACCGTCACCCTTAACCCCACCCAAATACCCACTGACCCCCTAACCTTCCTTACCCTAACCTCCCTAACCCCAGCCTTAACCTCCCTAACCCCACCCTTAACCTCCCCAACCCCAGCCTTAACCTCCCTAACCCCAGCCTTAACCTCCCCAAACCCACCCTTTAACCTCCCCAACCCCAGCCTTAACCTCCCTTACCACACCCTTAACCTCCCTAATCCCACCCTTAACCTCCCCAATCCCAGCCTTAACCTCCCTAAACCACCCTTAACCTCCCACCCCAGCCTTACCTCCTTACCACACCCTAACCCCCTAAACACACCCTTAACCTCCCCACCCAGCCTTAACCTCCCTCAGCTCACCCTTAACCTCCCTAACCCCACCCTTAACCTCCCCAACCCCACCCATTAACCTCCCTAAACCCACCCTTTAACCTCCCCAATCCCAGCCTTAACCTCCCTAACCCCAGCCTTAACCTCCCTCAGTTCACCCTTAACCTCCCAACCCCAGCCTTAACCTCCCTCAGCTCACCCTTAACCTCCCTAACCCCACCCTTAACCTCCCCAACCCCACCCTTTAACCTCCCTTAACCCCAACCCCACCCTTTAACCTCCCTTAACCCCACCCTTAATCTCCCTTACCCCACCTTTAACCTCCCTAGCCCCTCCTTAACCTCCCTTACCCCTCCTTAACCTCCCTTACCCCACCCTTAATCTTTAACAAGCAACAATTAACGAAAACTAAAACTGCTGCTACTAACTTCAATGACAATGATATTATTTAGAATTTTTTTTGCACACAATTTGGCATAAGCTCATTACTTTTGTACATGTCAGCGTGTACAAAAGTAAGAACAAGAGTCTGCTCCGCTAACCAAAGCTGTTGGCAGATGTATTTATATATACTACGGGGGGAACCATGCAGGCCGGTGTTGGCTCTGTCACTCTTTCTTCCTGTGTGAACGCTGGAATCACTGCTCGTCTTTAAGGGGAAAGCGTCTTAAGCGTTAAGGCTGTGCTGCGTGACTTTTTAAATTCCCAGCAGACACACACACACACACACACACACACACACACACATACGTATAGCCGGTGGCGTGGCTCTCTGCTCATCCAGGATTGTCTGGCGGTGATTGCGGGAGCAGCGCAGGTCGACCTCTCGGTGCCGCCGCTCCTTTATATTCATAACTTTTGCACACGAGTGCTGCTGGAACAGCGGAGAGCGACACGAGAACGCGCCTCGTGCTGAAATAACAGTGAAATCCTCTCAGCCTCCGTCTCCGTAGCGCTGTCACTCCGCTCTGTTAGACGGAGCGTGTGCTGAATAGGTTATGAATCCGTAAACCACGAAGAGATTGTGAACAACTAAATATATATATATATATAGATATAGATATATCTATATCTATATATAGATATAGTATATTCATGTGGTAGCTGCGGATTTTCGGGGCTTATTTCATGTCGGATGTGTTTCTTTCACCAGAATGTGTGATGCAGCGTAACCTTGAAGGCGCGAAGTTAACTTTGAACTTTGAACTCTTTCTGATATTCTGGAATGTCCTGACGCACAGCGTCGGGTCACACGCTGTGTTTGGTGACAAACTGCCACCAAACACCACCCTT
>CM051011.1:23521402-23553902 GCA_027704905.1 Muraenolepis orangiensis | reverse complement strand
TTTTGTGTGTGTGTGTGTGTGTGCGTGCGTAAGCGTGTGTGCGTGTGTGTGTGTGTGTGTGTGTATGTGTCAGTCTCTGTTGTTTGGATGAATGCTTAATTAACACAGTAAAGATCGAAAAGCATGCCAGCGTATCTGTTTAGCCTGCTGTTTTTGGAGTAAATCCAAACAGTAACAGACAGTAAATATGATCCGCTTTAACACGTTACACCAAGCATGACAGTGGTGAATCATAACTGAAATGGAACCCAAAAAGGGTTGGAGGTTCCATTTGACACCACGTCGTGGGGGATGGACTGTGTGTGTGTGTGTGTGTGCGCGTGCGTGTGTGCGTGCGTGTGCGTGCGTGCATGCGTGCCTGTGTGTGTGTATGTGTGTTGGAGTTTGCAGAGTTTTGTTCCCTGTTCTGTGGTGACGCCGCCGTGTGCTACGCCCTCCTTCCAGTACGTGTTCGACGTGAAGAAGGTGGAGGACGAGGTGTTGATCTGTCTCCAGCAGAAGGAGAAGAGAGCTACACCCAAAGAGGGCAAGGGGGAGAACCTGGCCATAGGCTTCGACATTCACAGGGTAGGAGACCGGCGGACGCCGTTTCACTATCAGTCCAACGTGCGGTGGACTAGCTATTATTTATTACTAAAACATTTGGATACCTATGGCGGTGTCCTCGCTACTCACTACACTACTGTGCACTGTATAGTGATTTAGTAATTTTGCCCTTTTATAGCGCTGTCCGAATGTACAGTATATGGATTTTACCCACAATGCATCATTAAAAATAGTGCACAACTCACTATAAATTCCTCTATATTGAACTCTCTAGAGAGTGAGCAGGGAACGAGTGAATCATATGACATCACACCATTGTAGGAAGATGAGGATCGCGTAAGGACCTTAAATCAATTTTTGTTTGTTTGTGTGTTGCATTAAATAATATATGTTTCCAAACCTCTTCACATGGGTTCAAACACACGAGAACACAACACATGTCCGCAGCCGGTGTTAAAGGGGATTGGACCACAGGGTGTGTAGTTGTGATCACAGCCCAGCCAGGAGGGTGTCAGAGATAGCATGAAGAGCGTGAACGTGAGCCTCCAGAGCCCCGGATCAGAACACAACACGTGCTGTGTGGGATGTCATGCCCTCAAACTCTTTGCAGGGTTCGCAGAACATTGATTTTATGCCCTGTAAAGCATACACATTGGTTTATATTAACTCTTTTCGGGGACGGGAAAAGAACCCCAAAAAAAAACACCCAACAGTTTAAGCAATTTCCAGTGACCCGGCTTGAGAATTGTTTTGCTTTCGTGACAGTGACAGCTAAGACAAGATCAACTCCTCAGACACTCTGTGTGCAGAAAGCACACCGATTCAATGAAAATAAAAAAGCTGGCAAAACACCAAAAAATAACACTAAATAAATCACCATTCACCATTACACACATCTGAGATATCACCAAAAAAAATGACTGACTGAATCGCTCCCTGATTTCCCACGGCGGGCAGGTGGAGCTCAACAGGAAGTACCGGATGCACACGGCCCAGCAGAAGGTGGCGGGCTCCATCTACATCAACTCCCGCTGCGTTTTCCTCAGGAAGGAGCTGACGGAGGGACGCTACGTCATCATCCCCAGCACCTTCGAACCGGGGCAGCAGGGCGGCTTCCTGCTCCGCGTCTTCACTGATGTGCCTTCAGAGTGCAAGTAAAAGCACCTCCTCGCTCGCACACCGGCGGGCGGGCGTGTGTGTGTGTGTGTGTGTGTGGGGAGGGGGGGGGTGTGGTTGGGTGGGGGTGTTGGTGTGTGTGTGGGGGGGGGGGTGTGGTTGGGTGGGGGTGTTGGTGTGTGTGTGGGGGGGGGGGGGGTGTGTGTGTGGTTGGGTGGGGGTGTTGGTGTGTGTGTGTGGGGGGGGGGGTGTTGGTGTGTGTGTGTGAGTGTGTGGGGGGGTGGGGGGGGGGGGGGGGGGGGGGGGCTATGTGTGACTCCAGGGCTCAACCATAACTATTTCCAGGGGGAAGTAAAACTAACACACAAATCAAAATACCATTTGATTTGCAAGACTATTAACTTAAATAAAGATGAAACATGACAATTAGCTTTAGTCTTTGTTGTTATTTGATAACCACTCTGTAGCAGACAACGCTGCCACCAGCCATTAAAATGGTTACGTGAGGGCTCCTCCCGAAGACAAGGACACAAGGTTGATGAGGAATCCGGTTTATTGCAGGGGTTTGAATCGCCGTGTTGGTGCGTTTTAGTGAGAAGACAAACAACTTGGTTATTCTAGAATTGTTGGTGAAGAAGTACTAAGATGGTGGTTTGACTTGAATGTCTTTCATGGCTCTTCGGGTCAAATGATTGAAACGCTGGTGTATCTTCTCACCTTCTTATCGTGGGAATAGAAAAACCTTAAACCCGGGGAATTGAATTGAATTGCATTGCATTTTGATCCAATGTTGGAGGTGGAAATGCTGCATGACAGCCAACTCACTAGCGTAGCACGGAGCAACGCTTCTCTACACCCACCAAGGCCCAGAGGCGTAGCACAGATCCGCAGCGATGGTGAACCAGGGATGGGGCTTTATTAGAGTTAAGTGATAATTGTTCAGACGCTGTAGTTCGTCAGGGCAGGAGAGCTGAGAAAAGGACGGATGGTGGATGATGCACATGTGAGAAGTGTGAGCCAGAAGTGTGAGATAGCGATGTTCTTTTGTTGGGATGACTGCATGGAAACAATGCTGTGACTACAGGCTCTGTGCACATGTTGTGAGGGGGATGCTGAGATGAGTAGTACTTACATGTGTGTGTGTGTGTGTGTGTGTGTGTGTGTGTGTGTGTGTGTGTGGTGTGTGTGTGTGTGTGTGGTGTGGTGTGTGTGTGTGTGTGTGTGTGTGTGTGTGGGCAAATGTGCCAATGCGTCAACTGTAATATGCTTTGAGTGGCCCTAGAGGCTGGAAAAGTGCTATATAAATGCAAATTCGTCAGATTGAGGTCACATTTCAGTTTGTTGCTGAAGATCAATCTGGCCTCGCTGGCGCTCAAAACGCGGTGCCGATTGGTCCGTCCACGTTTTGGGGTTTTTTTCGAAGCGGAAAGTGTGAAGTTGTGAGATCAGGATGCTAAACACCGCCCTCAAAACGAGGCTGCATTTGTTTGAAGTAGATTTCCAAAATGCCTCGCATCCAACGACACAAATGTGACAACTGCTAGTCGGGGTTTTGAGGTTATTCATCCACCCGTGTGTGTGTGTGTGTGTGTGTGTGTGTGTGTGTGTGTGTGTGTGTGTGTGTGTGGTGTGTGTGTGTGTGTGTGTGTGTGTGTGTGTGTGGTGTGTGTGTGTGTGTGTGTGTGTGTGGTGTGTATCCTCTGCCTCCATCCCCTCACCCCTTCACCCCCTACCTCCCCCCTTCCTCCGCTCCAGAGAGCTGAGCTTGGACGACCCCCCGCAGACGTGCTGGACGGGGATATGTGGCTACCCTCAGCTGGTCACTCAGGTCCACGTGCTCAGTGCCGAGGGTCTGCAGGGACAGGACTCCAATGGAGGTACAGGACGAGGGCTGGGGGGTCCTGGTGGGGTTTAGTCGGTCCACTTTATGTCTATTGCCCCTGAATCACAATTAGACAGCCTCAAAGGGCTTCGATAAGACCACCGTTCAGGACTCCAACCCCCCTGCCTCACCCTGGGCCCTCTAAAGGGTATGGGAACACCTTTATTATTGTTAGGCAAGACACCATGAGAAGGAGCACAGGGACGCTAAGGTGTTCATTAAGTGGGCAGAAAGATGGTAATGGTAGCACAAATAAGCGATAAACAAATAAAAGATTAAGTAAGATGAAGATCAAATGATGACATCAGGCTCAGACTATGCAGGAGCAATCCCACGTTTGTTTGTGTGTTCCCTAAAAGTGTCCCAGAGCGTTATGTTGGAACGTGTGTCGTGTGTTCATGAGAACAGAATTGTCACAAGAGTAGTGCCGACGCACACTGAAAGAACTGTGCTATAAAAACACACCTGTTTTCAACCCCCTCCACAGAACTGCACTGCCTCAATCCCCATAGGAAAAGATACCTGACCAGATCACAAGGTACTTGGAACCCAATCCGAAACCCAAGTCGCTAACAACAAGCTGTAGCTGCTGTAGCTAACTCCTTAGTAGCGTTGTGCTAGCTCCATCCAACCCCCTCCCCTGAACCAATAAAGACATTTAACCTGTGACCCTTTTCCACGCTGTCCCAGTGTTTAGCTGATGATTGCACGTATGTAGATATGTAGCATAGTTGAGAGGGGGGCTAAAATGCTATCTGACACTTTGTCCCCACGTACCGGTATATAAATATAAGGGAAGATGAACACCAGATAGCGTAGTGTTCGAGGAATATATCTTATTAAGATCTCACTCTAGTGAAGCAAGTTCTGCTCATATTACTTATTTTTTTGGTGGTCTTTGTGAAAAAAATAAGACCATCTTGTACATCATTTTGAACCATATTGTCTCCCTGCTACCCTCTCCCCCCCTCCCCCCCTCCCTCCCTCCCCCCTCTCTCCCCCCCTTCCTCCTCCCCTCTCTCCCTCCCCCCCCCCTCCCTCAATCGCCTCTCTCCCTCCCATCCTCCCTCTTTCCCCCCCTCCCTCCTGCTCTCCCTCTTTCCCTCTCTCCCTCCTCCTTTTCCCCCTCCCTTCCTCCCGCTCTCTCACTCCCCCCCACCCCCTTCTTCCTTCCCTCCCTTCCTCCTTCCATCCCTTCCTCCGTCCTTCCTTCCCTCTCTTCTTCCTTCCATCTATCCCTTCCTACTTCCCTCCCCTCCCTCCCTCCCCCTATCTCCCTCCCTCCCTCCCTCCTTCCTTCCCCCTCCCTCCCTCTCTCCCCCTCCCTCCCTCCTTCCCCCTCCCTCCCTCTCTCCCCTATCTCCCTTCCTCCCTCCTTCCTTCCCCCTCCCTCCCTCTCTCCCCCTCCCTTCCTCCCTCCTTCCCTCCCCCTCCCTCCCTCCCCCTATCTCCCTTCCTCCCTCCCTCCCCCCTCCCTCCCTCTCTCCCCCTCCCTTCCTCCCTCCCTCCTTCCCCCTCCCTCCCTCTCTCCCCCTCCCTTCCTCCCTCCCTCCTTCCCCCTCTCTCCCTCTCTCCCCCTCCCTTCCTCCCTCCCTCCTTCCCCCTCCCTCCCTCTCTCCCCCTCCCTCCCTCTCTCCCCCTCCCTTCCTCCCTCCCTCTCTCCCCCTCCCTTCCTCCCTCCCTCCTTCCCCCTCCCTCCCTCTCTCCCCCTCCCTTCCTCCCTCCTTCCTTCCCCCTCCCTCCCTCTCTCCCCCTCCCTTCCTCCCTCCTTCTCTCCCCCTCCCTCCCTCCCTCTCCCTCCCTCCTCCCTCCCTCTCCTTCCCCCTCCCTCCCTCTCTCCCCCTCCCTTCCTCCCTCCTTCCTTCCCCCCCCCTCCCTCTCTCCCCCTTCCTCCCTCCCTCCTTCCCCCCCTGCAGCATCGGACCCCTATGTGATCATCACCTGCGAGGGGGAGAGGGTGCGCTCGCCCGTCCACAAGGACACCCGCTGCCCCAACTTCGATATCAAGGGTCTCTTCTATCGCAAGAAGCCCAAGGAGGGGATCCACATCGAGGTCAGCTCTCTCTCTCTCTCTCTCTCTCTCTCTCTCTCTCTCTCTCTCTCTCGCCCTCTGGGTCTCTCTCTCTCTCTCTCTCTCTCTCTCTCTCTCTCTCTCTCTCTCTCTCTCTCTCTCTCTCTCTCGCCCTCTGGATCTCTCTCTCTCTCTCTCTCTCTCTCTCTCTCTCTCTCTCTCTCTCTCTCTCTCTCTCTCTCTCTCTCTCTCTCTTCTCTCTCTCGCTCTCTCTTGTCTCTCTCTCGCCCTCTGGGTCTCTCTCTCTCTCTCTCTCGCCCTCTGGGTCTCTCTCTCTCTCTCTCTCTCTCTCGCCCTCTGGGTCTCTCTCTCTCTCTCTCTCTCTCTCTCTCTCTCTCTCTCTCTTCTCTCTTCTCTCTCCTCCCACTCTTAGTGTCTCTCTCGTTCTCTCTCGCCCTCTGGTCTCTCTCTCTCTCTCTCTCTCTCTCTCTCTCTCTCTCTCTCGGTCTCTCTCTCTCTCTCTCTCTCTCTCTCTCTCTTTCCTTCTGTCACTCTCTCCCTCCCTATCTCCCCCTAATCTGCCCTCACATTGGGTCTAACACGGTCATTAATTTTAGATGTTCTACTCTGCAGCACTTTTTGGTATATAAACTGACTGTTTAAAGTTGCCGTTCTTGCAGCATACTGCAACGATATAAATACAATATTGTATTATTCCCTGCATGGCGGGTTTCACCAGGACTAATCCAAAATCTGATCTCTGAGATATTCACTGATGAAACTAGACATCTATTAAGGTAGGTAGGTAGCGCTGCATAGAGGGCCGGTGTGCCTCACTATAAAACAAATGATTTACAGCTTTTAGACTGCCAACTGCTGAGTTCAACTGGAAGTTTTTAAAAAGTAGTTTGAGGCTTCGGTAGTACAGGAGTTGGCACTAATTCTTCATTCCATGAAAGGGTTGTGGGTTTGCACACCGACACAATGCCTTCCCTGTGTTGAATGTGCCTTACACTTGCGCAAGGCATTGCTTATAGAGCAGGTATGGGATATGTGCATAATTATAGGTACGTAGTAAGTATACAAGTGTATACAGGTAGTGAGCAGGGATATGCAGTTGTATCAACAATATAAATATATATAGAAATGTATATACAGCAGGTAGTGAGCAGGGGTGTGCAGTTATATCAACAGTTGAAGATTAATATATATAAGGTAACACAGTAAACATGTACATGACTGGCCGGGGGTGGGAAGGGCGTGCAATAAGGAAGTCGATTCTACCTTTCTTTTTTCTGTCCTTAACTTTGTGGTCCAATGGTTTATTTTGTTAAACTTTTAACCTTTTTTTTTCCATCACCAACCCTATCACCTGTCCCCGCCATCCACCAACCCCATCTTCATCACCACCTCCTGCTCCTCCTCCCCCTCCTCCTCCTCCTCCTCCTCCTCCTCCAACTCATCCTCCTCCTCCTCCTCCCCCTCTTCCTCCTCCTCCTCCAACTCATCCTCCTCCTCCTCCTCCCCCTCTTCCTCCTCCTCCTCCCCCTCCTCCTCCTCCTCCTCCACCACCTCCTCCTCCCCTACCACCACCTCCTCCTCCGTGCCCCCCTGGTTCTGCAACAGATCTACAACAAGAACGTGATCATGGACACCTTCCTGGGTCAGGTGACGCTGTTCAGCGACCCCAACGAGCGGCAGGAGCAGCACACGCTGCACCTCCGGGACAGGGGCAGTCGCCAGGACAACGACCTGCCGGGCACTCTCACCGTGCGCCTCATCACCTCCACCACGCTCAAGAACATCTAGACCACCGTCCGGCTCCTCTTTACAGACCTCCACAGGCCCCCCCCCCCCCACACACACACAGACCCCCCCCCCCCCCCCCTCCCTCCCCCTCGTTGCCTTCGCCTTCATCATCGCGTTCCTCCAACGGGCTCCCCTCGTTCTCTCTTCTCTCTCTCTCTTTTCTATTTTCTCCCTTTTCTCTTTTCCTCTCTCTCTCTCTCTCTCTCTCTCTCTCTCTCTCTCTCTCTCTCTCTCTCTCTCTCTCTCTCTCCCCCTCTCTCTCTCCTGACCCGACGATGAAGGTTTACCTTTTTTATTAGCCGTGGAGGGGAGGAATACAACATCACACACACACACACACACACACACACACACACACACACACACACACACACACACACACACACACACACACACACACATACAAGCAAATAAGACATGCGCATGTGCCGATGCACGTGCAAAAACACGCCCTCCCCACCCCACCCCCCCCCCCCGGCCCGAACCCCCTCCCCCCCTCCCCTGCACTCTCATGCATGTTCCGGTGTTTGTAAAGGGCTATGCATCGCCTTAAGGCCCAATCAGATCGTCTAACACCCCCCCCCCCCCCCACAACACCTGTGGAACTGTGCCCGTGTGTGCATTTTAGAGTGGCATGGGTCAGAGGTCAGGGGGGGGGGGGGGTTTGGGTTTTTTCTATTTCTCTCCCACCATCTCCAGTGTTGGAAGCTCCTCCCCCTCCCTTCGTTCATGGCGCCCCCCACACGACCTTCGCCACGCGACCATCGCCATCGCCATCGCCGCGCTCCCAGAGCTCCTCGTGGGCTGCTGGTTCGTGGCTTTCACACAGATACTCTCGTGGGGATTTCTCACCGTGGATCGCAGCGCTCTCCAACAGAATTGGTGCTTTAGCGAGGAAAAGTGTTGCAATGCACCATGGTCTGTCTTGTTTCTTTCTTCTTCTTCTTCTTCTTCTTCTTCTTCTTCTTCTTCTTCTTCTTCTTCTTCTTCTTCTTCTCATCCCCGTCCAACACGACCCACAGTGGCGGGGGTCTTTCCCCATTTCGGCCCGCTACCCTTTTCTACCCACACCTTCTGTCTTTAACACAAAAAGAAAGAAAGAAAGAAAGAAAGAAGAAGAACAAAAAAATATATATCTGGGAAAAAAGCCCCTCCCCTTTCAGACTGCGCTTTCTCACCGGTTGCTATGGACGGTTGCTATGGACGGTCTCCAGGCAGCATGGCCCGAAAAAAGGAAAAAAAAACAAAACAAAAACAAAGAAAAAAAAAAACCTGACTCTTCTGCTCGCGTTACGAATCCTCCTCCTCCGCCCGCCGTAGCTTAGCAACTGGTGCTTCTGATAGTGCTCCCCATCCCCCCTGTAACCCCCCCCCCCCCACACACACACACACACACACACACACACACACACCACCTTCTCCCCTGGACCGCTATGTTTCCAACCTGACATAATCGATCAAGTGCTTTATGGGACCAAAGACTGAGTATCCCTAACCCCCCCCCCCCCACCATCACCACACACACACACACACACACACACACACACACACACACACACACACCCCTTACACCCACACACCCTCCACCGCTTTCTCTCTCCTAGTCCCTCCTTGCTAGCCCCTCTCTCGTAATCTCTCTCTCTCTCTCTCCGTCGCACTCTCTCGCACTCTCTCTCTCTCTCTCTCTCTCTCCCCTAGTCCCAGGCCGACCCCCCCCCCCCAGTGTGCCAGCTCATCTGTTTAACTGCAGCACCACTGCCTGATGCTTCCTGTGTTACGAGTCGCTTGGCCTTGACTGGAAACCCATTTCACATAACCCCTGAGGGATGTGGCAATCTGTGTTACTGAGGGCAACATAGATGCGTGGTAGATAGTAGTGTGTGTGTGTTTTTGTGTGTGTGTGTGTGTGTGTGTGTGTGTGTGTGCACATTGGGGTGCACATCAGTTTGTGTGTGTGTACATTGGGGTGCACATCAGTGTGTGTGTGTGTGTGTGTGTGTGTGTGTGTGTGTGTGTGTGTGTGTGGGTGTGCATCGTGTGTGTGTGTGTGTGTGTACATTGGGGTGCACATCGTGTGTGTGTGTGTGTGTGTGTGTGTGTGTGCATGTGCATGTGTGTTTCAAGCTCACCACCGAGTTCAGTTCACCAGGTCTTGGCCAGTATTTGGGTTGAGTGGATTGGTTATTAGCATTCTCTTATTTCACTTTTTTGTGAAGGAAAATGATACGCAAAGAAAACAAGTCAGACAGCAAACCTTGCACTTTATCCGGTTCTAAGGGGCGTGCGAGTACTGCGACCAGATGGAGATGGAGAGAGAGAGAGAGAGAGAGAGAGAGAGAGAGAGAGAGCAGCAGCTGAAGTGATAGTGCTGTACCACTATTGTCTAATGGGGCCACAAAATGGAACTGCTTGTGTTTATGTTGCGTGCGTTCGATAATAACCCTTATGATGGAGTGCTGCTGCCGTCGCCTGCTGGGACGGTCACATGACCGCCACGTCACATGACCAACCACGTCACCATTTACAAGCCACCTACACGGTTCTCGTCGAGGAGACACACGTCGGCTGTAGAGATGGGGACCCCCTGTTGCGATTTTTGCTTTATTTACGTATTCATGAATTTATTTCTGAAGTCCAAAGCGATTCCACACACGTTTTTCGTACACGCGGTCGTTCATCTGGTCGCCCCTGAGTTTTTCCTTTTAACCGAATGTTTTTTATGTTTTTTAATCTCGATGTTTTTTTTTTTTTGTGTTTTAGTTTCTTTGAGAGTGCCGCAGTCATCACTAAGCGTATTTCTTTTGAATGTAAGCCAGGACGGGGTCTCCGGACTATTCAATCAAATCCGTTTCGTTAGGTTTTTTTTTTAGGTTTCCAGTCTACCTTTTTGACATTACTTGAACAGAACGTCACACGTGCCGTCTAGTTTTTGTTGTATACATATAGCATATTTATAATTGTGTCTTGCATGGGATTTATTTTCTCCAGATATGGCCATGCACTTGTAATGCACTGTTGGTATTGGTCAATATACACATGTCTATGATTGATGATGATGATGATTTACGTTTAGTTTTGGAACCATTTTTATTACGTTTCGAAGCTCTCCCAAGTGCTTCAGACAGCCGAGCAAACGCACACACACGCACATACACACAAACACAATATACAATGAATGGCCTTTTAGAAACAATTTCGTCCTCGTAAAAGTGCGTAAATACGCTAGTTTTGGATCGCACGTGACGTCATCCTACGGCATGTGACACGTGGGCCATAGGATGACGTCACATAGGCCACGCCTTCCACGAGTGGCTGTGGGTCACTTGTCTTGGCGGAGGTTTGTGCGACTCTTTATGAATCTTTAGGTGCTACTAATCTACCTGTCTTTTCATCTTTAATTTCTGTGTTGTTTTTCCCGTCCAGCCAATCAATCAAATGAGTAATGGAGGTTAATGTGAAATTATAGATGCCATGATAGGGAAGAAACGGGAAGCTTGCACGCAGACATTCTGTCGGGGAAAACCAGTTTGGGGCGGTGCCCTATTGGTTTAGGGAGGAACATTCTGGGGTTGGGCCAAAATATGTCTGAATTATTGTGTCTCGCGATTTATGTCTGCCTTGCTATTTTCAGCTAAACATATATATATATATATATATATATATATATAGCCAACATAAAAATATTTCCTTTTTGATTCACCAAACGATCGTCCTTGTGAACAAAAGCACATTGTGTTGATTTGACCAACGCTTGGGCCTGTGAAGACACATTAACGCAGGACACTGGAATGCCGCTACCGTGTATTTCCAGTATGTTGATGACTGACCTCTCTCTCTCTCTTGGGTTTGTGTGTAGAATAACTTGCGTGGGTTTGATAACGCATGAAATGATCTTTCACAACATGATTGGCTACGAGCGTGTGATCAGGATGTTTTCGGGCGTGACTCCGTCGTCGTGTTCTCGAACGGCCTCCACCTCTCCTCCCACCACCCCCTCTCCCAACCCCACCCACCACTGAAGTGTCCTTACGCACGACACTAACAGCTAACAACGCAAGTTAAAAAGTCAGTTAGGAGTCGCGACGATGAAGGCAAAAAAGCTAAAAGGGAAGATGTTTATAGTGCCAAAACATTTCAGCCTGTGACACGGGTGAGTGGGCGACGTTCTGCCCGCTGATCGGAGTGCCATAGGCCCTGTGTACCTTCTGCGGTCACACGTGATGTGAATCAAGAGCTCAGCGGCGGGATAGCGGTCGTACGAGAACGGGACAGGAGCTGAATGGCACATACAGGAATGTGTTCTCACGCATTCCCGGGAGAGGCATTTGAATATCGGCCTGTTGTTGAGGTTGTATATGTTATCCTCCTGTACATTATTGGCTTCTTCCAATCGGACATTTTGCAGCGTGACGCTTATCCCAAGTAAACATGAAATGGAACAGGTTCCACGCTGTGTGCTGAGATGATTGTGCCCTATAATGTACAACGTCACATTTTTTTTTTTCAATTCCAAATTGTACCGAACGTAGCACAATTAAATCAGTGCTTCAATTCTTCTCATCAGTTCTCAGTAGTAACATCAGTCCAAATTAAATGACTTTAGTGTCTTTTACATTCCTGCATGTGCCGTAAAGCTGCCAGTTCATAGTTCTCATATCGTGTTGTTCTTGCCAATCGTCAATGATCAATGATCAATGATCCATAGACAATTATCCATGATTATTGATCCATGATCAATGGTCTATTGTCCATGATCAATGATTCGTGGTTAATGATCCATGATCCATAATTGATTGTCCATGATCAATGATTCATGATCAATGCTCCATGGTTCATGGTCAATGATCATTGATCAATGATTCATGGTCAATGATCCATGATCAATGATCCATGATTAATAGTCAATGATCCATGACCCATGGTCCATTGTCAATGATCAATTATTTATGATCAAAACCATCGTTCATGGTCAATGATCATTGATCAATGATTCATGGTCAATGATCCATGACCAATGATCCATGGTCCATGGTCCATTGTCAATGATCAATTATTTATGATCAATGCTCCATGGTTCATGGTCCATGATCATTGTTTCTTGGTCAATGATCATTGATCAATGATTTATGGTCAATGATCCATGATGAACGATCCATGGACCATGATCAATGACCAATGATCAATGACCCTGACCCAGAGTGCTTTTGGTCCACAAGTATCTGGACAGCCGTACGTCAGCAGCAGTTATGTCTTATTCTCTCGGATGTGACTTTTTACAATCGTTAGTTGACTTTGTCGTTGTTTTTTTGGCAAGTTTTGTTGTGTTGTTTTGTTTTTTCAATATTTTCCAAATCTAGTCCAACTTTGCCAATCTTGACTTGGTTTCCCAAGCTCTAGCTGTAGTAGTAAATTCAACCAATCTTTTTTTTTGTTTACTTATTTCCGCTGTCCAGGTGTTTTTGGAGCCATTTAGAATGTGTTTCCTTCCTTGAAAAGTTACATTTTGTGTGAAGGTCATTCAAAAGCATTTATCGAAACAGTGCCAAAAATGTGAATTAATTTTCAAAAATGGAAAATATGTTGGAGGCAGGTGGTACCTTTGTATACGTATACATTATGAACGGTGTTTGCTCGAAGCTCGTTGGACGTACAGTTCAACGAGCCCGATGTATTTCCCAAAGTGTTTTTCCGATGTATTTCCGTCTTTGTTACGACTCAGCGCGCGCTGGCTCCGTCCCCGCTGCTGTAGTCAGTATTGCTGTTCTTGCTTATTCTTTGAAATTGTCGGTGCACGTTTTGTTCTTATTGTTTGCCAAAAGTGTTAATGACTTTCACTGTTAACCAGCACACACACACACACACACACACACACACACACACACACCACACACACACACACACACACACCACACACACACACACACACACACACATTTTACTAGTAAACACTTGACTGAGGCTGAAGCTGACTTTTTACAAATCCAAAAAAGACAAGGTGCCAGTGCATGTAGCAAACCTCATCATTTCACGGGCTATTTAAAAAATATATGTTTTTTTTTTGGTTCTCTTGCAAAGTGTGGCAAACCTGAGCTGTTGCTACTAATACTGCGTAAAGTACAAAAGCTTACGTTGCATACTTGCATGTGTTTAGCAGTATCCACTAGAGTGTTGTATACAGTAGGCCTGTGTGGAAAAAACTAAAAAGTAGCAACAACCGGATTTTCTTTTTCCGTTCACGGTGGAGCGGCAAAATACCCGGAAGTTCAACTTCAATTTCGCTAGGGGGGGTGGGGGACCGACAACAACAAGAACAAGAAATCACGCTTTTAAAAAGGGAATTTATATGACTCGACGAGAGAGCCGCTCAGAAACAGTCTAGGTATGTGTGGGACTGAAAGTCGCCTGACGTCGCTTTGGATCGCTTGCGTGCCGCTTCCGCGGGCGTCGCCTGCTCAAGCACCGCTGCATGTGTCTTGGTCAAAAGACGGTCGGTTTTCGTAGTACCAAACCGTATGCCTGGTGCGTGTGATAGCATTTGTGTAGGTTTGTATGACCCTGGAACGAAAAAACAAAGGGAAAAAAAGAACAAAAACGAACGAACAAACGCGACAAAAACAAAAAAGAAAGAACGGACAACTTCTGTATTGTTTTTTACTGCGTTCAGGATGGAGAGTCCCAGAGTCCTTGACGAATGAGCTTGTGATTTCCTATTCTATATTTTGTTGCTCCTGATGTTTATTAATCGGAGAATGGAATATCAACTCTGCATGGTGACACTTCTAGACGATACTACGGTCTTTATAACAAGTATCTTTTACCAGTATTTTATAACCTTGTTAATTTTATATATCCAATTAACCTTCAATCGGAGCTGGTGTGTTGGCCAGTAGCTATCGGGGAGCTGTGCTGTATGTTAATGTCTACCGTGTTGCTTGTCTGTGCGTTCTTCTACTTATGTGCAATTAGTTAATTCATATTGTTTTATTTATTTATTTATTCATTTATTTTTGCCTCTTCAATGTGCATTCATTGAAATGTGTTTCTCTCTACCCGTCCCCCGCTCCCCTTCGGTTACACTGTGGTTATTTTATAGCTTACACCCAAACAATATAATTTAATTTATTTTGTATTTTATGTCAACTTGTGGCATGACTTTGAAATAAAAGTAAAAAATAAACAACTGTGTGTGTGTGTGTGTGTGTCAACTGAGTGGGGTGTACGATTGATTGTGTTTTGTTGATCAAAATAAATGATCAAATAACCAGATTTAATCCGGGAGGTTGAAGATTCAACAGATACAAGATCATTTATTCTCCATTTGTAAGTACAGTGGAATGCTTACTCCCCATTGCCTCCTGCCGCCATTCTGAATATCAACAACAATACTGTATACAGTGTGTCTACAACACACTACACTCTACAATACTATAAACACTATACACTATCTTCAATATACTATACCATATACTATAAACAACACTATACTATAACAACACTATCCAAAAATAATATACATTTTATATATATATATATATATATAATATACATTTTATATATATATATATATATATATATATATATATATATATATAAAATTAAGATAACAATTAAAAAATATATCCCCTCAAGAGTATTTGGTACGTACGGGGGCCCCTAAAGTGACATGAGGAAAAAATAAAATTAATAACTTTCTTGTGCGCACAACATACTAACCCTTGGGAACGAGAAACTATCAAAGGTTTCTCGTTCCCACGAGATAGTAACTTGCCTACTAACTTAACCAGTTAGTATGTTGTGCACACAATTTAGTATCTTGGCGCACTAGTTATTTAACTTGTGTGCATGATGAAAGTTATCGGTGCTCACAGCATTCAATTGCACACATTGTGTAATTGAACATAACGATCACGGTTAGCACCGGGTCAGGCCCTCCCCCCCTGGATTAATTGGATCAGTGGCTGTGACTGAGAGGTGGCGGGAGGAAGGGAGGCAGCCAGGATCACATCAGCCTCTTTAGACGACCCACACGTATAGACCAGCCAGCCATAGCGGCCTGGACGAATGAGATGCATATTACATACAACAAAGACACACCTGAGGACTAATTCCAAAAGGGATTTATTTTGGTTTTGTAAGGTACAGTTTATTTAACTATTTGTTTTTCAAGAGAGTGAACATTGTCCTGCTTTCATGTTCCCTGCCTGGGTCATTTTACCTATTAACCTACCTTACATTCCCATAGTAAGTATGTGTTAGGTGTGTGTTAATTGTGTGTGTGTGTGTGTGTGTGTGTGTGTGTGTGAGAGAGTTGATTGGTCTATTGTGTGTGCTTGATTGTGTTGTTAGTTTGGTGTGTGTGTGTGTGTGTGTATTTTTCTAATTGTGTTGTTTGTTTGGTGTGTGCTTGTGTTATTAGTGTGAGGGTGTGTGTGTGTATGTGTGTGTGTGTGCTTGTTAATTGTGCTGTTGTGTATGTGTGTGTGTGTGTGTTTGATTATTGTGAGTCTGTGGGTGTTAGTTGTGTATGTGTGTGTGCATTGTGTGTACCCTCCATGTCAGGCCAGCGGCTTAGCCATCCCAGCTAGGCTGCTCTGTGGCTGCTCTGCGTTAGAGGGCCTAAGCCTCTTACTGGTCACTGCTCGCCTCGAGACCTCACACCCTCCGTCCGACCCGATGCTTAGAGGAGCCCTTATGCCTTCTTAAGTACACACACACACACACACACACACACACACACACACACACACACACACACACACACACACACACACACACTGTTGGTGAAACACACACTGTTGGTATTCACGATTACACTCCTGTATAGTTCACGGTCATCATTGATCAGTCGTCAGTAATCAGCTGAATGTGAATAATGTGTGAAACCATATCTGATGTCGTGTTGAGTTTGTCTAGTTGTAGTTTAGCCGCTTGACTTTCCTATGATGTATGCCATCTCAATATTATTTTATTATGAAAAATAATAATCTGAATATTTAAATCTAGCACCTTTTAAAGCACAATAAGAGCCAATCACTTTTAAATAAAAAATTGTTTTAAATAAAAACAATGAAGCAACAGAATGAACCAGGGAATGCAATATTGTCTTCTATCTAAAGTAACTTCATTGTGTTGTCACTGTGTAGTTGCTCTTTATTGCTCAGCTCAGGCCCTGTGTGTTAAGTATGTACTTAAATCAATAGATACTCAACACAATGTGAAGTTATGCAATATGTTCAAACCGTGTTTCTGACCAACACACCAACACACATAAGCCCTCTCATGTTCAATTCAGCAAACGATTGACAGGAGTTCTACTTTATAGTAGTCAAAATGGCATACAACATCACTTAAACAAATCCTGAATGTGTTGAACATATTGATTGAGCCGTGAGCTTGAGACATGGAGCCTATATGGATGCTATTGTATGGCATTTCTCGGCACCGAAGATAGTTCCACAAACCCCCCCCCCCACCCTCACGCACACTTTTGCTCCCTTTACAAAAACAACATGAAGATGAACCACTGATGAAAGGGTGCGTTTACAGAGGACCGACGGATGTCATGGAGGAGATGGAGTCTTCCAGTTGATCTGCGGAAAAGGAAGCGGCTTGGGGCGTCTGGACCTGTGAATCTCAACCAAGTGAGTTGTTTTTGACATACAGTACATGCTCACCCATACACACGTACCAAACACACACACACACACACACACACACACACACACACACACACACACATATGCACAACGATTATCAGTGGAATCTCTTAGAAGGACGTTTTGCATTAACAAGAGGGCTGTCTGTCAGTATGGTTGAAGAAGTCCAGTGCAAGCCGGGTCACTGTCACTTTAAAAGGCTTTTTGCACCATTCGCCATATCTATATACTGTATCATCCATAGGTGACTTTAATATTCTTTTTATTGTGTATAGTATTGTTAAAGTCTTGTTTTAAGTATATAGTATATAGTGTTGTTTATATATATATATATATATACATACAGTATATATATAGTATTGTATAGTATAGTATAGCATAGTGTAGTATTGTTGTTGAAGTTCATACTACGGGAGGGAATCATTCCATTGCACTTGTTGCACATGGCAAATCAAATCATGTTGAATCTGGAATCCAAATTGGTCCACTTGTGCCCTATATAGTGCACTATAGTTTGGGTCGTGACCACCACCACCACCACCACCTGGGTTTGCTACAAAAGCCTATCGTCCACATGGTTCGCACAATACAGAGTTGGCGCATCCCGACACGTGGGTGTGTACACACACACACCACACACACACACACACACACACACAGGGCCGGCCCGTCCACACAGTAGGCTGTGACCGTCGGGAGATGGGCCCCCTGTGTTTCTGGCTGAGAGGCTCTGGAGTGGCATATGCTGGGCCCGTTGTGAGCAGGGGCGTAGAGATAGGACTTGGCAGCAGATGAAACCTTGGGGATCTTGGCACTGAATATGTGTGCTGTGCTCCCGCTGAACCTTAGCTTGTTTCCTCCGCTCAAACGTTAGATCAGGGAGCACTCACCATATGTACCTTTCATACACGGTACGCTGTTGCATGCTAAATAAGGATTTATTGATTTGATTTGTGATTCATCCATTCTTATTGGAAGGGTGCTGGAGTGATTTGATATTCATTACACTATAGGACTTATATACTTCAGTCCTCTAGTCTAGAGAGCATAATGAAGGGCTGGCATGGGGGTTCTCTGTAACCTACAGTCTTACTACATTCATTCATTTAATGAATTCATGTCATCTGGTTTCATCCTAAGTGACTTGCAAGTCAGTTTGAAAGCAGGCCAAAGCAAGTTATATATTATACAGACTTATACTATACTATATATACTATAAAAATAGACTGCCAACGTTGAAACAGAAGAGAAGTAAAGACATATTTCTGTTGCCCTACAATACTGCTTCTGAATTCAAATTCATGCAGACCTATGAGATTTAAAGCCTATACATACGTACACAAACCAACGCACGTTTCTACATGCACTCCTCACACTCTTGAGGATGCTGAGACACAAACCTCTCAGCTGAATGTGTGTGTGTGTGCTACGAGAGAGCGAGGCTCTCACTTCAGGCCACCAAACACCTGCCAGCCTGGGACAATGCGTACTATCGCGGTGGAGAAGTAAGTGATTTAGCAACGGATGCTCAACAGCTGCTTGTATTTAAGTAGGGGGATAAGCCCCAGGGAATTCAAAGTAAGCCTCTAAGGGCCGAGGTTAGCCCCCTATCCATAGCGTGGCATAATGTTGCATAGCATGATGACGCTGCAACATCTGTCACTACTGATTAGCTTGAGGGATGTGAGTGGAGTGCTGCTGCGATTACCATTAGTTCTGTCAACACCAAAGAACAGTCTGATTTACAATCGAACAGCCCTGTTTGGCTTGTCAGCTAGGTGTTGTTCTACACTTGGGAGCCTGTGTGTGTGTGTGTGTGTGTGTGTGGTGTGTGTGTGTGGTGTGTGTGTGTGTGGTATGTATGTGAGTCTGTGTGTGTGTGTTTGTTTGCATCTATTTATCAGCATGGGCGTTAGTGCAGGTGTGTGTGTGTGTGTGTGTGTTGTGTGTGTGTTGTGTTTGTGTGCATCTGTTTATCAGCGTGGACATTGGTGCAGGTCTGCAGGTGTGTGTGTGTGTGTGTGTGTGTGTGTGTGTGTGTGTGTGTGTGTGTGTGTGTGTGTGTGTGTGTGTGTGTGTGTGTGTGTGTGTGTGTGTGTGTGTGTGTGTGTGTGTGTGTGTGTGTGTGTGTGTGTGTGTTGTGTGTGTGTGTGTGTGTGTGTGTGTGTGTGTGTGTGTGTGTGTGTGTGTGTGTGTGTGTGTGTGTGTGTGTGCGTGTGTGTGTGATAGCCTGTTCGTTCGGTAGGCCTTACCAAAGCAGGTATGGGAAAAGTATTATAAAGTGAAATATTTAGTACTGTTAATGTGTCAGCCAGCTTATTCTCGTTTCTGGAATTGTCAAAGCGGATTTCGCGCACACTTTGAAGCACCAGTTGCACGGTGACGTGCATTATGCCGGCTCCTGTCCCTCTTCACAGTAGCTCTTATTCAAATCCCCCTCCCACACGAAAATAAGAATATTCCTCAGCCTTGAAATAAAAGGGCTATATTTTGGTTGGCAAATATGACAACAGCAGAAGCACATGTTTTACTACTGTACGTGCCGTCTTTGTGTTGTCACTCAAGTTGCTGTGTTTCATTCCGTCTTCTTCTGCATCTTCCTCCTCAGTCTCGGACCATCAGAGGCTACACCAGGAGTAAATCAGAGGCTACACCATGGTCATCTTACAACAGGTACTTTATACACACACACACACACACACACACCACACACACACACACACACACACACACACACACACACACACAACACACACACACACACACACACACACGCTATGGTACATTGGGTGTCTTCAAAAAGCTCCATATAAATGAATTATTATTTATATTATTATTATTACTTCTCTATTGCATAGAGTTCCAAAACCGACCTTTTTGATGACGACCACGTATTTTTTCAATTCATATGTCTTAGATCTTAACTGCACAGCCGTCCTACCAAATGTTGTTACGCTGTTCGACCTTTGAACAAAGTCCCCTACGATGGATCTGGTCCCAACGACGGATCTAGACAGGTCTAGAATAGATTAACTAACATAATTAAGGCTTAAGGTCAGGGTCTAGACCTGGGATCAAATCGTATTGTTCCTCTGCTCGTCATTTGCAGTTTTATATTACAAAATAAATCCCCCCCTCTATCCTTTGTGTATGTTCTCGGAAAACCAAAAAACATACATTTAAAAACATAATTTTAAAATGTAAAGCTGGTGATACAAAAAAACGATTGTGTTATGTTGACATGTATACATGTGACTGGGACGATGTAGTCTGTATCAAACCATTGGTTGACACCTGATTCATGCAATCAGCATTGGGCTCCCACTTATTGTGGAGCTCTCCTTAGCAACAGTAACTAATCTCTAAGGTTAAAGGTCGTAACATCCTGTCCTTGGATAAGGGTTCAGCCGCCGTCAGTGGAGAGCCACCTGTTGACGTGTGGAGATCCACCTGTTGGTAGCCAAACAAGTGTGAGAACAGATTGTGTACTTGAAGAGGAACAGAACTGAAAGGGCCCTCTTTTGTCCAATTCTTTGTCCAAAATGTTTTGGGTTATATTTCTAACAGACAAACAGTTTGCTACACAGCTAGCAAACAGAAAACATAAACCTCCGGGCCATCTTGGAATGGCGAAAGTAAAAACAGTTTCTACCTTTTCTCTGGATACCTACACATAGTGCTGTCGTAGTATTCAATGACGATACAATTATTACATTTTTCCATCAAATAATTATAATGGTAATTGTTGAGAGTACTAATAATATGAAAGGGAGTGTTGGATGATCAACAACCAATATGATTAGGCGTTTGTATATTGGTTTCCTCATATGACGTGTTATCTACTCGTGCTATCTACTAGCGTCTATATAATGTAGCACTATGATGAGCACGAGGTGGTGGTTTGTATCCGACTCTTAAAGGGGGACTACGTGTGGGTGGACCTGAAGATGGGTCGGGAGTTTGACGTCCCGGTGGGAGCCGTGGTCAAGCTGTGCGACTCGGGACAGATCCAGGTCCTGGACGACGAGAGCAGGGTGAGTCCACAACAGAACCAGAGACTTGTCTATCAGTTGGCTAAAAAACGCGTGCTTCTCTGCCGCACCACCCGTTTGTGGTGAGTAACCAAATTCCAAAATCAAACCGCCGGAATAGCAGAGTGTGCTTTTTAAGCGGATCCTGTAATTAGGTATTTACAGAGTATCTGTGGATACCTATTGTTTTTCTGAGGGTTTATTATTATTATTATATTGGATTGGCAACACCTATAGCTCCTCCGCTGATTTGTAAAAGTTTGGAAATTTGAAGACAACATATGTATTACCGGTAAGCAGGTCTCCAAAAAGGTCCGGTACTGGGGGGGGGGGGGGGGGGGGGGGGGGGGGGCGTCAGATACAGGAGTCAGAGTAAACACTTAGCCCGCCCCCCCTGATTGACAGGCATTCTGAAACTTGGCATATTTTTGTTTCCTTTTGTTTGTTTGTGTTTGGGTGTATACAAGGAACAAATAATGCAAAGTGAAAGAAACAGAAGGGATAAATAAAGAGCCATTTATAATGCCCACTTGGTGTGTTTACATTTGCTCATTAAATGTAAAGATATAGAGCAATCCTAAAATGAATCAGCTAGAACCCTTTTGGACCCCATAGACTGCCTCAATATGTATGTGGCCCCACTAAGAGTGTCTGGGGGTCCAGACACTGTTGTCACTAGTGCCAGAAAAGCATGTATACATGTATACACTTTAATTATTATTTCTCTCACACACACACACACACACACACACACACACACACACACACACACACACACACACACACACACGCGCAGGAACACTGGATCTCTCCCAAGAACGCCAGCCACTTCAAGCCGATGCACCCCACCTCCATCCACGGGGTGGAGGACATGATCCGCCTGGGAGATCTCAACGAGGCCGGCATTCTCCGGAACCTTCTCATCCGCTACCATGAGCTCGTCATCTACGTGAGTCATTTTGGTACTGCGTCGCTTTCCCTGTTCATGAGAACATTTCTACGGAGTATGGAGCATAGGTGTCGTTCACACCTGGGGACGCAGGGGAGCGTGTCCCTCCGCCCATTGTGTCCCCCAATCATTTGTTCATAAATGTTCAGAGGAATATAGATCAGGACATGTGAACTAACACACGAGAACCGCTTTGAGAAAGGTTTATTCGCACCATAACAAAACGTACAATGCAATGTATACAGAGGAGAAACAAATGCACCTTGTCCAAAAAGAGGAAAATAAACTCAATTAAAAATCCCCCCTTGCCTACTGTTTCTAAAGACCAATTTTTTTTTAACCCAAAACCAATAGATTTAAACACTCTTTTATACCCTCTGCCATCTCCCTCCTTAACTCCATGAGAAAAAGGGTGGATGCTGTCTTAACGTATTGTATATTTATTAATTGTTCTTAACTTAAGTGCTGTATTATTTGTCTTTATATTTGATCCTCTTTTAGTCTTGGTGTTGTGTCTTGGTGTTGTGTCTACGTGTCATTTGTTAAATGTGTGTTAAATGTATATCACACTGCTGTAAAAACCGGTGAAACAGTTGATGTGAAGCCATTGTCATTGTAATACTGTAATGTACAGTGGCTTGAAACGCTTCACATTTTCACGGAGAAAACCTCGGAAGTTTCCCATTGACAGGGTACCGTATCATGCGTGAGAGAATGGTTCGCTACTAGAAAAATGTGCTTTATTTTAATTAGTTTTGTTGTATTCTCCACCACTCCCTGTCCCTCGCCCTCTCTACTGTCCCTTTGTGTAGACATACTGTGGGGGACGGGTGAGTACAAACCAAAGAAGAAAGAAAGTCTCCTACCACTACCTAACGACTGCCGCTATCGCTAATCCAATCCCTGATTGATACAGATCACCCTCTCGCTCTTTTGCTTCCGTTTCGGTCTGACCTAATGTCCAAGTACCACGTCTGAAGCTAATTTGTCCTTCCACTCTTATCAAATGATTACTGTCCATCAACAAGTAAAGAATAAATAACAAACAAAAACAACGGCTTGAATTTCTGCCAAGGCGGGGTTGTTTTCAAACCCTGACACCACTTTTAAAAGCCTTGTTCAAATGGGTGCTTCGAAGTGGGCTGAGTTCAAATAAAAAGCTTGATCTAGACTCTAGATGATATGATTTCTTTCTATCAATTGAAATGACAAGCTGTGGCTTTCAATTAAATTCACAATTACCTTTGTTTCCACTCCCAGACCTACACAGGCTCCATCTTGGTGGCCGTCAACCCCTACCAGCTGCTGCCTATCTATACCCCCGACCAGATCCGCCTGTACACCAACAAGAAGATCGGAGAACTGCCCCCCCACATCTTCGCCATCGCCGACAACTGCTACTGCAACATGCAGCGGAACAAGAAGGACCAGTGCTGCATTATAAGGTCTGTGTGTGTGTGTGTGTGTGTGTGTGTGTGTGTGTGTGTGTGTGTGTCTCATGGCATTTGCTTTACGTGCTCATAATGTGTATAATCATATCATGACATATGTCTTTGTGTGCTTTTAATGTCTTTTATCGTGACATACACTTTGTCATAATGTAAACGATTGTGACATATGTCTAAATGTGTATCATCGTGACATATGTCTTAATGTGTTTCATCGTGACTTATGTATTAATGTGTATCATCGAGACATATGTCTAAATGTGTATCATCGTGAAATTTGTCTTCATATGTATCATCGTGACATACCGGTATGTCTAAATGTGTATCATCGTGACATATGTCTAAATATGTATCATTGTGACATTTGTCTTAATGTGTGTCATTGTGACATATGTCTTAATGTGTAATATCGTGACATATGTCTAAATGTGTGTCATCGTGACATATGTCTTAATGTGTGTCATCGTGACATATGTCTTAATGTGTTTCATTGTGACTTATGTCTTAATGTGTATCATCGAGACATATGTCTAAATGTGTGTCATGGTGACATATGTCTTAATGTGTATCATGGTGACATATGTCTTAGTGTGTATCATGGTGACATATGTCTTAATGTGTATCATGGTGACATATGTCTTAATGTGTGTCATGGTGACATATGTCTTAGTGTGTATCATGGTGACATATGTCTTAATGTGTATCATGGTGACATATGTCTTAATGTGTATCATCGTGACATATGTCTTAATGTGTGTCATGGTGACATATGTCTTAATGTGTATCATGGTGACATATGTCTTAATGTGTGTCATGGTGACATATGTCTTAATGTGTATCATGGTGACATATGTCTTATGGTGTGTGACATGGTGTGTCGTGCCAGTGGGGAGTCGGGAGCAGGTAAGACGGAGAGCACCAAGCTGATCCTCCAGTTCTTGGCTGCCATCAGCGGGCAACACTCCTGGATAGAGCAGCAGGTCCTGGAGGCCAACCCCATCCTAGAAGGTATGACTACTATTATATTATGTATACTGTATATGTATACTTTCATACAGCTACTAGGCACATTCAGATTATAGGGACTTCTTCCTGAAGTGGTTCTCATACACATATATATATATATATATATATATGTATGTATGTATGTATGTATGTATGTATGTATGTATGTATGTATGTATGTATACATATATATATATGTATGTATACATGTTCAGTTCAGTTCAGATCTTCATTGTCCCGCAAGTGGAAATGAGGTTTACAGTAACACAGTAAAAACACAGACACAATATAACATAAGACATGGGCCATTAATCACAACAGTTACGGCAAACAACCAAAGTATATCTGTTGCTTAGAAGAATCAACCAGTGAAAAATGGTGTGTGTGTTTTGTTTGTGTGCATGTGTGTGTGTGTGTGTGTGTGTGTGCGTGTGTGTGTGTGTGTGTGTGTGTGTGTGTGCGTGTGTGTTTCTCTATTCTCCTGACAGCTTTTGGCAACGCCAAGACCATTCGCAACGACAACTCCAGCCGCTTCGGGAAGTACATCGACATCCACTTCAACAAGCGAGGGGCCATCGAAGGGGCCAGGATAGAGCAGTACCTGCTGGAGAAGTCCCGGGTCTGCCGCCAGGTGAGGGCCATCACACCTGTCTTAGGATAAAGCATAAACGCATATATCATTTATGATCCATATGTTTTCTGATGGGGGGGACGGCTATTGTGTCAGAGTGACCCCCCGGCCAAAAGCTACTGGGTTTGATCCGCAACGTGCGCAGCCAAACCTGTAGCTGAAAAGTAAATCATACCTAAAAAATACCAAATAAAAACATTGGTCAAATGTTTTAGAATGTCCATATATATACGTATATATCCATCCATCCATCGACTACCACTTATCCGGGTCGCGGAGGTAGCAGCTCCAGCAGGGGACTCTAAACTTCCCTCTACCTAGCAACATCGATGTATATATATATATATATGTATATATGCATATATATATATATATATATATATATATATATATATATAAACAAAAACATATATACAAAATAATAATAATAACAATATTAATAAGTAAATACTATTTATATTTACTATTATTTATAAATCGGAATAAAAGACGAGGATGTTTTCATTAATCTGGCCCTTCTCACCCCTGACTCTCCTGACTTCCTGTGATTGGTTGTGTGCAGTCTCCTGATGAGAGGAACTACCACGTCTTCTACTGCATGCTGAAGGGAATGCCCCCCGAGATGAAGGCCAAGCTGGGCCTCGGCCTCGCCGCAGACTACTCCTACCTCACCATGGTTGGTGTCTCTCCCAGGAACAAAGAATACATCAATATAAGCCATGTCATTAAGGGCTTTAACAAGCTGCCCGTATGCCCCGTTCTTCCTTTTGAGTTTATCCTATAAATATAGTGTTTCACTCTTTTTTTCCCAATAATAAGGGTGATTTTCAAAATAAGAGCCTCCAAACTGACCTTGCTGTTACTGCGACAGGGAAACTGCACGCAGTGCGAGGGCCGGGACGACCTGAGCGACTACTCCAGCATCCAGTCTGCCATGAAGGTGCTCATGTTCTCCGAGACGGAGAACTGGGAGATATCCAAGCTGCTGGCCGCCATCCTACACATGGGCAACCTGCTCTTCGACGGTCAGTCCTATTGTATTCTCACAAATCAGACTTCTTACTGATAAAAAGCAGACTAGTGGGCTATCTAGGTAAACGGGGGGCGTTTCACTTCCTGGGCGGGAAGACAAACTAACACATCCTGTCCGGACACCAAGTTTTCTTAGAACAAAGTGTATGTTGAAGTTTCAAATCAACGGCCACTTGTTGAAATACAATTATTAAAATCTCCCTCCTGAAAGCTTTGTTCTGTATATATTGAATCTTGAATATCTCGGTCATGAAAGCAGGCGTAACTCCGTAACTATAACACAGTAGGACTGCTGGGTCATAAGTTATACTATAACACAGTAGGACTGCTGGGTCATAAGTTATACTATAACACAGTAGGACTGCTGGGTCATAAGTTATACTATAACACAGTAGGACTGCTGGGTCATAAGTTATACTATAACACAGTAGGACTGCTGGGTCATAAGTTATACTATAACACAGTAGGACTGCTGGGTCATAAGTTATACTATAACACAGTAGGACTGCTGGGTCATAAGTTATACTATAACACAGTAGGACTGCTGGGTCATAAGTTATACTATAACACAGTAGGACTGCTGGGTCATAAGTTATACTATAACACAGTAGGACTGCTGGGTCAGACGTTTTGCTATAACACAGTAGGACTGCTGGGTCAGAGTTTTGCTATAACACAGTAGGACTGCTGGGTCATAAGTTATACTATAACACAGTAGGACTGCTGGATCCCAGATCACCCAAGAGAGTTTTGAGTTCAAGGTTCAAGCAATTATTTGTGTTGCCTTTGTTTCTTTGTATCCCAACAGCCCGTATCTATGACAACCTGGATGCATGCGTGGTGGTGCGATCCCCCAACCTGATCACCGCTGCCTCGCTAATGGAGGTGTGTGTGTGTGTGTGTGTGTGTGTGTGTGTGTGTGTGTGTGTGTGTGTGTGTGTGTGTGTGTGTGTGTGTGTGTGTGTGTGTGTGTGTGTGTGTGTGTGTGTGTGTGTGTGTGTGTGTGTGTGTGTGTGTGTGTGTGTGTGTGTGTGTGTGTGTGTGTGTGTGTGCAGTAGTTGCAATATTGCGTTGAGAAAGTTGTGATTATGAGGTTGCGCACTCTCTCTCTCTCTCTCTCTCTCTCTCTCTCTCTCTCTCTCTCTCTCTCTCTCTCTCTCTCTCTCTCTCTCTCTCTCTCTCTCTCTCTCTCTTCAACTTCAACTTTGATCTAAATGAATAATTGAATCTGTCAGATCAGTCAATTCATCACGTCGATCATCACTGACAGCACTGGACCGGTCTATAGCCTCCACCAGCGGCGCCTCAGGCCTCACGTTACCAATGGATTCATTACTGTTGAGAGAAACTCCAACTAATGGGTTTTTTAGTCTGTTTTCCTCTCAGGTTTTGAGAAATGAGCAGAAGAATGGTGCATGGTTTTAATGATTCTAATTAATCAAAAAAATAAAAAACATTTACACTGGATGGAAAATTGATTAATGAATTGAATTGAGTATTAATACATGGCAGTTGAGAGAGTCCATTTTTGTATAAATATGTAATGTTGCAAGCATCTCGTTTTGAGTTACTTACCAACATTCCATACACATCTACACAGATGTTAAACTTCTATACTCACCTTTACGAGTTCAGAGTTATCGATCCACTTTAACCCCAACAGTTATTCAAACATTCACTCATGTGTGTTTTTACTGTGAGTTAGCAAATGTCCGCTTCAGCTCAATTTGTTTGGTTCACTTGGGTTTCACTTTTGGTTAAATTTTTGGTTTCCACAAAGGTGGATCCCAAGGATGTGATGGTGTGTCTGACCACGCGCACCCTCATCACACGTGGAGAGAGTGTCGCAACACCCCTAAATGTGGAACAAGGGCTGGATGTCAGGAATGCCTTTGTCAAGGTGACAATCTACTTCTAGCTTCCCAAACTCCGTTAACCCTCGACCACACCAATGTCAATGTGTATACAATTGAGGAAAGAACATTTTCTGACATTGAACATATGATGTACATATTATCGATAGCTTAGTCACCCAAGCAGCAACATTAGTTGTGCTAATGGAATTCACTTTTACGATTTTCTTTAGCTATTCTTGAATAAATATTTCATACTGTGCCATAAAGGAAAATCTCTGGATTTTCAACTCAACTGCTTTTTGATGGTCCATTCCTTAGCCAGTGTGGTTCCTCCAGTGGAACAGCACTAGTTAATATTAAGATCTGTACATTCTGCTCATCTTCCAGGGCATCTACGGCAGGCTGTTTGTCTGGATCGTGGACAAGATCAATGACGCTATCTACAGACCCACGTCCTGTGAGACCAAGATCCCGTCCAGGTCTATCGGCCTGCTGGACATCTTTGGCTTTGAGAACTTCACTGTCAACAGGCAAGTGGCACCGATATGGATCAATGTTTGTTTTGTGAATTGATTACTGCACAAAGACATATTTTGTGATGTTTCTTCATCTAAAGGTGCTTGCGCACTGCCCCAAACAACACATGGAAATTTGGCTGGATAAAGATTTGCCATGTTTGCCAGTAGTTGGCATTTGTTGGTGTTTGTAAGGGCAGCGTGCAAGCACCTTTAAAGAACAACAAGAAATGGCATACAGTATGTATTTAGTGAGCAAGTGAGCTTACCATAATACCCATGAAAATCTCAAGACCATGGGAAATCTCAAGACCAAAGGACGTCTTCAGAAAATCCTTTGAGGCCTTTGATGGAGAAGATCATCTCACACCTTCAGTGATCCCTTGTGTGTTTCTCTACCAATCACAACCCTTAGTTTTGAACAGCTGTGCATCAACTTGGCCAACGAGAACCTGCAGCAGTTCTTTGTGCGCCACGTCTTCAAGCTGGAGCAGGCGGAGTACAACCTGGAGGACATCAGCTGGCAGCACATCACGTTCACCGACAACCAGGACGCCCTGGACATGATCGCCAACAAACCCATGAACATCATCTCCCTCATCGACGAGGAGAGCAAGTTCCCCAAGGTACAGCGCTTGTGAGGGCGGACACAGATAATTAAGTAATGGCTAGGTGGAAACCATTTTTGATGGCAAGTGTGATACCATATAATAGAGCAGTTCCTGCCTGAACACAAGATTATTTTATCTCAACAAATGAATATGTTGTTCTGCACAGTGCTTGCAGGGTTCAAAGTGCTGGTGTTGCATGTTTTTGTGTCAGGGAACGGATGGCACAATGCTATACAAGCTGAACTCTCAGCACAAGCTCAACGCCAACTACATCCCGCCCAAGAACAGCTATGAGACCCAGTTTGGCATCCAGCACTTTGCAGGGGTGGTGCACTACGAGACCAGAGGTACGACCGACACAACCTTATTCAACAAATCCAGGTTAAAAGCGGACGTTCACAGAAGTCAAAGGCCCATTTGTACTCGATTACAAAACTAAACTGGAAAGCACAACACTGGACCCTTCTAACCAAAGCCCAGTCATAACCCCACGCCAGATACCAAAGGTTTTTATAGTTACAAAAATAAAGGCTTTGCTCAAGACTAATCTGTTAATAGCCAGTTGGCCTATAATAAGAACTCTTGCATCACGGGACTCAGTGCTGTGATTCATTCATTATTCAAAATCCACAAGCACTACAACGTAACACGGCTTGTGGCTTGTTGTTCCACTTTGGCATAGACACATGTGATCTGCAACGGAAAGGCTCTGAGAGTTCTCACAAAGTGTCTGAGAAGTGACCCTGCTTCCCCTTGTCCACCCTGGCAGGATTTCTGCAGAAAAACAGAGACAGCCTTCACACAGACATCATCCAGCTGGTGCACTCCTCCAAGAACAAGTTCATCAAGCAGATCTTCCAGGCAGACGTTGCCATGGTAAAGACATCTGGCTGGTAGACAACTTGGTCTCATCCAACACATGTGGTGCCATGACTCCGTCATCTCTGTTTGATGGCAATTCCCCTGTAACATCTGCATGTGTAGCCCCTTCCATTTTGTAAACGCATGTGACTCGCCTGGATTCTAAATGAGCACTCTGACTTGCATTGCTTTGTATTTGTACTTTTACTTTTGTATTATAAATATTTGTTGTTTATGTAAGCTGCTCGCAATGTGGTAGCAGCATAGCACCTTGCGTTGATTGGATGGTCGGGCAATTGGTCCATTGGGTTAATCAGTGAATTGAGTTCAAATCAGTGAGTTCAGCTGTAGTGGTTAGGTGAACCCTTGACTCTCTATGGGGAACATAGTTATCCTTGCTCTACCTTCATAACTGTGTTGACTAACGGAGATAGTTTTTCCTCTCTCTCTCTCTCTCTCTCTCTCTCTCTCTCTCTCTCTCTCTCTCTCTCTCTCTCTCTCTCTCTCTCTCTCTCTCTCTCTCTCTCTCTCTCTCTCTCTCTCTCTCTCTCTCTCTCTCTCTCTCTCTCTCTCTCTCTCTCTCTCTCTCTCTCTCCTTGTTCACCATCATCAGTTTCTTTGTGGCTATCTGCAGCCCAGCACTCTTACCCTCAAGGTAACACAAACGTTTCAAGAGTCCCTAGCGGAGTGTGGTCTTACATATCGTCCTGTCTGTGTATTTGTTTTTGTCAGTTAGCCAAATTCTTGTGTTCTGTGATACCCCGACTATTATTATATTATTAGAGCCATCCCCTTCCCCGAAACCCTCCATAGACTGGGTTTTTAAGACAGGTGTGGTCGCCATTATAAAAGAACAGTGATGAAGATTTGGTACAGACAGCTATTATGAGTACATGCTGTTTGCGGTCCATCTCGCCGGTTTCCAAGCTGCCTGAGTAGTTAATAATTGAATCTTATCAGCCACCGTGCACACATTACAGTAGCTAGGTGCGGAAACTGGAATGCCGAATTCAGCATTCAGTTCCCGCAACCCGGGCTACTGATAGAACCAAGATGGCCGCTAGGTGAATAAGGCATACAGAATGTGACCATAAATCCCCATCATCACTCATCGCTCCAATGACTACAATAACAATTTGACCATGGTTGAGGGGAAGCTAATATTCAGACTGGCGCTAAGGGAGAAATAGTCTGATGACATAGTGGAAGTAGAATCAGAATGTCTTTATTGTCATTGCACAACAAGTACAACAAAATAGTCTAGCAATCCTCACGGTGCACTCTTTCACGCAAGAAAATAATAATAATAATTTACAAAAAAAACAACAAAAAGAAATCATTTAGAAACTAAACAAAATAGTACAGATTTAAAGTTTGCGGAAACCTAAAACGTGTCAGTGTCAGTATTTGGCATGCGTTCAATTCTCTTATGGCTCGGCGGTGGAAGCTGTTCTAGAGTCGATGTATTTATACTGTGCAGATTCATTCAGGTACGGTTTCAGACCTGAATGTAGCTGAGTTTCCACAGTTTGAGTTTGTGTCCTGTGTTGTGTTACCCATGTCCCTATGAACCCCCTGTGGTTGTTTTCCCCGTTCAACATCCTTTCCCGCCACAAATGTAGGATCCTCCCCAAAAAAATGCTATCACGGTATCACGTAGCATTACTGCGTCTCATCATCACTCATAATTCATCATCTCGACTCATTATGTACCGTGTGTGTGTGTGTGTGTGTGTGTGTGTGGTGTGTGTGTGTGTGTGTGTGTGTGTGTGTGTGTGTGTGTGTGTGTGTGTGTGTGTGTGTGTGTGTGTGTGTGTGTGTGTGTGTGTGTGTGTGTGTGTGTGTGTGTGTGTGTGTGTGTGTGTGTGTGTGTGTGTGTGTGTGTGTGTGTGTGTGTGTGTGTGTGTGTGTGTGTGTGTGTGTGCGTGTGTCCAGGGGGCTGAGACCAGGAAGCGCTCCCCGACCCTGAGCAGCCAGTTCAAACGCTCTCTGGAGATGCTTATGCGCACCCTCAGCGTGTGCCAGCCCTTCTTCGTCCGCTGCATCAAACCAAATGAGTTCAAGAAGCCCCTGGTCAGTCACCCAGTCTGTATTTGTAGTCTGTATATTTCATTTGGGGTTGGGATGGTCTGTTTATTTTTTTCGTTTGGTTTCACATTGACCAACTCTGGGAGAAAGACTGGGAGAGAGTCAGTGGCATACTCGTTCTTTTCAAACAGTGAGGGAGTCGGTTGCTTTGAATTGGCAGGCGGTGGAACGTTTAAGTCTCACAGGGTTTTCAGATGGTTTTTTTTTTTTTTTTAAACATGAAAATGGAAGAGAATGGTAATGGATAAAGTAGAAGAAGAGGCACTCAACTCACAGAGGCACTCAACCCCCCCCCCCCCCCCCCAACCCTGTTTGATCTGCCGCTTCTGCGTGTTGGTTCTACTGTCGTTCCCCTCGTGCAGCTGTTCGACCGAGGGCTGTGCGTGCGTCAGCTCCGCTACTCGGGCATGATGGAGACCATACGGATCAGGAGGGCCGGCTACCCCATGCGCT
>CM051011.1:23443902-23518902 GCA_027704905.1 Muraenolepis orangiensis | reverse complement strand
TCAACCGAGATCAATATTAATTGTCTTTTAATGATTGTCCTTTAACGCTTTTTTTAACCTCCACCGTCGAAGATGGGAGGAGGTTATGTTTTTGCCGCTGATAACTCAAAAAGATATGTATGGAATTTGACAACACATCCAGGATACTTTTTGGTGTGGCAGAGGAATGCGCTCTACTGTGGACCCTCTAGTTTTTAAATGGGATTCCTGCCTTTGTAAAGCCCTCTGGCGGCTGTTGTGTTTTGAAGGGTGTCCTCCATCAGGGGTTCCCAACCTGGGGTCCGGGGCCCCCACTAAGGTGGCGCGCCAGAGATCTCAGGGGGTCCCACACAAGCTGCATATGTTTTGAACCTTTAAGTTTAAGGAAAAAAGAGATTACATTCCTAAATGATATTAATCCATGAATCAATTATTGTTGCTGGAACAAATACAAACTGTTAAAAATACCACCACTGTCCTACCTGAAGCCTACTCTGCCTCCGTTCCTCCCCCATCTCCCTCCCGGACCCTCCTCAGATGCAGGCGGGCTTCCTGCGACTGCAGGCGCTGCACCGCGCCAGGAAGCTGCGCCGGGGCTACCGGGCCACGCTGCGCTGCGTCACCCTGGTCCAGGCGCGCTGCCGCGGCGTCCTGGTGCGACAGACCTTCCGTAGGCGGCTCGGCGCCGTGCTGACCATCCAGGCCTACGCCCGGGGCATGCTCGCCAGGCGCCTCGGTCGCCGGCTACGGGCGGAGGTAAGCGCTTCAACGTCCCCTTCTCCTCCGTCTCTTTCATCCTCCTCCACTTTCCTCCTCTCCTCCCCCTTCCTCTCCTCTCCTTCTCCTCTCCTCTCCTCCTCTCCTCTCCTTCTCCTCCCTCCTCCTCCTCTCCTCCTTCTCCTCCACCACCTCCTCCTCCTCCTCTTCTTGCCCTCTTCTTCTTCTCCCTTCTCCTCCTCCTCCTCCTCCTCCTCCTCCTCCTCCTCCTCCTCCTCCTCCTCCTCCTCCTCCTCCTCCTCGGTGGTATTCATTTGAATGTGAATTGTCCATCCCAATGTCCCGTGGTGAGACACACTATTCTTTATTTATTGTTCTAAAACTTCACGTTTTAAGAAGTTATCCATTTTCATGGTTTTCTAGCATTGTAGCTTGTAGAGAGATGTAGATACACAAAGAGATATATAGGATTAATTTTCAATTGAAACAAGTGCTGCTTAATACATGGGTTGTACATGGGTTGTACAATCAGACTTAATTAGCTTAGCTTGCTTGCAGACATTGTAGATTATGTTCAGTATTGTACACATGCCAAATGCCCTAGATGTAAATACATAGTCAGTGCCACTATAAGAGTCATCGAAACTTTTATTTTTACACTTAGGATAGGATAACTCCGCTTTTCACCGCTGATATTCTTTGTTGTGATGTTTGGGCTTTCAGCAAAAGCATAAAGAGACTGCAGTGGTCAAATTAGTTTCCATAGAAACTCATCTTGATATTTACATGAAGAATATCATCATCGCCCCCCCCTTGCAATATTTCTAGCCAGTGTTGAATGCAAATGAGGTTGTGAGCATCTAATACGATCATCATGGTTTCCTGTGGGCTTGGCCTCTCGTTGGTCCTCGCTGGTAGCTCTATGTTGTAGGACGCAGGAATTTAGAGAGAAACAAAGAAAAAGAGGCAACGTGTCACACACGGTCACAGCACCTCTATGTAACTTATCTGTTTAAAATGTTTTCCTCTCTTCTCCGTCTCCTCCTACACCTCCATCCTCCTCTTCTTATCCTCCTCCTTCCTACCTCTCTTCTATACTCCTCCTCCATCGCTCCATCCTCCTCCACTTTCCTCTCCTCTCCTTCTCCTCCCCCCTCCTCTCCTCTCCTTCTCCCTACACCACTCCCCCTCCCCCTCCATGTCCCTCCTCTTCCTCTTCTAACCCTCTTCTTCTCCTCCTCCTCCTCCACCTCCTCCACTTCCTCCTCCTCCTCCTCCTCCTCCTCCTCCTCTTCGTACCCTCTCCTTCTCCTCCTCCACCTCCTCCTCCTTCTCTTCTCTTCTCCCTCCACCTCTACCTCTTCCTCCTCCACCTCCATGTCTCTCCTCTCCTCCTCCCCCCTCCTCTCCTCTCCTCTCCTTCTCCTCGCTCCTCCTCTCTTCCACCTCCTCCTCCTCCTCCTCCTCCTCCTCCTCCTCCTCCTCCTCCTCCTCCTCCTCCTCCTCCTCCTCCTCCTCCTCCTCCTCCCCCTCCACACCCCTTCCCTTCCTCCTCCTCCACCTCCGCCCAGTGCCAGCGTCGCCTGGACGCTGAGCACCAGCGTCTGGCCGAGGAGGAGCAGCTGAGCGGCCAGATGACGACGCAGCAGGCCAAGGAGGAGGCGGAGCGCATGCACCAGGAGCGGCTGCTTCTGCTGGCCCACCGGCGGCACGAGGCCGAGCGGGACGAGCGGGAGGAGACACGCCGCAAGAAGGAGCTGGTGGCGATGGTGGAGCAGGAGCGCCTGCAGCCCGTGGACCACTCGGACCTGGTGGACCGCATGTTTGGTTTCCTGGGCAACGGCGGCCCGCTGCCCAACCAGGAGGGACAGGCTCCGGCCGGGTTCGAGGCGAGTAGTGGAGGTGGCGGTAGGGGGAGGGGATATTGGGATTTCGATTTGTATTATGTTTACCAAAATAGATGTATTTTTTAACCATAATGGATTAAATTGAATAAATGCTCTTTATTGGCAGTCAAAACTTATTTGTAAAAAAATGCTAATATGTAATTATTTTGTATATCATTTTTGATATTTATTATATTGATAAAACAATATTCCCTTTTAAGAATATTTTGTAGCTGCTTAAGGTCAGTCTGTCATCAACAGTCCAGGTGTTTTTAGAAATAATGGATATATTCACATCAGATTATATGTCTTGAAGAACGTGTATATCTCTCCCCCCCCACCCCTCACGTCTAAACCAATCAGGACCTGGAGGCCCCGCCCCAAGGGGAGGAGTCGGCGCAGGAGCCGCTGAACGAGGCCCCGCCCCTGCCCGAGGAGGACGGCGAGGATCTGTCAGAGTACAAGTTCTCCAAGTTCGCCGCCACCTATTTCCAGGGCGTGTCCACGCACACCTACGTCCGGCGTCCGCTCAAACAGCCCCTGCTCTTCCACGAAGACGAAGGAGACCAGCTGGTGAATCTGACCTTTGACCTGTGAACCTGCGGTATCCGTGTATATGTGATCTGTGTCTGGGTCAACTGGCTCCTATAATACACGGAAAATAACGGGGCTGGGGGGGGTTCTGATATAATATGTGATATGACGCCGTGAGAAGGATTCATCCGTTGAACTAAGTTCATGGTAATATTGGCATAATATCGGCCTGATATTCAAATCTGCCATACAATCAAATATTTTTTACCTCCGCCGTCGGAGATGGATCAGAGGTTATGTTTTCGCCCGTTAGTTCTGTTTTTTTTGTTTGTCTTGTTTGCAAGATAACTTATGGACGGAATTGGACAAAACTGGTGGTTAGATTACTTATGGACCAAGGAACAGTTGATATGATTTTAGTAACGGATCCGGATCTCAGATTCGGATCCGGGGGGACTTTTTAATAATATTACTATGCATCATCTTTCTATGCGTTCATCTTTTTGAACTATGCATTTTATTTATGTTGCTTTTCATTTTAAAAGCTACAAAGTTAAAATCATAGCAAACAAACACAATAACATTACTTAAAATATTGAGCACTAATGAAGCACTAATGGAAAAAGCACTAATAAAAAATAAAAGGAGAGAGAAAGAGTGGTGCCCTTAAATGATGAGGGAGGCTATTCCACAGGCGTGACGCAGCCCAGCCAAAAGGCCGGTCCCCCGGGGGGCGGAGCTTAGCACTGGGGGCCTGAGGAACAAGCTGTTGGAGGGTGTGGGTGGCGGTTTGTGGAGAAAGAGTTCTTGTAGATAGGGATGTGTATAACCATTAATGTCATTCGTGTGTAAGTAACAGGATTTTGTAGTTGATCCTGAATGAGACCGGAAGCCAGTGCAATGAAAACAGAATCCAATTTTTTGGTGTGGTGAAGCTATGCGCTCTATTGAGGGCCCTCTAGTTTTAATTTGTGTATTTAACCCCAAAAATGCATTACATGTATCTCGCCAAAGCGTGTATTGTTTCATCATCTACCTTTGCCAACATTGTCCAAAGTCCAACCAGAATAGAAACGCATGAGTTCCCTTCATCTTCATCTCCCGTTCTTCCCCCTCCCTGCCACCAGGCGGCGCTGGCGGTGTGGGTCACGGTGCTGCGCTTCACGGGGGACCTGCCGGAGCCCAGGTGTCCCGTGGCCCTCCAGGACGGCAGCGAGAAGGTCCCCGTCATGACCAAGATCTACGAGACCCTCGGCAAGAGGACCTACAAGAGGGAGCTGCAAGACCTGCGGGTGGAGGGTGAGGTGAGAGAAAGGAGAAGGAGGAGGTGGAGGAAAAGGAGGAGGAGGAGGAGGAGGAGGAGGAGGAGGAGGAAGTAGCGGTGGTCACAGCAGCAGTTTGTCCAGACTAATTTAGTAGAGGGGAGGCAGGAGTGCTACAGAATACCACAGAGGCTGGGCACTGGCCAGCAACACTACATTTGTAGAGGATGTATACAATAAAAAGCAAATGTGTACAATTGGTGTCGCATTGTATAAAACCCAACTGTTGACGTAGTGCAAATCCTGTCAACTACCAGATTTACTTGGGGTGGCAATCAAAATTTTTTTTGGGGGGGTGTGAGGAGGGGTAAGTGCCACCCCAGGCTTCCACCTGGACACGGCCCTGGTAGTGGAGCAAACATTAACGTTAATGTTTTTACTTCTCTACAGAACAGCTCCATCGGCGGCCAAAAGAGGAACAGCATCCGGCATAAACTTGTGTCGCTCACTCTAAAGAAGAAATCAAAGATCGCAGAGGAGGTGAAGCGTGCACACAAAGTCAACACACATACATACGACAACACGCACGCACACACACACACACACTCACCCACTCACACGCCACAACACACAACATGACACACAGGCCACTCACTTATACATAAAACATGTTGAGCTGTGATGGTAATATAAGTCTCTGGCATATTGAAACATAATCTCCCCTTCTCTCTCTGATAGGTCACCAGGCGTTTGACTGACGGCGACTACAGCCTACAGGGGAACAGCATGCTGGAGGAGCGGCCCACCTCCAACCTGGAGAAGCTGCACTTTATCATCGGCAACGGCATCCTAAGGCCTGCCCTCAGGTGACACCATGACCAATCGTCTTCTGATTATGTTTCTACTTCTAAAGTGAGTTGCTGCAGGCTACCGAGGTGACTTAAACAATTATACATATACAAGTATATATATAATACATATTATGTACATATACCATTATGTCAGTGTCTTCCTTCCCTCAAGACATCTTCATTAGCAAAGTGATTAATCAAATAAAAATGAAAAACTAGTAACATTAGTGGAGTTACTAGTTCTTGACGGTTTCATTTTGTTTTCCATTCAGTTTTGTGTTCATGATGATCAGCTGTGTTTTGGGACTTGTTTGGGACGTGTTTGTAATGTTTTTGTTTATCGATGTTTATGTTATGTTTTATGGTTGTTTTGGTTTGCGTGTGTTTTTGGCTGTAGGGATGAGATCTACTGTCAGATCTGCAAGCAGCTGACCCAGAGCCCCTCCAAGAGCAGTCACGCCCGCGGCTGGATCCTGATGTCCCTCTGCGTGGGCTGCTTCGCCCCGTCTGAAAAGTTTGTCAAGGTCCGAAAAAAAGGTGGCACCTCTCGGACTAACCTCTGGGCTACGGCGAAATAGTGCTCCTGTAAAGTTAACGATTCCTCACTCAGGTCCTACGTTTTGACGAGATTGTCGACATTCTAATCTGTCAACTTTTGATGTAATCGAAAGTATGATTTGTGACACTATTGGAAATGATGGGTTATCGAATTCGGTTTTTTTCCTTAGACGGGGGTTGACGCTAAAAACGAATCTCAAGGACAGCCCTAAACATTGGTCTAAACACACATCAGGTGACATCACCTGGAACAATGTCAGCCAGTCAGAAAGAGTCAATAATAATCCCTGTATGGTACAAAACGTTCCCTCGCAGTTGCCTTGCGTGCCTTGCTTGTGTCCCCATCACTCTTCCCCTCTTCTTCTTCTTCTTCTTCTTCTTCTTCTTCTCTTCTTCTCTTCTTCTTCTTCTTCTTCTTCTTCTTCTTCTTCTTCTTCTTCTTCCCTCCGCAGTATCTAAGGACATTCATCAACAGCGGTCCTCCCGGCTACGCTCCGTACTGCGAGGAGAGACTCAGGAGGACGTTTGTCAACCACACCAGGACACAGCCTCCATCTTGGCTGGAGCTGCAGGTAAACAATCACCCGGGACTTTGTCCAAGCCAGACGTAAAACAAGCCAACCGCTCAAACAAAAACATCAACAGCAACAGGTCCCTCAGTAGAGCGCTTACCTCCGCCATACCAAAGAGTCCCCTTTGCCCTATTAGTTCTGAGACTAAATAATCCCTCTAATGCAACAGTTCGGAATCTGATCCAAATCCGGATCTGGATTTGGATCTCGATCTGCAAAAATCTAATCAACCCTTCTTTGGCCCATAATTAGTCAAACCACCAAGGTTTTCCCAATTCCATACATAACTCTTTGAGTTACCTGCCAAACAGGCAAACAAACAAACAGGGGCGAAAACATAACCTCTGGCCCATCGTCGATGTCGGAGGTAACAATAAAATATTTTTCAAACGCTTGATCCAAAATGTTTTGTTTGCATGACTGCATTGCATGAATGATGAGGAAGTGTCTACCTGGACCCCTTCCCCCCCCCCCCCCAAGGCCACCAAGTCCAAGAAGCCCATCATGTGTCCTGTCACCTTCATGGACAGCACCACCAAGACCCTCCTCACGGACTCGGCCACCACAGCCAGTGAGCTGTGCAACGCGCTGGCCGACAAGATCGCCCTACGAGACCGCTTCGGCTTCTCCCTCTACATCGCTCTGTTCGACAAGGTAAACACACACGCCACGCCTCTTGTACCGTATGTTTACTGTATGTTGAGTTTATGTTTTATTGGATTGTGTTGTGTTGTATGGACCGCAGTGCCTCCAAGGGGCGACCATCTATTTCTAAACACAACTTTACAACAACATTGGCACGGTCTATTCACATAAAAACTCCACTGTGGTCAGAAAGTAATTGCAGTAATAGTTGTGCACTGACTGGTGCACTGACTGCTGAGACTTCCTGAACCCTCTTATTTCAGAGGGCCCAAGTAATAATAATCATAAGTTAATATCGATTCACAACCATCCAAGTTTTTAACCCTGAAATCTTCAAATAGTTCTGTCACTGTAACTTGTGTCATGTGACCTGCGTGACATGTTGTGTGTTAACCCTCGATACGTTTAGATTTAGAGTAAGGAAATTGTTCAAACTTCCTCCCTGAGGATTTCACCGGACCTTTCCCCACTGTTTTCCCGGCTGTTGAAAAGTCGTCCACCGAAGAGTTTCATCCTTTTGACCTGGGCTGTTGTCGCGGCAGGTGTCCTCGCTGGGCAGCGGCAGCGACCACGTGATGGACGCCGTGTCCCAGTGTGAGCAGTACGCCAAGGAGCAGGGCGCCCAGGAGAGGAACGCTCCCTGGAGGTTGTTCTTCCGCAAGGAGATCTTCAGCCCCTGGCACGACCCGGCCGAGGACACCGTGGCCACCGACCTGGTCTACCAGCAGGTGGTCCGCGGGGTGAAGTTCGGAGAGTACCGCTGCGAGAGGGTGAGTGTCCCACCGATGGAGGGGGCTTACCTCCGCCATGGAAGATGGACCGGAAGTTTTTTCTTTCACCCTTGTTTGTCTGTCTGTTTGTCTGTTAGCAAGATAACTCTCAGTTATGTAAAGAATTTGACAAAACTTAAGATTACTTATGGGCCAAGGAACAGTTGATTCGATTTTGGCGCATATCCGGATCCATGGGATGTTTTGGTGTGCCGGAGGTATGGGCTCTACTGAGTGCCTTCTAGTTTGAATCTAGTTTGAATCAATCTTGGTGAGGCATGAAGCACTCTTTTGCAAGAGAGACCTGATTAGCAGCATTACACACACACCGGCAATACAAGACAAAACACACACACACAAGCAAACAATAGAGGCAATACATAGAGGCAAATCACATCATGAATGAACCAGACAATGGCTCATTCCTTATTATATTATATTACTATAAAGGAGGGAACTATGCTGCAATTCCTGCCTCTGCATCAATTAGTGCTTTGACCCTGCATTTAAATGTGTTTGAAGCTCCCGAAAATGTAGATTAGAAGCTGAATCCAGGCTGAGGCGTTTGCGAACGCTGGATTGGCGGTCAGCGCCAATCCAGCTATCCTCGGATGTTACCTTTGCCCTCCTGACATTGCAGCAGGCCTTATTCACCTATAGCAGTCATCTCGGATCTAAACGCTTGCTGGGTGGGGGAGGTGAATGTGGAGTTCCCCCAAAGATGCCCGCTGTAGGTGAACAAGGCCCATGGTGATTTAGAGACATGATGGACGTAATGTCTGTTGTTGTGGTCGAGTCAGGAGGAGGACTTGGCAGAGCTGGCTGCCCAGCAGTACTACGTGGACTATGGTACGGAGGTTCTCCAGGACCGCCTACTGGGTCTCATCCCCTCCTACATCCCCGACCGGGAGATCACCTCCACCAAGACCCCGGACAAGTGGGCCACATTGATCCTCGCCGCCCACAAGAAGGTACTGTGCCTGTGTGTGTGTGTGTGTGTGTCTGTCTCTCTGTCTGTCTGTCTGTCTGTCTGTCTGTCTGTCTGTCTGTCTGTCTGTGTGTGTGTGTGTGTGTGTGTGTGTGTGTGTGTGTGTGTGTGTGTGTGTGTGTGTGTGTGTGTGTGTGTGTGTGTGTGTGTGTGTGTGTGTGTGTGTGTGTGTGTGGTGTGTGTGTGTGTGTGTGTGTGTGTGTGTGTGTGTGTGTGTGTGTGTGTGTGTGTGTGTGTGTGTGTGTGTGTGTGTGTGTGTGTGTGTGTGTGTGTGAACGTCTGAAAGCGCTCAATTCCCGGAGCAAACTGAAATGATTATTTAACATAGCTAACATAGCTAAAAGTCATTGAGGGCCAATTTTAGTTTGACCTAACTTCCATGGTCATCTCCACTACCATAAGATTAGATTAGATTAGATTAGATTAGATAGATTCTAATTTATTGTCATTGTACAGCAGAAGTACAGTACAGCGAAAATAATTTAGCATCTAACCAGAGTGCAAATGTTGCAGTAAAGTGCATGGTAATATAATTATATATATATATATATATATATATATATATATATATATATATATATATATATATATATAATAATTTACAGTTTAAATGTACAGGTTAAAAGACAGTCTAGGTATAAAATGGGATATGAGCAGCATAATAATAGGTATATGTATATACAGGTAAGTGATCATTTAACAGGTAGTGATCAGGGGTATGCTATTATTGAAAGCAGGATAAAAATATATAAATGTAAATGTATATACAAGTGAGCATATATAAATGTATGGCATATATAAATGTATATGTATATACAGGAGTAGGAGCAGTTCTATTAACAGATTTAAATCTATATGGCAGGTACAGTAACCAGGTATCTTAGTAATACATATGTAAAGTATAGAGCGGGAGGTAGTGGTGATACAGTTTGTTTTTACAATTTTGAACTAACAATGTGAACTAACTAACTAACTAGCTAGCTAGCTAACTCAATTTGGATGCTGCTTTTCTCGCATTTGATCCCACAACACCTGTACCGTTAGTGTGACATCTAGGCTATCTATTTGTGGTGCTTTCCAAGTTAACCCCCCACCGCCGCTCGCCTTGTACACAGGGCTTGTACACCAAGAAGCGGTTAGAGCCGCAGAAGGTGAAAGAAGACGTCGTGGACTTTGCTCGCTTCAAGTGGCCTTTGCTCTTTTCACGCTTCTACGAGGCCTTCAAATTCTCAGGTGTGTGAAACACGTGCTACAACATGTTATTACAAAAAAAATTTGGAAACTTTAAATACAAGTTTTTTTTTAAAGACAGAGTGCCATCTTGTCGGGAAGATATGACATGTCATTTTCTTTTTTACTTAAAAAAAAAAAAATTTGGACCCAAGGTGGTCCAGGGACACCAGTCGAACCTGCGCCCACACTCTAAAGCAGGGGTTCCCAACCGCCACGGGCCGCGGACCGGTACCGGTACCGGCCGTGGAGGTGTTACTGCCGGGCCGCGAAACAGCTGTGTGTTTATCATCATATTTGACTCAAATAATTTGAGTATAGGTGAATGGCGGGCGGTATAATCTATATATAGAGATTATATATATATAGTATAATCTATATATATAGATTATATAGCGGTATATATGGGCGGTATAATCTATATATATAGATTAAAAATATATCGGCGGCATAACGAAAGACTTTCAGTTGCACGCGCTACTAAAGAGACTACACGCTAGTGATGTGACGGTCGCGAACGAGCCGGCTCAAAGAGTCGGCTCTTTTAAGTGAACGACGGGAGCCGGCTCGCACCCGCGAACGAGCCGGGTTTTTTGTTACGGGCGCTCCGCGTACATGCGCGTTTATACTGAAATCGAGCCCTGCCGTTTTGTTAGGGGTGTGTGTTGACAACACACTTTGACAACCGGTCCGCGAGATTTTTTTCATGTATCTGCCGGTCCGTGGCACAAAAAAGGTTGGGAACCCCTGCTCTAAAGAACCCCGACCTGACCACATTAATGATTAAACCAACACGCCGACTTCCAGAACCAGACCCATGGTGGTCAGGATCTAGACCCATGGTGGTCCGAAAAAATATTATAAAATATAACTGAGTGCTTTGCGGACCGCCATGGTTCCCGATACTCCCGATACAATATATTTCCGACAAGTTGGCACTGCCATTTTTTATATATATATTTTTTTGGTTTTTGACCCATGGTGGTCCAGGCTTGTTGCTTGATTTCTGTCCATTTCTTGGTTTTGGTTTGGTGTTAAATGGAGGTTGTTCTCTCGTAGGGCCCAGCCTGCCGAAGAATGACGTGATCGTTGCAGTGAATTGGACCGGCGTCTACTTTGTGGACGAGCAGGAGCAGGTCCTTCTAGAACTGTCCTTCCCAGAAATCACAGCGGTTTCAAGTAGCAGGTAGGGTTGCCCTCACAGGGAGGTTCTGCAATTCAACTCCGAAGTGGAAGGCTGCCATGTTTGAGGTTGTTACTGACGCCAAGTCTGACAAACCCGGAAATCTGAAATGATACCTGAATTTCTGACCTGTAACTGACAACCGTTTTTTGTTACCAGTCTAAACTAACATCTACAACCCCCAGATTTAAAGTGTACCATGAGTACTAACAATGTGCAGAAGCATAAGAGAGTTGTGTACAGACAAAGGCCTTTTATGCTCGTTGGGCTCTGTTATTCCTGCATTTCTCGTTAAAATCATTGTCTTGTGCTTTTTGCTGAGCGTTTTAGAAGCTTATTGAACAATCGGCTAATCACTCCATCAGCACCGTCAGCGATTCTAGCTCAAACGTCTGCTACTTTTACAAGGTCGTCAGGTCCACACACGTCCTCAGAGCACTGAGCTATCCTAACCATGCTTAACGCCATGCGAACGCTAACGCTAAACACACTCGTCGTCACAACAGAGGGGGTAAGCTCCAGGGCCAGAGCTTCACCCTGGCCACCGTCAAGGGGGACGAGTACACGTTCACCTCCAACAACGCGGAGGACATCCGTGACCTGGTGGTGGAGTTCCTGGAGGGCCTTCGCAAGAGGTCCAAATACGTGGTGGCTCTGCAGGACTGCCCCGACCCTGGTGAGAGTTGGTTCCCGACTGGCGGTAGATCAGCACTATTTTGTGATGTGTCACAGTGTTCATCCAGGGCTGAGTTCATCGTTTTATTGGTGCTATTGGAGCATTTGAATTTTCTTCATTTTGAATCTAAGCTCTTCTTTAGCGGGGTTTAGAGAGTACAATCTAAACTGTACCACTTACGTCGATTTCACAGAATAATCCCCTGAAGCAATGTGCTGTGTTGCTGCCAATGAAATGAACATAAATCCCAGATCCCAGTATAGTACCACGAACAGAATCCCGCTGCACTGGTCAAATTATGAAATATGGAAGCGTGCATTCACTAAATACACAATAATCTAGTAACCGTGTGCTCGTGGCGGCCAAGGTATCTCATTAAAATTCAGTTTGAAGCCTTGCTTTCGCCTTGAATGAGGTAAGACGGACGTCCCCAGAACCGTGGCCCTCAGAGCTGACCCTGTGAAATGAGACGGACTGGAGACTAAGAGCTTTTTGTCTTCATGTTGCCACCAAATAACATCAGCGTGGCGCCGACATGTGCTTCGTCAAATCACGTGTAAGGCCCTGTGTTATCGTTTAGTTTTTTTCTGAAGTGTATCACATTTATATATGCTCACTTGTACATACATTTACATTTATATATATATATTTATCCTGTTTTCAATCACGGCATACTGTTAAATACCCACTTACCTGTGTATATATATACCTATTATTATGCTGCTCATATCCCATTAAATACCTAGACCAGGGGTATTCAACTAGATTAGGAAGGGGGCCACAATTGTAAAATGTCTTGAAGGCGAGGGCCACAAGACTGTGACAACGAAAATGAACAAATGCCATTGTTATTGTACAACCAACCATCCATCCATCCATCTTCTCCCGCTTATCCGAAATCGGGTCGCGGAGGCAGCAGCTCCAGCAGGGGACTCCAAACTTCCCTCTCCCTGGCAACATCGACTAGCTCTGACTGGGGGATCCCGAGGCGTTCCCAGGCCAGTGTGGAGATGTAATCACCCCACCTGTACCTCGGTCTGCCCCGTGGTCTCCTCCCAGTTGGATGTGCCTGGAAAACCTCCCTCGGGAGGCGACCAGGAAGCATCCTTACTAGATGCCCGAACCACCTCAACTGGCTCCTTTCTACGCGAACAACCAACCATGCAATAATAATAATGATTATTATTATTGTTATTATTATTATTGTAGTAGTAGTAGTAGTAGTCGGTGCTGCAGACCTGACGTCGAGCGAATATGATTCACAATTTTTATGACAGTCTCCATTGCTTCTTTCAACTCCCCTGACAATTTCGCACACAGAACTGATTGATGTATGATGCAATGCAGTGTGTTCACTGTGGGATGCTCTGCACATAAGCGAGATGCAAAGCCCCTTTCTTTCCCAATCATGGACGGGCAGCCATCGGTAACGAGAAGGTTGATCTTACCTAGATCCAAACCCTTCTCTTCAAAAAAACTCCAAACTGCAGCGAAAATCACTTCACCTGTAGTGCTGGTTATCAGTGGTAAAAGGCATAACAACTCCTCTTTAAAAACGTCACCATCGAAGTACCTCACAAACAGCGAGAGCTGTGCCGTATCTGTTGCATCAGTCGATTCATCGACAGCGATGTACTCTGTAGATTTGAGATCGGCAATTAATGCTGAAAAACAGTCCTCAAACAGTACCTCTACTCTTCGACTTCCCGATGTGTCAGAGTACACTCCTTCACAACTTCAGCGTCAGTGAATGTCTTTCTCTTTTTGGCTAAAGCGATCACTCATAGAGAAGCAGCAGTGGCCTTTTCCTGGGCTGTATAAGCAGTTGTAAGAATAGTGGTTGATGCAGTGTAAGAAGATTTAAGTATTTCTATTTTACCACGTCAAGCTGTGCTACCAGGCGGGTAAGCAGCATTGAAGTTAGCAGCATGCTTGGTCTCATAGTGGCGCCTCACATTAGCAACCTTGCAGACTGAAACAGTTATTTGACATATTAAACATAAAGGTCTAGGATTGGCGTGCGATGGTAAAATAAATACAAAATCATCAGTCCATTTGGGGTTGAAGTGTCGGTTTTCACGTAAATTTTCCGCCGTTTCTCTCCGCTCATTTTGGATCAGTAATGAGAGTAACGAGATTGACACGATGTCGCGATAATTACACGCTGATCAGTCCAATGCAAGATTGCCTTTTAAGAACTATTGAGGGAGAAATAATTTGGACTCATTTAATTCGGATAACATAATAGCGAACATATATTGACATTTATTTAAATGATTAAAAAAATAAATAAAAATTAAATATATATATATATTTTTTTTTTTTTTTTTTTTTTTTTTACATTTACACAATATGGAGTGTGTTCCAGGGGCCACGAGAAAGCTCCCCGCGGGCCGGATTTGGCCCGCGGGCCGCCAGTTGAATATCCCTGACCTAGACTGTCTTTTAACCTTTAAATTTTAACTGTACATAGTTTAACATAACTGTACTGTTTAGTAAGGCCTTCCACTAAACTGGATCTCTTCTAACATGCGTACGTGTGTGTCCATCTTAACCGTCCCGTCCATGAGGGGCCCTTAAAGATAACCTCAACAAAAAACGTCTAATCATCAATCGGAAACCGCCATCGTCCAGTTTTCCCCCGCTGTGACGCATGTATGAAACGACTTGACTTTACTCGTCGCCACTCGTCTGTCCCGCCTCCCGCAGCCGGGCCAGACGCCACTTTCCTGACCTTCTCCAAGGGCGACCTGATCGTGCTGGACGAGCACGACGGCGAGCTCCTGTCGGGCTGGACGCATGGCCTCAACGACCGCACCCAAGAGAGAGGGGACTTCCCCGCCGACCTGGTCTACGTGTTGCCCACACTCACCAGGCCGCAGTGTGACGTTGTGGTGGGTGGAACGGTGTGATGCTAACATAGTAGCCCCCCCCAACCACCAATTCAGCCAATTCATCATGTGTTATAAGAGATATATATATATATATATATACCATATATATATATACTTTATTCATCCCAACACAGGTGTTACAGCAGAAAGACACAATCACATCAAACTAGAGAAGATAAAATATAAATAACAATGAAAATGGGAGTATCACCATATACATATACATATACGTATATATATATATATATTTATTATTTACTTTAGTACAGAATAAATCAAATAATGATCTATGGTAAATAAAAATAGATGTATTTCATTTACGTAACAAGGTACCACACATACCCCCCCCTCCCCCCGCCCCCCCCCCTACCTGCAGACCCTGGTCACCATGACCCCGAACCAGAGGAGAGAGTCCATCAGCATGAGCCAGCTGTCTGCAGCGGACCAGCGAGACAAAGTCAAGCCCCACACGCTGGAGGAATTCTCCTACAAATACTTCAGGTGCAAGTTGTTGTCTATATGAATGGATATGAATGGAGATATGAAAGAGCAGCGGTCATCACGGGGGCCGATGAACTGCTGGGCTTGCTTTCCACGCCGCCTGGGCAATGCAAACAAGTCACAATATATAACTCAGGGCAAGCGACAAGCAGAATGAAGAAGGGGATAGAGGTGGAAAGTAGATAGAAAGAGTGATATGAAGTAAAAGATAAGGCCAAACATTTGAATAGAGATACAATAGAAACAAAGGAGAACAATTCAAAAAGGTACCAAGAGGTTTGCAAAAACGTTCTCATGCAAAACGTTTTGAAAAAAGTACATCATTAGACACTTTATTGTTATTTTATTGTGTAAAGTATTGTTATAGTATAGTATAGTTTATAGTATATCGTATAGTAGATAGTAGATAGTGTTGTTTATAGCATAGTATTGTATAGTATAGTATAGTAATGCATAGTATAGCATAATATAGTATTGTTGTTTAAATTCAGAATGCAGGATTCTTGAAATTGTAATCTCTTCCTCTCTCTCTCTCTCTCGCTCTCTCTCTCTCTCTCTCTCTCTCTCTCTCTCTCTCTCTCTCTCTCTCTCTCCTCTCTCTCTCTCTCTCTCTCTCTCTCTCTCTCTCTCCCCTTATCATCTCTCTCCCATGTGCGGCCTCTCTTCAGACCCCCTCCGAAGAGCACCCTGAGCAGGGTGATGATCTCCAAGGCGTGGGGGAAGGAGCACCCGTGGAGCTGCACCAGAGAGCCCCTCAAACAGCCCCTGCTGAAGAAGGTGCTGGCCCACGACGAGCTGTCTCAGGAGGCCTGCCTGGCGTTCATCTATATCCTTTCCAGGGCCCCCCTTTTTGTAGATAAAAAAATGTCAGCCCCCCCCCCCCCCCCACATGCACCAACATAAAGACGCTCTCCTTAGACACATCCTTTGCTTGCACACTCCTATAGTATGTTTTAAAAATATGTCTGTAATTCATACTGCAACAGCAAATTTAAATAGGATTAAGTCACCTTTACTATATCACATCATTTATATTTAGCTTTGCGGCAACCACACCGCCGCCTCGCTAGTCTTTAGTCTTTAGTCGCCGATCGCCGCCTCTGTCACCCTTGGACCCCTTGACGACTTGTTTCCCACCTCTGATGAAGTACATGGGCGACTACCCATCCAAGCGCTCGCGCTCCGTCCACGAGCTGACCGACGAGATCTTCGAGGGCGCGCTGAAGGCCGATGCCCTGAAGGACGAGATCTTCTGCCAGATCCTCAAGCAGCTCACCGACAACAACATCAAGTAGGATGAAGACGAGGAGAAGCAGACGGAGACAGACAATGTCTTTGATCACTCTAAATTTGTGTCTGTTGATGAATAGATATTGTGCAACTCCGTGCATGTGTGTGCATGTGTGTGTGTGTGTGTGTGTGTGTGTGTGTGTGTGTGTGTGTGTGTGTGTGTGTGTGTGTGTGTGTGTGTGTGTGTGTGTGTGTGTGTGTGGTGTGTGTGTGTGTGTGTGTGTGTGTGTGTGTGTGTGTGTGTGTGTGTGTGTGTGTGTGTGTTCAGATACAGCGAGGAGAAGGGCTGGGAGCTGCTGTGGCTCTGTACAGGCCTGTTTCCTCCCAGCAACGTCCTGTTGCCTCACGTCCACAAGTTCCTACAGGCCAAGAAGCACCACCCTCTGGCTCCAGACTGCATGCAGCGTCTGCAGAAGGCCTTGCGGTAGTCACACACATATACACACACACATCAGCATAAACACACACACACACACACACTAGCATAAACACATACACACACACACCAGCATTAACACATGCACACACACACACACACACACACACACACATACAGACACACACACATAGACACACACACACACGCACACTATGGCATTTAGAATCTAAAGTCTGATCTGTGAGACTACCTACATAACACACCAAGATTAGTCTACACTTTTCTATAATCGATTTCAAGATATCTCTTTCCTCTTCAAACATGGGATGAGCAACAGGCCCCAGGGGACTAAGCAGAGATGTTTGATCAACACTCTCTATCACCTATCTCTCCTAACCCTAGAAACGGATCCAGAAAATACCCTCCTCACCTGGTGGAGGTGGAGGCCATTCAACACAAAACAACTCAGATCTTCCACAAGGTGTACTTTCCCGATGATTCGGACGAGGTAAGAAGTGCCCATGTTTTGATGTTGTGTGTTGTTATGTACAGTTAGGGTACGCTAACAAAACATCTGTAATAGCCTTTCTGTGTCAAAAATAAACCCACTTATTAACACGCGGCCGCCCCTTCTCTACTTCAATCTGTCACTTATTTGGTCGTTACAAAATATGACATTTCTTCCTATGACTTAATCTTTTATTAAATTTTTATACATTATGTTTATATTTATATTCAAGTCATTCATATTGTCTTTGAGCATATAATTAGTTTGAACTATGAGAGAGCTTTCTACGAGGCTGAATAAAGAGCAAAATAGTTAATAACACTGTCTTGTCTTCATATGAAACATCAGATGAGAGGTAAAGGGGGTACACGGCAGGAGGTTACATGTTTGAGGGGGTACAGGATCTTAAATAGTTATTAACGCTTTCTTGTCTTCATATGTAACATCAGATGAGAGGTCGAGGGGGTACACAGCATGTTTGAGGGGTACAGGACCTTAAAAGGTTTAGGAACCCCTGGTGTACTCCATACTCTCAGGGTGTTGACCCCAATGTCCGCAGCTTGTACCTGTACTCATATTTGGTTGCTTTGGATAACGGCGTCCGCTACACAGCGAATCATGTGTGTGTGTGTGTGTGTGTGTGTGTGTGTGCTTGTGTATGTGTGTGTGTTTGTGCGTGTGCGTGTGGGTTTGTGGGTGTATTTAGGTGTTTGAGGTGGAGTCGAGTACCAAGGCAAAGGACTTCTGTCACAATATATCCGGACGGCTGATTCTGAACTCCTCCGAGGGATTCAGCCTCTTTGTCAAGATCACCGACAAGGTGGGAGAGATGAGGTCTTGAACACGTGATGAGTGTAGGAGTTCAGTTTTGGACCATGAGAGATTTCATGAGTGTGTTCTTTTTTTGTAGTATGGACTTATATAATGCAGTTTGCCGGGGGCAGCAGTAACTCAGGAGGTAGAGCTCAGGAGGTAGGGCTCAGGAGGTAGAGCTCAGGAGGTAGAGCTCAGGAGGTAGAGCTCAGGAGGTAGAGCTCAGGAGGTAGGGCTCAGGGGGTAGAGCTCAGGAGGTAGAGCTCAGGAGGTCAGGAGGTAGAGCTCAGGAGGTAGAGCTCAGGAGGTAGAGCTCAGGAGGTCAGGAGGTAGAGCTCAGGAGGTAGAGCTCAGGAGGTCAGGAGGTAGAGCTCAGGAGGTAGAGCTCAGGAGGTAGAGCTCAGGAGGTAGAGCTCAGGAGGTAGAGGTCAGGAGGTAGAGCTCAGGAGGTAGAGCTCAGGAGGTAGAGCTCAGGAGGTAGAGCTCAGGAGGTAGAGCTCAGGAGGTAGAGCTCAGGAGGTAGAGGTCAGGAGGTAGAGCTCAGGAGGTAGAGCTCAGGAGGTAGAGCTCAGGAGGTAGAGGTCAGGAGGTAGAGCTCAGGAGGTAGAGGTCAGGAGGTAGGGCTCAGGAGGTAGAGGTCAGGAGGTCAGGAGGTAGAGCTCAGGAGGTAGGGCTCAGGGGGTAGAGCTCAGGAGGTAGGGCTCAGGAGGTAGGGCTCAGGGGGTAGAGCTCAGGAGGTAGAGCTCAGGAGGTCAGGAGGTAGGGCTCAGGAGGTAGAGCTCAGGAGGTAGAGCTCAGGAGGTAGGGCTCAGGGGGTAGAGCTCAGGAGGTAGAGCTCAGGAGGTCAGGAGGTAGGGCTCAGGGGGTAGAGCTCAGGAGGTAGAGCTCAGGAGGTCAGGAGGTAGGGCTCAGGGGGTAGAGCTCAGGAGGTAGAGCTCAGGAGGTCAGGAGGTAGGGCTCAGGAGGTAGAGGTCAGGAGGTAGAGCTCAGGAGGTAGGGCTCAGGGGGTAGAGCTCAGGAGGTAGAGCTCAGGAGGTCAGGAGGTAGGGCTCAGGGGGTAGAGCTCAGGAGGTAGAGCTCAGGAGGTCAGGAGGTAGGGCTCAGGGGGTAGAGCTCAGGAGGTACAGCGGTCGTCTCACAACCAGAAGGTTGCTGGTTCCATCCCCCCGGCTCCTCCTAGAAAAAAGTGTTGAGGTGTCCCTGAGCAAGATGCCCTAACCCTAACTGCTCCTGACGTGCTTTGGATAAAAAGGCTATATACAAATGTAATCTAATGTATTTATAAGAGTCATTTTTCAACATTCCAAATATTTGGTAATGGTTGGTTAATAATATTATTTATATTGCATTCTATTTTGAAAAAATCTACAAAGAGTGCTACAAAGTAAGAAACATAGCTAACAAACACAATACAATTACTAAATACACAAAAAATATATACTTCTGTATCTGATCTATAATTCTATATGATTATATAATATAATATATAATATATAATTGGTTATGTTTGTCTCGGTATAGACTTGAATCTGTTATTCTATATGATATAATTGGTACTGGTTGTCTATATGTATATCGATATAGACTTGAATCTATAATTCCATATGATATAATTGGTACTGGTTGTCTTTGGGTTTCTTCAAGGTCATCAGTGTACCAGATGGCGACTTCTTCTTTGACTTTGTGAGACACCTGACTGACTGGATCAAAAAAGCCAGACAAGCAAAAGACGGTAAAAAGAACAGACAGTCATTGTAAAAGATCAAGATTTGGGCAAAGATAAGCCAATGTTTTTAATCATCGTTTGAAGCTATGGATGTAGTACAGTACAAAAAATAATTAATAATAATTCAGCTTGGTATACGGCCAATATCATAATTCAGTTCTGTTCCGTCTGTTCCGTTGTGTTTCGAAGGTGTGATGCCTTCGCTGACCTACCAGGTGTTCTTCATGAAGAAGCTGTGGACCAACATGGTGCCGGGCAAGGACGCCATGGCCGACTCCGTCTTCCATTACTACCAAGTCAGTCGCTGGCGTCTAGCGGTTAGAGAGTGTTTGACCCCCCCCCCCCCTCCAGCCGAAAGATCTTTGGTTCGAACCTCAATGTCAGCAGTTCTAGAGCACTATGCCCTAACCCCTACCTGTGTCTATCTAAAATATAGATAGATATATAAGTAAGTTGCTTAGGATAAAAGCATCAGCTAAATGACTAAATAGTAAGGATCGCAATTGCAATGATCCAATCTCGCATGTACCTATCTCTCACACACACACACACACAGGCACGCACGCATACACACACACACACACACCACATCTCTCCTCTTCTGACCCTAGCTTCCTCCACGGTGTGTGTAGGAGCTACCCAAGTACCTGCGTGGCTACCACCGGTGCTCCCGGGACGAGGTGCCCCAGCTGGCCGCCCTCATCTTCAGGGTGAAGTTCCACGACGACGCGTCCCACTTCGCCGACATGCCCGGCATCCTCAAAGAGCTGCTTCCCCAGGACCAGATGAGGCTGCTCTCTCCGGAGGACTGGAAGAGGGTGGGTTCAAAAGCAAATGCAAGGAAAGAGAGGGGAGGGGAGGGGGGGGAAAGGGGGTTTGTTTAGGAGATTTCTTTGTGTGCACAGGTCACGGTAGGATCTCTGGAAGTGATTTGTGTTTGTGATTCAGACAAACTGGAGATCTTGGACGTTTGACGTTTTGCATTCCATTTTATTTTTTTCGTAATCCTAATGTCACACACAGGCCCAAAGTCCTCCCTACGTTTAAAATGATGTTGCTTATGGAAACGGGACTGAACTAATACCTACTATTACACAGAGCTGCAATACCTCTCATACATCATGTGAGGATTACATAGAGAGTAGATAATGCTGTGTCATCGTGCAAATGATGAAGTGTTAATTTGAATACCTCTTTCACAGTGAATGGAAAATGCCATGTTATATTTCCCTTTTTGCCAACTAGTTCCATATTTATCAGGGCTTGTACTTGTAAACTTGTCTTGTTGTCAATAGCACAAGACACTGAGTCTTTTATCAGTGTGTGTATGTGTGTGTGGTTGGTGACTGGTTAGAAGCAGCCTCACCTGGCCCCAGTCAGACTGATTAGAGTCTGGGGGCTGCTGGGTGAAGCTGCACACATGTGGGTCCTTAAGGGTAATCAAGGCATACATCATACAACTTCAAATTCTGCAATAAACCGGTTCCTTCATCACCCTGTGTCCTGTGTGTAGCTGTGGCATCTGCTGCACAGTGTAGTGTTCTATGTGCCGCATGGTTCTCATGGTTCTCACTTTGTTGTTCTGTGTCTGTCCAGTCCATCGTGCCGTTGTTTACTAAGCACTCGGGGAAGTCGCGGGAGGAAGCTCAACTGTCCTTCCTTAAGATCATCTACAAGTGGCCCACCTTCGGGTCAGCCTTCTTCGAAGTCAAGGTGAAGAAGTCTGTCTCGTCTGTCTCTGTCCACCTCTTTGTCTGTCTGTCTGTCTGTCTGTCTGTCTGTGTTGGTGGTGATTGATGGAGTGGTCACATGTTCCCTGCAGCAAACCACAGATCCAAATTACCCAGAAGCCCTCCTGATAGCCATCAACAAACACGGGGTCAGTCTCATTGATCCAAAGTCAAAGGTGAGTCTGCGTTGTTGCGTAGACACAAGCGCACTGTTTCTGTGGAACAGCATATTCAATTTCATCTCTCATTTTCGAAGTGAGAGTTCTATACTCAATAGTTGTGGTTATTTTTCTTCTTATTGTTTCAATAGGACATTCTGACCACCCACCCCTTCACCAAGATATCCAACTGGAGCAGTGGAAACACCTACTTCCACATCACCATCGGCAACCTGGTCCGCGGCAGCAAGCTGCTGTGCGAAACCTCACTGGTAAATCTTATATAGTCATATTATCATATTATTACACGTCGAATCATGCATGTGTAGTGTTGAGTTCTACTTGTTTATTATATTTGGGCTGGCTATCGGTGGCTACATTTTCTTTGTACATGGAAAGCTAACGTCTAATGGCAACAAGGCTCAAAATATGATGTTTTATAATTTTGGGGTAAATGGGGTTGACTGCCAGATAATCTTCAAACTTTTCTTTGCTCCCCCCCCCCCAGGGCTACAAGATGGACGACCTCCTGACCTCGTACATCAGCCAGATGCTAACAACCATGACCAAACAGCGCAGTTCCCGTGGCAACAGCAAGTAGAATCCTGAGCCCAAAACAGCTGATCCACTCGTCCGTGTGTCCGTCACTTTGTCTCCGGTTTATCACTGCGATTTCCCCCCCCCCCCATCCCCCATCTCCTGTGCACCGTGGTGGACATGCACATAAGCACATACACATTGGACAGACACACGGGACACACAGGACCCACTTTTCACTGAGACATCGTCTCAACGGCTGTTTTTGAACCGTGCAAGTCCTGTCCTGTCTGGGAGGAAAAAAAGAAGACGAAAAAAAATCACCTCTTGCCTTTATTCTAATCTTTTTGGGGTTTATTTTTACCTAAGGGACCACATTGAAGAGAAGTGCATGCTGGGATGCTTTGTGGTGTGTGTGTGTGTGTGTGTGTGTGTGTGTGTGTTGCCTGGTCACAGCAGAGAGTTTAACAGGAGTAGTGTTTAAGTACCAGAGCCATCAGTTGTTACCCAATGTCATTTTGTCATTTTCTTTCTAATGAAGCTTTGAGGATGTGTGCATTCATCGGGCATTTCATAGCTCATGGCAGTTTCTAATCCACACACAATGTACCCACTGTACCCTGTGTGTACCAGTTAGCCTGGCTCCTTTGCGATGCTAATACGTTTGTGTCTAGGTGCTGGTTAAGGTTGAGTGCGGTTTGGGTGAGGTATTTCATAATTCAAATGTAAATGTCAATGTTGCTGTCCTAGAAAAACAAATCAAAAACGTTCCGTTTTGAGATCAGAGGCCACTTGTGTAGACGGCCGAGGATAATAACAATTCTAATTGTCAGTGTACAGCACAAGGAATTCCTCTGCATTTAACCCATCCTAGTATTAGGAGCACGATCAGCTATTTATACAGCGCCCGGGGAGCCTCGACAGTTTATTTTGCTAGGAGGAGCCGGGGATCGAACCAGCAACCTTCCGTTGTGAGGCGACTGCCTGAGCTATACTGCCGCCCAATACAAAGTGAATGGGCTAATTTCTTATCTTGACCAGTAAAAGCAGGTGAACGGAACACTTTTTCTTTCAAGGTAACGCAGTTGGACAGAACAGAGCCAGCGGCGGCAACGGCTTGCCTTATGATGTGATTGATTGATGGGATGAGAAACACATTGGGGCAAATTCGACCTTATTGGAAACAGAGACGTTGATTAATGATTGACTGACATGATTCAACAGTGGTGTGTCTGTCATGCTACAGGGTCTGTTCCGATGGGTTTGGAGGAGGTTGTTTGGTGTTAGTTTAGTAAAGGTCAAGCGTTAAGCATATGTTGGATATGTTCTCGTGGGAATACTGGCAGTTTAGCATACTATGAATATTAAATACAAGTATTTCACCTTGGCCATTAATACATAGCTAACTAATTCATGTTACTCATGGGGGTGCATTAAAAAGAAAACCCAGATGGTACTAGATGACCACGATGTTATGTAATTATAATTGTGTAACTATTAAATAGTTATATACATAGTAATATAATAAATAGTAATATGTTGGTTCTATATACTGTCCAAATAAAAGCTAGGCTAACTTGTTTTTGGGTTGTAGGACCAAATCTAAGGCATTGAATAACATTTACAGCGGAATTGTAACTAAACCGAGAGAGAGAGAGAGAGAGAGAGAGAGAGAGAGAGAGAGAGAGAGAGAGAGAGAGAGAGAGAGAGAGAGAGAGAGAGAGAGAGAGAGAGAGAGAGAGAGAGAGAGAGAGAGAGAGAGAGAGAGAGAGAGAGAGAGAGAGAGAGAGAGAGAGAGAGAGAGAGAGAGAGAGAGAGAGAGAGATGTCGTTTACAATCAGGTAAAGGCGGCTCATGATAATATAAATCTTGTTTTATACAAAGTGATTCAGTGGCACAAAAAGCAACCAATAAATTCATATTCCACATTAAAGATGTATTGACTCTTCATGTCAGATTTAACTTCATTTGAGTTCATTAACATGATATCAAACATAATTATGTATACAGTCTGTAAGCATATGTTATATGCAATATATTGTGTTCCTGTTACATAGCATCTACTATGACAGTTAAAAAAATAGAACCCCTTTATAAATGTGTTATACTGTATAATGTTACAAATATATATTCTTATGGTGTATGCATGGCATGTGACTGTAATGAACACAGACATGCTAATAAGGGTTCAACAGCAAGCAGATACTGTTTTTACCAAATAGGTACTATTAACTCACTCTAAAATCTTCTTTTGCTGAACTGTACAATAGAACTCAACAATAGAAACTCCAGAATGACTTGAATCAAATCATCTAAATGGATGTTTTCCAGGAGCTTTGTAGAAATAAGCCGACTATACTTATATACGTGTAATGCCAGCTACACCAAGACAGCATGGAGTCATCAAATCATTTACTATATTGGGATTCCTCAACAATAAACAATAAACGCTGTCTGAACGTTGATTTGACGAAAGGGGTTAAAGAAAAACAAATGAATCAACCCTCATTTTGCTATTTTCCAATAGCTTCCTAATATTCATATATTCCTAATATGAGGTCTAGTAGGTCATTTGAGTCCTGCTGAGATGATTTTTCAACTTCAATTTAGCTAGATTATTTTATCCAATGCAATTCACAGTTTTGTTATAGAGATACGTACACGTTATGAACCAGCAGGTACGGGGTTGCTAGGGCATCTTGCTCAAGGATGCCTTAAGGTAGACCGCAGACGCTAGGGGGGTCGAACACAGCAACACTTTCAGCTGGGAGTCAAATAGTCAACACATTTCTCCCTCCAGAAATATCTCCAACCCCACGGGTCGCCATTGGAATCCCTACAGCTGCTTGCTACTACTAATCTGCTGTGTTCTGTCCAAACCCAACGGTGGCCGCGCAAGTATGGGGGGGGGGGGGGGTTCAGCCATGGGCTAACACCCTCGCACCGGCGGGAGGTCGAGTGTGGACGTCCGTGCGTTGTGTTGCTCTCTCTGGGCGTGGACCACGGAGACGGACCACACGTCGCTGAACTCTGTTCCGGGTGAGACGGTATTTTTTTTGGGACAGACAGAAAAAAGATTGATCTACATATTGAAATGTACAGACAGACACAAGAGCTGAATGAATTCTAAAGGAATGAGTTTTTAGGGTTTGGCTACAAGTTGCCCTCATGTAAAAAATAAGGGATTTCCTCAAGGCTCACCTGTATTGAACTTGCTGTAGGTGCCTTGCTCCAGGGCAGCTTTATTGCAGGCCAGTCTCTGCTCACGCCACCTTTGAGTAAAAAAATCGAATTAATACAATATGTTTCCCTGGTTAAGAGGTTATAAGGATCTTAGGATGCAGGAGTTCTGTTTCGTTGAAAAAAATAAGCAATTAAAACACTTCTCTCACCAGTGGAAGAGGAAGAGGAGAAGAACCAGGATGAAGGATACTATATCTGTCAGGATCCACATCATGGTGTACTCACCTGGAGTCTGGAGAGAGAGAGAGAGAGAGAGAGAGAGAGAGAGAGAGAGAGAGAGAGAGAGAGAGAGAGAGAGAGAGAGAGAGAGAGAGAGAGAGAGGAGAGAGAGAGAGAGAGAGAGAGAGAGAGAGAGAGAGAGAGAGAGAGAGAGAGAGAGAGAGAGAGAGAGAGAGAGAGAGAGAGAGAGAGAGAGAGAGAGAGAGAGAGAACGTTAGAGAGACAGACACATACAGAAAGAATCAATGAGTGGGCAGAAAGCAAAAGGTAAAAAGAAATGTGTATGGATCAATATTTAAACTGTCCTCTTTAAACCCAACCAGCCAAACCATCTCTTTCCCTCAGGGTAACTGCTAAAAGTCAACTGCAACGTTTCCAGTGGTTCAAGCGAATCAATACGACTTATTTAACACACACACACACACACACACATACATATACACACACACACACACACACACACACACACACAGTGTTTCCCACCATGAGGAACAGCGGTGTTTGCAGCGCCCCCAGGAGGTGGGGGGTGTTGGTGGTGACCGAGGTCACGCCGGTGCACCAGGCCAGCGAGTAGAGCCACGGCTTGTTGACGACGTACAGGTTGGTGGTGATGTTCACCTCTGCATACTCCCTGCACCAGGAGATGGAGACGTTACAGGAGATGGAGACGTACAGGAGATGGGAGACGTTACAGGAGATGTCACCGCGTGTTCTACACCTTAAGGCCAGTTAGATGTAAGGTTGCTGGTTCGATCCCCCGGATCCTCCTAGTAAAAAAGGTGTCAAGGTGTCACTGAGCAAGACACCCGAACCCTAACTGCTCTAACGGTTGTGCTGGCGGTCTCCTTGCGTGGCTGACTCCGCCGTCGGTGGTTGAATGTGTGTATGAGTGGTGTGGATGTGAGGCATGACTTGTAAAGCGCTTTGGATAAAAGCGCTTTATAAAAGGTCATTTACAATTACTTTACAATAACCAAAATTGGAGAAAAGTGTCAATGACTCAATGAGGGTAAGGGACAATTTTATAACAATAGGTTGTTGTTGGTGTGGTTGGTTAGGGTTAGTGTTGTTGGTTCCGCTATTGTGTTCTGCTTGATGTTAATGGAAGAGGCATACGATAAATAATAATAATACTAAATAGTAATAAATAATAGTAATGATAGTAAATAGATGTCACCAATTATCTTTAGACTTGAAATTGCAACGTGAGAAAATAAAGCCATTCACATTCAATCCTACTTACCGTGTCTTAGCATTTTTAAGACTTTAGAGGTTGATTTAACACATTTGAATGCAGATTAAGGCCTTATTTTTAGATGAATGAATGAAGGCCTTCTAAGACTTTCACGGGAACCCTGGTTCCAGTGCTAAGTAGCTGGTAAGCTGCTAGTGAAGGTTTATCGATCCTTTTTTTATACGTAAATCTCTGGTGTTATTATTGTGAAACGTCTCTTTTTCATACATTTTATTGTGTGTGTGAGGCTGTGGTGTCACAGGGCAAAACGCATTGGGGTGTGCGCATACACACTTACCCTACGAGCTCAGTGGACATGTCACGGTAGTGCAGGTTGACTTTGACGATGCGGTTGCGCCGGAGCTCCTCTAGGGGGAGCTGGCTGGACGTCTGCTGGAGCTCCGGGTCTATCTCCCGCACCAGGGCCCGCGAGTACGGGGGCAGCCATAACACCTGGAAAGAGCACATAGCTGTCGTGGTGATCCTCCCTGTGTCACGTGTGTCACATTCAATGCATGTTTAAAGAATACAAGAGACAGAATAGCAGGTGTGAATGAAACGTGAATATAAACTTGTTTTAATGTCTTGCCGTCTAAATGCAGCCTCCCTCATACATACATGTAGCCTCTCTCATGCGTCTTTTGTCAACACATTTAGAGGAACTTCGGATCACATTAAGCTATTGAGCGATTTTCAATTAATTGTAGCGAGAGCCCCCGCCCCTCCCACACACACACACACACACACACACACACACACACACACACCTGCTGGGACTGTATGGACGACTCATTGCGGATGACCTCCAGCGTGCGCTGGATCCAGCTGTCCCAGTACGGGTGATCTCTGGGAGGCTGGTAGAGGTCAAAGATCACCAGGGTGTCCCGCTGGGCTGCGGCCGCCAGCTCCAGGAAGGTCAGCAGGCTGCACACCGACTGGTTCCGCGCGCGCTCGCGGTCGGCCGCGCCCAGCGCCGCCGCCGTGCCGAACGGATCGTGCTGCGAAGGAAATGGTGGCATTTTTTTTATTTTACGGGGGTTAAGAAACGGTTAGTCTCAGGAATCAGACTTTAGATTTACATCTGAAGTCTGTTTCACTTTCTATCGCTTCATATTTTAATATTCGATCAATCGTTTTGCTGGAGGTGGGGATTTGTAAGCCTGTAAATGACTATTACAGGCATAGTCTGTAATAATTGACTATGTGTGTATGTGTGTGTGTGTGTGTGTGTGTTAGCGGTGAACACACACTCGGCCCGGCAAACCGTAAACACGTATCTGTGCAGGTTTTAAATCAACAAATGTGTAGAAATACACTTAGTAAAGTCCCCCACTCGGAAAGCTGTGTCTAATTTGGGCAAACGCATCGGCTACCGAAGAGGAACAGGGCGGGTGGGCGACTGACTGAGAGGAACCAGGCACCGGCGTTCAGTCGCTCCAGTTCGCTCCAGGAGAACAGAGCGGCGTGGGTGTGGGCGCGGTCGGGGAACACCTCCCGCACGTCGGTGGTCCTCAGCAGGGTGGTGTCGTGCATCAGGAATGGCACCCCGTCGTAGCTGCGATGCGGAACCAGAACAACGGTACATGGCGTGAAGAGAACCCCTCGGACGAGTCAAGCCGTCGAAGGCGCACGGCCCTTTGTGTCGCCAGACGCACGTCTGCACCCGGCTAATTCGTTTTCTTTCTTTCAAGGGTCTTTTTTTGTATTAAACATCAGTGATGAGCGTAACAGCGGGAGTAGACCGGCATTGGGTTTTCTTCAGTAGCACACAGACACACACACACACACACACACACACACACACACACACACACACACACACACACACACACACACACACACACATGCAACTAACCAGCCAGGATGGCCTTACAGTTTAGGCTCAATTGTTTTTCAAACTATTTAGTGGTGAATATTTGTGCTTTCCTATAAATAGATTGAAATTTGGTTTAAAGCTGAGGACCAAAGGGAGCTTGAGCAAGTCGCCTAACCCCTGACTGCCACTTAACGGCATGCATCCCATACGTCTAACATTCATGTTGCTTTGAATGAAAGTGTAATCACATGGGGTATCACAGAGACAAGCCACCATGACCAAAATACTGAAGGTGAGTGTAGGCTAACCTTATAGCCACGTCTGTTTCCAGGCCAAGGCTGCCGGCTTCCAACGCCTTCTCAAAGGACATGGCTGTGTTTTCCGGAGCCAGCTGTGGTTGTCGTGGGAAAGTTAAAAGGAGAGGCTGAACATATTGCATATAGTGTCAAATGATGATTGTTGATCGAATAAACTAGGGCTGAACTATTCATCAAAATTATTATCGGAATCGCAATATGGCTAAGTGAAATATCCAAATCACAGGAGCCGCAATTTTTGGATAAAATGTAAATGAAATTGTGGTGCAAAAATTATAACCACCAATAGTTAATCATATCGCAATCACAATAAATCTAAATAATCATTATTATAATAATATTTTTACCATATTATTCAGCTCTATTACTAACTAAATGCACTGCTTACTACTATCTAAGAAGTACATGCAATTGCAATGCTTAACACAAATTATAGGACTTTAGAGTAAGCAAGATGTACATTATATTTCAATCTTCTCCTTGGCTTACAAACACTAGTAAATGAAAAATATCCCACAGAGCTCCTTAATAATAATGTGCCACTTTCTTAATACATGCTTCCCCGGGGATTTGTAGAAACGGCAACGACAGCAGATCTGACGGGGAACCCTGGCTCACCGTGGGTGACCCTCTGTGGCCGATGAGACCTGGAGCGGATCCCAGGGTGCCCGCCTCCGTGATGCAGGGGGAGTACATCCCCAGGGGAGTGAGATAAAGAGCCCCCAGAACCCCCAGGTACACGGCCAACACCAGGCCCTGTCTGACTGGAGCAGAGACAGGCAGACAGACAGACAGGCAGACACACACACACACACACACACACACACACACACACACACAAGACAGGCAGACACACAGACAGGCCGACACACAGGCAGACAGGCAGACACACATACAGACAGGCAGACACACAGACAGACACACATTGTTTTGTCCACACCGTAGGGATTGGTTGAGGCCATGTTGTGTGTCATGTTAGACATGTTAGGTCGCCTCACCTCTGCTGTTCATGCAGAAGAAATGGGAAGCGACCGGCCAGCCCAGGGCGGTCGCCAACAGAACGCCTCCGACGTGTAAATAGGGTGCAGTCACCTTTTCGGGATAGATATAGGATCAGATATAGATCCAGGGTTTAGGGAAAAAGGACAGCGGCATTGCAGGAGTTTCATGTGCATTTACAGCAGTTACAGCACAGAGAAGTATCGAGTTAATATTAACGTGCACTCGATTGCAATAATGCCGAATATTATTCGATAGTTACCTCGTGGTAATGGAATGGAATGTATGGAATGTAAAAGGCCAGTTTAGAGTATCCTACAGAAGATGGTCTGGACATGAGCAAGTGGATTCCAGAACCGACTTGCTACCAGTAAACTAAATGAACCTGTCCAACAAGTGTGTGTGTGCGTGTGCGTGTGCGTGTGCGTACGTGTGTGTGTGTGTGTGTGTGTGTGTGTGTGTGGGGGGGGGTGCGGGGGTTGGGGTTATCAAGTTCAGGGTCACCTGGAAGGAGAGCACAAGTGTCTCCCACTCATCGCCCCACAGGTCAGATAACACGGCGATAGCACCCACCGAGAACACCAGGCTCACCACAATCCCCATCTGCAGGGACAGGAAAAACGCCCGTCAACAAGAGATTCGATTAGATTGGAGACAGGCTTTTTTTTCGCTACAATAGCACATGCACATCACATGCACAGCACATGCACACGTTTCTGACTGTAATAATAAGTAAATAAGTCACTATTTTAAAGAATATAATTTTCGCTCTTGTCTAAAGGGTCAGCTAAATCATATTTGAGTATCACTTGTCAGAAGTGCAGTAGCATCCGTCAGCTATTAGTATGTGAAATGCTCTGTTAAATATCTGCCCTAGTTGCCTGCTTCTGTATGAGAAATTTAATTTAATTAATTTCTGACTAATATGGGCATCTCTTCCCTCATTGGTTCGGGAAGTGCATGTGACCTGTTCATTACAGCTGTGTGTGAAACGATTGGTTGCAATCCAACCAATCCAAAACAATTACTCATTAACGATTACTGATTAGTCATGCATGACCTCATGATCAGCCATGCCTGGAACGACAGGTCCCTACTGTGCGCTTCTTCTCGTGGGACACATGGTAGAGTCACATGGTCACTCCCCATAAACACGGGGAGATCTTGAGTGAGGCACACATGGTGATCTGGGCAGCGGTTACCTTGTGACTCCAGTGTAAGTACAGCTCCTGGCCCTCAGATAGCAAACACACAGCAAGTAGCTGTGAGGATTTGATAAACACACACACACACACACACACACACACACACACACACACACACACACACACACACACAGACAGAGACAGACACACACACACACAACGCGCACAGAAGAGAACAGAGTCAATAACACACACAGATAGCTTGATAGAAGTGCTTTGTCCTAAAATAGGATTATCATCTACAAGCCGAATCCAAGAATGAATGGACACAATCGAGTATTAAATCTCTTCCTCAACCACACATCATTGACACAAAGCCATTTCATCGCTGACTCGTGTCAGGATTAAAAACACACAGAGTTGCTGAAAGCCAGGCATGCTTACTGTTACCGTGAGTGTCCCGCACAGGGTTTCGAACTCACGGTTCCCGACACGAGGCGACGCTCTAACGTGAGAAGTTTAAACCCACGGGCTCTAGCTTCATCGCTAGAACGTCTTTCGGGTGTCGGCAGTGAGGTTGACAACCGCACCACCGGCTGGCGTCAGTTACATTATCATTGACCTACGTTGCCCGGAACACATGCTTAATATAACTTTTCACGTGACCTCTTCATTACACGACACAGGAATTGACCCATGTATGTGTGTTGTATATGTGTCGACCCATAAAAGCCTAACAACAGCCTTTTTATTTAGAAATGTACTTTGTGCACTATAACTACTACTGTAGAGATAGTAGTTATAATAACATGGACGTTGGATGGAGACGTTTTTCCGACCTACCACGAGCACGGCAATGTAGGTGAAGAAGGATGCGGCGATGACCAGCAGCACCACGGACCACGGGTACCAGAAACCCAGGTTCTTGAAGTTAAACCTACACACACACACACACACACACACACACACACACACACACACACACACACACACACACACACACACACACACACACACACACACACACACACACACACACACACACACACACACACACACACACACACACACACACACACACACACACACACACACACACACACACACACACACACAGCCAAATGGAATGGAATGGGGGGTGCGGCACCTAGTGGCCGAATGTTATACATGCTTTACATGTTATTATAGTCAGCTTTAACCTACCAGTCAAAATCATTGTAGTCGTTCTGTGCTTGGCTCCAAAAGTACAGAAACACCAGTGTCAGGCAGAAGGCAGTGACAAGCAGAGCAAAGCTTGCTCCTTCCCACTGCACAGACAAAAACACACGAATACACACCAATTATATTATAAGTGTAGGCAACGACAGTGCCAATACGGTTTATTGCACTCTATGACCACGACCATTGAACACATACACAAATATATGTATGGAAGTATTACACCGCATTCTGGACAAATAACGGCATTGACAATGACTTGATTTGCGTCGTTGCTGCAACCAAGCATGGCCTACCTTGTTGCAACAACAGCCCCCTGGCTGCGTGCGGGTACCCCGGTACCGTTTCCACTGACAACCATACAGACCCGCCAGGCAACGGACCAGTCTGCGGAGCATCATCCCGGACACGGTGCTCGCTTAGCGGGACACGAGACGCATATTCTCCGTCCTCTCGCCATACACGCGTTATAACATATTATGTGTCCTCTCGCCATACACGCTTTATTACTATCAGCATGATCTGATCAGCAGGCACCTCCCATGTGTAGTTACCGATGATCGAAGGAGCAGAAGGAAGAGGAATATAGGCGATACGGAATCTGATACCTAACCTCGTCCCCCAGGCGTCATATCGTCTCACGACGGAACGACTGGAACGGGATGCTCCAAATGACCGTTATTGGCAAGAGGAGAGGGCGGGACTTTCAGTTACACGTGTTTGGCGGCGAAAGAGATGAAGTATATCCGTTTCTGTTACTTGTTTCGGATATTACTTTGTCATATTAGTGGTAAAATAAAACCTCCACATTTGTTTCTCCTTGTCGTTGTTGTTTTTCTTGTCGTGTTCTCATTATTCTCGCTCAAGGGTCTGGCATACACAGCTTATATGTAATAGACCGGAAATTACGTTGCGGTAGACCGGTATAACGCAAGAATTCAGGATCATTGAAGCCCATACGCGATAGTAAATGTGATACGCGCACAACCACCACGCAGCGGCTACTCCCCCAACTCTTTTCACGAAGTTAGACATAGCATTTATATTCTCAATGTACCGCGTTCACAAACCGACAACTGGTGACGAAAATAAAAAATAAAGAAAGAAATAATCAATAATACAAAAAATCGATCAAACATAGTATTAGAAAAATAAATATCTATACACATATATTTTAATTATATCGTTGCATTGTTAATCAATGATAACAGTAGGCTAAGTTTATTGAACTGTTATTTTTTTTAAGGATTTTAACCACACCAGATACGGGACTGCAAACTAGTAATCACACTACTAATCATATGACTTTTCTTTTACGGAACATAGTATTATAATAACCATAAACCTGTAAAGCGATAATAAGATGTGGCAATAGTGTGTGTTCACAAATGTGTGTCAATAACAGCAAAGGTTATGTGTGTACTGTGTAGTGAAGTAACAGTATGTTAATGAGTCATGTGTCAAGGTCCCTCTGTCATGTGTGTCTTGAGTCGTCCCAGCCTTTTGTCTACAAGAATGACATTTTATTGGATTTATTGCATGTAACTCCAGTCTATAGGGAGACCTAGCCACAAGGAACAGCAGAGTAGACACCCAGGCAGGCAGGCAGGCAGGCAGGCAGGGCAGGCAGGCAGGCTAACCCCTAAGGCTGGCTGGCTGGCTGGCTCAGGGCTGTTGGCTCTCGAATAAAAATAAAGGATTATAACAACTAACTAGAAATATTACAACTTATGACGAAATATGACAACTAATTAGAAATATTCCAAATATGAAAACAACAACTATTATTACACATAGTCATACTTACCACATACCTCATTGCATAGTATTCTTAAATGCTATTAATTGTATAGAACTTTAGACTAGACTGTATACTACACCATGACCGTTGTCTTGTGATATTTGATATTTTGATTGTTGCAAAAGTTGCTATTATATTATTATAAAATGTTGCTATTTTCTTCATGTCATCAACTGTTACTAGAAGTTTTACTTAACATATTTCCATTAACTTTTTTTGTTTACTTTCAGGGAGAGTGGAAAATACAAGAGTATCGAAAGAGCAGTTGGGATGTGCCAGGAATGTTTTGCAGTTCATGAGTTCAATATATTTAGATTATTTCTAATTACTCAATTGTTAATAACGCACTTAAGTATGAATCAAAATGCTTGCTTGAATGTTTTAGGTTATGATTTACTATCACTGGCGCCCCACCCCTCGGGCCTGTGATGGTCGTGGCCCCGAGGAGCGGGGTGTGTTCTTTATCTTTTAGCATGAAAGGTGGCACAATAAGGTAACTTGTGCAATGACAATAAAGGCATTCTGATTCTGATTGTGACAGTCGTCCCTAATTTAGGATGGCACACAGATCACCGCTGCTTGTGACGGTCAGGACTGGACTGTTCAGTGTAAACTACAATACTGTATTGCAACCAATACTACATGACCTGGTTACGCGGTACATCATACTGCACCTTTGTATTACTACTGTATATAGGGCCAACGCAATATGTATATATACCGATTTTGTTTTACCTGTTCATTTAGTTAAGCTTAGTATTTTTAAATATTTCTTTATTTTTCAATTGTTTGTAAGAGTGTCATGAGAATTGTAAGACAATTTCGTTCTCTCGTACTTGCACAATGACAATAAAGCCAATGACAGATTCAGATTGTGGCACGGTGATGTCATTACGCCAGCGCGCCGCTAGGGGGCAGCGTTCAACAAATCAGTTCCTATGAAGACGCTGACCTAGGAAGGCTGGCAGAGAGAAAAAATACGAGGGTGGTGCTGGAGCTATCCGTGTTTACAAAACTATGGAGCCAACTAAATGGTTAAATGCCATTTGCAATGGCATTGTATTTAGTGGACTTACGTTATTCATAGCGTTCGGTAAGTAGCATACGCATATATTGAGTCTACAATCTGTGTGCTGTTTCATAAGATATCGTCTGGTGTCGGGGCGACGTTACACGTTATCTTTGCTTTCTTCACAGGTCCAATCGCTTGATAAACTCGCCAGATAACGGGCACTATTCCCCCCCCCCAAAAAAACACGTGCTATTTGCCGCGTTAAATCCCACTTTAACGCCGTTTTGCTCCGCGGAACGAAAACATCATACTATTACGATGGTCGTCTGTGTGACTCCCAGGTTTTTTTTGCAGATGGCTAACGGCTAACGCTAGCCTCGGGAACGTAGCTCGAGCCGTAAGCAACCAAAACAAAAGGCTTGGTGATAACCCCCCCCCCCCCCCCGGCGTGTAGGTCGTTCATCAACGTACCCTCCTCTGACCAAAGAAACATGTCATCATATCACTAGGCATCAGTAACAACAAGCACAGGAATAATCCAGAACCAATGTGTAATACAGCAAATCCTGCCTCCGATCAGAGTAGTAGTAGGTCATGTGTAGTTGTGTATGTTTTTATGAATCAATCGGTCATTAATGATATACATCGGCGGAGGGAAAGGAAATCAGGTCTGTTTCCATTGTAACCAACAGGATGTGCACTCCCAACACGATCAGTCCTGGGCCACCATCTGCTGTCTGGCAGATCACCACGCAGCGCAAGAAAAGCAGCAGCAGCAGTAGTAGTTTATACAAAAATGGCAGTGTTTTCCTGACTACAACACCTGACTTGCGTTATATGTCTGATGACACATATGTATGATGGTCATATTCCACATACGAAAATGTGATTTATGTGGCCAGTTGGTTTCCTGTTTTGGTTGAGGGGAAGCTGGACTGTTGGTCTATCCGTTGCTTTTCCATTGTCGTGCATGCAAACTCTGGTTGTTGTAGGTTGACCGGATATTTCTTCAGACCTACAGCTGTATTGAGTGGAAACAAACGTGTCTTTGGACACAGCTGTAAATTTATTGTATATTATGTTAGGTTTTTTTGTCAGTAGCATTTTACTTTATGTAGTAATGCATTATTGACAACTTATAGCACTATGCCGTTTGCATTAATTAATTATAGGGAACCATTTATACAACTGACTTTGCCTTCTGAACATTGCTTTCATTTGTTGATACAAAGTTAACTTAAATAGGTGGAGTGATGCTCATGGCGGGCGTGTCCCTGACCAGGGTTTAACCGGTTTGGATGTATGTGTGCTCTTTTGGAACCTTTATTTGAACAGCGTCTTGCATCTGCCCATGCTATTGAATGATAAGCAGGGCATAACCAGTTGCGATGGGAGATGGTGCTTGACGTGTGATCTGCTACCAAGAAGTGGCCCAATGTAAGGCCTCAACGTTTTAAGTAGGGCGGTGGCTAAACCAACGGCACAAAACGAGTAGTCCCAACAGAGAATAACATTGCTTATACAAAGATTAGTACCTTTTAAACACAGTCAAGAATGCGTTCTTATCTCGACTCCGTTATTGCCACACAAGCATAATTTTAATGCATGTTTGCACTTGCAGAAAACCCCACAGTCTTGTAAACATTTCCGTCCTCGTCCAACTGTCAAATCAGAAATCCGGAAAGGGTAGGGAGGAGTGTGTGGGACTATTCTCCTTGGAGCAATCCCAGGTATTTTTGGTTGTTTCCTTGTTTTGCTTTGCAAAGACACATCGCCACACATGACTGCCTTTGCCAGAGTCACTAAAGCAAGGCGAAGAGAACTTGGGCTTGGGCTGTGTGCTTTTAACAGCATGCAACAAAAGTTTTGAACGTTTTCTAAAGTTTTCTTTCTTTCTGTGGCTGAATAGGACAGCTGTCGAATGTTTATTTTTCTTCATCAAACTGGTTCAGTGGTCAGTATGTTAATGTGGTCATATTGTATCATCAGGTATGGGTGTGATTAGCCATTACGGGCCATTTGAAAATTGTCACGTGACTAAAATTTGTTACTTGGTGACATCACACAGTGGGAGTGCCCACCCAGATCTATGATGGTAGATCAGTCTACCGGCCTACCCAGTGGACTGTTCCAACTGGTAGATGATATCTAGAGATAGATGATGTCATCATAGATCTGGGTGGACACTCCACATGTCTGATGTTACCAAGTAACAGACAGTTTTAATCGCATGACAATTTTGAGTTTGCTGGCTAATCACACACACACACACACACTAGGGGCCCATTTTAAATAAATGGTTGTTGAAGTGTTTTGTACAGTGGCTGCGTTCCATTCACATAGCATTCACCTTCACAGCCTCTATCATCATCATTACTATTACTCAATATTTCAACATTCTCAATAGTATATATTTTTTCTACCATCTGCTGTGGAAAGTGTTGCACAATTGAACAAATTCAGCCTCAGTAGTAAATTCAGCCCCACTACCGATGTCTACAGCCTTCAGTTGCCTTTTGTTGTTTTCTTTCAATTCCGATCCGTCCACTTCCGATCCGTCCACTCTCCGTTTCCTGAAGTCGGGAAAGTTGAACAGCAGCCATTACAGGCCTGCAGTACACTCCACCCCAAGCATGCCAGCTGCGTCCGAACACTCCAGCTGTGAAAGCCAACAGTCTTGCGTCCAAAAAGCTAGGAAAGAAAAAAGAAACTGATCCATCCAGAACTAGGTTTGACATAGGATAGGACTATGTTTACATGACGACAGAGTTGTGTGTTTCCGTGTGACACACATGCCACCTGTTGTGAGGCCTCCCCCATCACAAGACGTCGGATTGTTTATTAGAAATCCTCCTTATTATATCTCCCCCCCCCCCCCCCCCCCCCCATCATCTGCTGACTTAATACGTCTGTCAGGGCCGGGTCACGGCGCCAGCATCTCAACCGGGGAACTCGCAATCGGCTTATACCTTTTTTCTTGCTCACTGCCTTTTGTCGTCTCTGTCCCTGGTGGACCCATGCAGGCACGCGGCCCACGCTAGCCGTGGACGTACACGCGCCCGCCGAGGTGGTGGTGGAGAATGGTACCACGGGCATCCTCAAGTGTTTCTTCAAGTCCATATATGTGGTCAGCAGCGCAGTCACGGTGCACTGGACCATCCGGTATCAGGGATCTGACGAAACGTATACGGTAAGACTCACTCACTCACTTCTCGTCCCAGAAGCACATTTTATGTTGTTTGCGTTGAGCTCCTCTGATCGTGTCACACTGTGAAGCGCTATCCCTGGGGCTATGGACTTCTTTAATTCATCCCCACCGAATGGGATGAGAAAAAATCTGTGTTCAATAATCTCACCGTGCAACAAGTACTAGTAATGGAATGCTCACTCCCCATTCCCTCCTGCAGTATGAATTTCCTTAGACACTATACTATAAAAACATACTGTACACAATACTAAAGAGTGACTGATGGAGGATATATATACCTGTTGAATTGTGCGAAAAGCATTTTAAAGTGCCAGTAGTGCAGCAGCATCATGAATACAGTGCAGCACAGTACATCAGTACAGTCCAGAACGGCCAGCAAAAGTACAATGGTACGATGACCCTTTGTGTCTTTTCTTTTGTATAGCTGTTAACTCAAGCTCTTAATACAAACAAATATGCTACAGGTGACTTATTATTTAGGAAAAAGTGATTAATTCACTACAACTTGAATTTGCGTTTATGTTATAAAGTAAGTAAACGACGGCTTCCTCGACCGTAAACCTGGACACTTCCCTCCCAGATCTTCTACTTAAGCCAGGGGAAGGACTACCCGGTGTCCACCTTCAAAGACCGAGTGCAGTTCATCGGGAACCTAAACAAGAAGGACGCCTCCATACAGCTGCTGCACGCCCAGTTCACCGACAACGGAACCTACTACTGTGATGTCAAGAACCCCCCCGACGTGTCTGGCACGCCCGCCCGCACCGAGCTCAAGGTGGTCGCCAAAGGTGAACCACAAAACACCTGTTTAAGGCGTCATGCATGCATGCATACATACATACACGCATACATACATACATACATACATGCCTACATACATACGTGTCTGCGTGTGTATATATGTCAATGTATGTATTTGCGGTATCCATGAAATGGATCATAGTCTTGTTATAGTATAGTGTTGTTTATAGTATAGTATATAGACAGCATATAGTGTTGTTAATTGTATAGTATTGCATAGTTTAGCATAGTGTAGTGTCGTATAGTATTGATACTATTCATACTATGGGAGGGAATGGGGAGTAAGCATTCCATTATTCTTGTTGCACATGGCAAATAAAAACATCTTGAATCTTGCATCGGCAAACGCGCGTCATTCATAAGTATTTCTTGTACGATGTTTTCTCTGAATGTGTGTGTGTGTGTGTGTGTGTGTCTCCAGAGTCCCTCCCACAGGACAGCACCGCGGTCATCGTGGGGGCAGTTTGTGGTGCCGTCATCGGGATCATCCTCATCGCCGTGGTTACCTACCTCATCATAAGAAGGCACCACTCGCGCCACGACTACGAAGGGTAGGCCCCCCTCTCTTACTCTGTTTGACACACACACACACCCACACACCACACACCACACACCACACACCACACACCACACACCACACACCAACACCACACACACACACACCCCTGCACATGGAAATGGGAAGTGTGTTTTTGGCTCTGTCGTTTCCTACACACGTCGGAGTATTGTTCTTTAGAACGGAGCCTCGACAAGAGGCTGGTGAGATATTCCCACTGGGTTACTTCCACTTCATCATGGACCTCCTCGGTTCATCCACTGGTCTCCTGTATTTCAAGGTGGTCTTGGGTAGATGTCAGCTGTTTGACCGAATCCTTCCCGTTTTTAATTCCTCTGTTTCTGGGTTGTCTTAATCAAGTCCCCCTCCCCCTCCCCTGTAACACAATGAGCCAGCTGTTAACCCTGCCTGCATGAAAAAGTCAAATTGGACTATTCTTCCTGGGGCTTTGTCAAGGGTCAAGTGTTTTGGGTACTAATAAGTATCACTAATTCACTAATGACAAGATGCTATCAAGCTAACCCGGTGTGCGCGTAGCGGACTGACGTAGCACTCCGCCGTGCTTCCTCAAAGGTTTTAACAAGGCGGGCAGGAGGGCAGCGCCGTTTTGTGAAAGGGTGTAGCGTGAGAAAAGGTGAGGGGGTTAAAAACTCAACATGCCACTTCGCTGAGTGTTACACATCTATCCCTGTACTGGTTGTTGTGGTAGCATAACCTTTCAAACATACCCGGGGCAGTTTTAGCAGCTACAGCCCCGCCTCCCCCTCCCTCGCCCCGTCCAGACACGCACACACCACCCTCTGCTGCAGCACGTTGACTCCTACACCGCTTTTGTCTCTTTCCATTCCGTACTCGCCCACCGTGTGTCTGGTCGCCTTCTGTCCCGACTCACCGTGAAGGGTCAGTGTTTCCCCCATTTTTTTTTTTATATATATTTTTTCTAATTTAATTTGATTAAACTCAAAAGATATTGTTTTTCAAAATCCAGTGGGAAACACTGCACTCGTCACTGCATCTCTCACTCCTGAACTAACCGCCTCAACTGTCATTTACACGTCTCATCTTGTCCATGATCGGACGTCGGCCCCGTCACAGTTCCTCAACAGCAAACGACTGCAAATGTGTTTTTTTAAGTATTTCTTTACGATAATACAAAAATACATTTGGCAAATAATGTCAAATTCCACCATGCGATAGATGGAAGAGCTTGTAGAATGTGTGCAGAATCCGGTAATGAGTTTCTGGTCAAGGAGCATTTCCGAGGCGTTGTGTGCGTGTCAGATGAAGACCGTTGCCTAATGGTGTTGCGCAACCGCAGAGGAAGTGACTCACAAGTTAGCTCTTCACTCCCTCTTTGTCTCACAGTGCTCTTGATCGTACTGTGATGCCGTTACCAGGCCCACGTTTTGCTATTCCTAAATGAATACTTGTGCAAAGAAAACGACCAATGTATATTTTTTGGAATAACCTTTGAATATGGGTTGGAGGTTTTGGCACGCCGTAGAAATGACAAGCACACCACGACCACTCCGTGCTTGTAGCCGTTAAACTCGAGGTTTAAACTTTACTACATTTTACATTCTAGATTTTTACTAGATTTACTGGACTAATACAGAGATCAGTCGGATACGGTGCACTTGATAACGGCTGCTGTTCTGAGATATTACTACCACGCTCAAATGATGAATATCAGAGATTCCAACACCACCTCAGATGATTTATTCAAGACGCTGTGTTTGCAATGCATCCTTCCTGTGGTACGTTATCGGAGCTTCATGGCCCAAAAGTGCATTCTAGTCTAGTGTGGTCACCGAGGCAAAGGCAATTCAGCAGTGAAAGGTCCTTTGCCCGGTGGCCACGGCTCTACTCGGAAACCTTGAGTCCGCTTTCTACAGGCTGTCGTCCTTCTACCATACACGCCCATCTCATTATTTTTATTTTCTGTCTCCCATGTGTTTGTCTCTCTTTTTTTTTGTTTTTTTTCCCCCCTCCCCAACTGCTGATGCAACTATCCACCTTGCGCAACGTCACCTTGGTGCCAAAACAACATAAAAACAACCCCCTCACCCAAAAAAACAAACAAACTACAACCACAACCACAACCACCACCACCCAAACCCCTAACCTAAGATGTACGTCCGTGGAGAGCACAAGTTCTCAAGCGCCGCGACCACGACCGCGAAAGAAGACGGAGTCCAGCGTGGAGGAGTCGGCAGGTGGCCTTCCCTCAGGCCTGGTGCAGGTAGGAGCTGAGAGCAAACCCAGCATTACCACAGGCTCAGGGAGGCTACTAAACCTAGCATTACCACAGGCTCAGGGAGGCTACTAAACCCAGCAGTACCACAGGCTCAGGGAGGCTACTAAACCTAGCATTACCACAGGCTCAGGGAGGCTACTAAACCCAGCAGTACCACAGGCTCAGCGGAGACTACTAAACCCAGCAGTACCACGGGGCTCAGGGAGGCTACTAAACCCAGCATTACCACAGGCTCAGGGAGGCTACTAAACCCAGCATTACCACAGGCTCAGGGGAGACTACTAAACCCAGCATTACCACAGGCTCAGGGGAGACTACTAAACCCAGCATTACCACAGGCTCAGGGGAGACTACTAAACCCAGCATTACCACAGGCTCAGGGAGACTACTAAACCCAGCATTACCACAGGCTCAGGGAGGCTACAAAACACACAGCTCAGGGGAGCATTACCACAGGCTCAGGGGAGGCTACTAAACCCAGCATTACCACGGAGCTCAGGGAGGCTACTAAACCCAGCAGTACCACAGGCTCAGGGAGGCTACTAAACCCAGCAGTACCACAGGCTCAGGGAGGCTACTAAACCCAGCAGTACCACGGGGCTCAGGGAGGCTACTAAACCCAGCAGTACCACGGGGCTCAGGGAGGCTACTAAACCCAGCAGTACCACGGGGCTCAGGGAGGCTACTAAACCCAGCATTACCACAGGCTCAGCGGAGGCTACTAAACCCAGCAGTACCACGGGGCTCAGGGAGGCTACTAAACCCAGCAGTACCACAGGGGTCAGGGCAGGCTTTGACACAACTAAACCCAGCAGTACCACGGGGGCTCAGGGACAACTAAACAAAAGGAGAGAAGCCACATTCTAATCTCAAACCTCGTCTTCTCAGGCGAAATAGATTTTCAATAGCTTATTTGCGATAAGCGACTTTCACACAGTAGGAGTTGGGTACGCTCTGGTTAGCACCGTCGATGAGTCAGTCTCCTTCTCTCTGGCAGTGGGGTTGGGAGGGTAGGGAACTACAGTCGCCTTTCTCACATTTTATGAGCAATCTATTCAAAGGTACTTGACTTCTACATCTCATGTCTATTCCTTTGTGCTTATCCAGCTTCTGCATTCTCTCCCTTCTTCTTCTTCATTGACAGGGCCCGGTGATATATGCCCAGTTGGATCACTCGAGCATCAAAAGCCCCAATTCATTCCACAAGAACGAGCCTGTCGTCTACGCCGACATACGGAAAAACTAAACCAGGGGGGAAAAAACAAAAACAAGAAATGGACCAAAAGACACCACGCTAAATACCGGATGACTACCAAACATCACAAAAACACAAAAACAAACGTACGCAGCAGATCTCCTCCCCAGCAGCTGATCAGGACCAGGGGACGGTGGGAGGGGGGGGGTCTATGTTCAATATTGGTAATGTATCGATTATACTTTAATGGAGGTTTAGGAGGGAGGGTTGTGTGGGCCTCCTCCCTCTACCAATACACGCCACGATGTGATTTTAATGTATTGTATGTGTTATTGTGATGATTGAAAAGCCTTTTAAAAACAAACAACTAAACGCCGTAGTGCAAATAGACAGCATGGCGTCGGCTTGAGGAAACGTTTGCTTGAGCTGACAAAACTACTAAATGTTTTGGATTGCAGTCGTAGATGTTCCGTATTGAAGATGTCCAGATGCTTTCACAATGCACGCCACTTAACAAAACGTTCCCCCGGGGAACTCTCCAGCTACCCTTCGGATGACCGTTAAACTGTTGTTCTGTTGTGCATGTAAAACGGCTAAAGTAGTTGCCATCCAATCACACTTCCTAAATCCCGCCTTTGTTTTTCTTTCTTGACATCTCATTGGCTGTCGGCCAGTGGCATGGCAATGGTGTCAGTCGCAACCTCAGATGAGCGTTATTCTGAGTGTATTTTGCATGCAACCGTGCATAGTACCATGATTTGTACGTTGTATATCAAAATCATACACTTATTGTCTGTGATGTGAACACTTTACTATCCTTATAATTGAATGGCATCGATTGAGGTACTGCAAGAGCAATTTAAAGGGTAACCGCACACGGCGCACACCTATGTGATCTTTGCTGCCACCTAGTGGGGAGATCCATGCTCTGTTTCATGCCGTCAAGATGATGATGATGATGATGATGACTTATTGTCAGTAGAGCAACTCCTATATATATTTTTCATCCAACTCACTATGTGGTCAAGTTAATGGTTGCACTTGGAGAAAGCGGGTTATGCCTTGTTACAAAAAATGCAGCTGCCATCACAAAGCCTTTCGGTGGTGTGCTCGCAAGGAGCCATTTCAAGCCTGTAGGCACGGTTTAATCATTGACGATGTCAAATTAGAAGTGTGTTTATTACCAGAAGTGTACTGCTTATGCATGTTTAATTAAGACACATACTCAGATAGGACTTACTAACATTAACTTTTTTGTTTTCTTCAAACGCAGGCCAAATTATTTTCTCGGTATTTGAAAAAACTACTACATACTGTTTGCATGTAGAACACGTTTATTTGTACACCATAACTGAATATGCTGAAAGTTATTTGTTTTTAAGGGTTTCATTTTCTGTATTTGTTTTAATTTAGAGTGGGCCAAAATCTGTTTTACTTATTGTCTTGACACAATACTGCTCAAGCTTTGAATTGCATTCCAGGCGGTTCCCCGTGCTGCGTCACTGAGCGCTCTAGCTCTCTCCACATTGTCGCTTCAACGGCCGCCACTGGCGTTGCTTTGTAATTACGAAATGCGGTGATCTCCTTGTTTTTGTTTTAAATTATATTTTGTAGATATTTCTTGCAAATTTAAGAGATAGTGCTATTTACTGTACATCATTCCAGCGCCTCTAGTGGCCACACAGGGGTCTTGCTTGGCTATTTTGGAGGTTTAGTGATTGATTCCATGGTTTTCTCTTCTGGGGGGTGAAGTGTGGTAAACTCTAATACAGGCTATGTAATCGCTGTTTCTGATGGGCTGAAATGTCCAACAATGAGTCAATCGGAAACCGCATTCGGAACATTCGGAATCCTAGAAAAAGGTCTGCCCATTCTGCTTATAGTGTATATATGTATGTTAATAGATGCATCAAGATTAATTAGACAGAAGTAGATGTGAATTCAACTCTTTGTGGGGATTTAAAGTCTTTTTTTTTGGCAATTGCATAGCCCTGCTATATACTCAGCTGAAATTCTTAATTTTTTATTAATTTAAATGTTCAGTAGAAACTACAAAGGAAAAACATGTTTGATACTGCCAACCATTTAATGCTGGTGGCCCTGCGACATCTGGGACATGTTGCAGTGAGTCATATGTACAAAATAAGGTGTGACGTTAGCTTATGAATGAACTGCCGCTACTATTAGCTGATTTACAACACATGCTGTTTGGGCTTTCCAACTTTTAACAAAAAGCAGGTCGTAAGCAAATGCTCTCTTTTTTTGGTTTTGGATGGCCTGTATGTAACTTACTTTGTATGTTCTCTTGTAAAATCTGCACTGGCTTGCCTCTCAAGGACCACAAACAACATTTTATTTTAGTGTTTCTCTAAATGAAGCATATTCTGTCTAATGTCTTAAAACAAACTGGAATATTGTACATGTAGTGCCTGTTACATTTCTTCGGCTGGCGCAAGCATCTGCTCCAAATAGAAAATATAAGATTCATTTATTTTCCCTTACTGTATATTATTTTTTTATACACATATTGCTTCTGTATTCTGTTACACATTTGATATAAAAACCTGTTCCTGGCCAAATCCTTACCCATGTATTTATTATAATTTAGTATTATTTAGTATTATTATTTATAATTATAGTATGTTAAACTTGAGGTATGCAACCTTTTCTTTGTACAAATCTGGTTGCATCTATAGTGTAGTGGCTAGTGTGTTAGACCCCCAGCAGAAAGGTACTCAGAAAGGGTTCGATTCCCAATGTCTTATAAGCCAGTTACTCTTACCCATTCAAATGAACAAGACCACAATTTCCATAGGCGGAGTTTGACATTGGCATTGCCCCCCCCTAGTTGCCGAAATGTGTCACTGCATCGAGTCTAAAATCGTTTTGTCCCAAATTCCGCCTATGACAATTTCCCTGAATTGTACGAAAAAAGTCAAGTACAATAAAAAAACGGGAAATCAATGTTTAGTTGACTAAATATAACAGTATTACAGTAATTTAATCAGAGGTTTATTAAACCTCTTCATCAGCAGGCCTCTTTCTAAAGAGACAAGATGGCACACCCAAAGTAAACACGTGTATGCTATCTTGGTACCAACACAACACCTTAGTTAAGTTGTTGTGCAAGTGAAATAATACTGCGTCAGTGAATACCTTTTAATACCACCATTATCAGTTGGAGGCCCTACACTGCTATCGGGCTGCAACATCTGATGAGCACCAGGGTCAAGGTCCGATGCACAATAAAGTGAAGTACAGAAAAGATAGGCGTTTTAGTAGAGGTAAGGTTCAGGCGACGTTTCCAAATAAAAACAGTAAATCAATGCAAAACGACCATATAAACACGTGATGAGATACCAACGAAAGGTGCTTATCTCGAGAACCCATTGTTGTACATGTTGACGGGGCCGACCGCTCCACTGGAAGGTAAGCGCGAATAGAGCGGAACTACACCCACCCGTCGCAGTTGCACCACACGTCCACCAGGTGGCGACTTATAAAACGCCTTGTGACGTTTTTAAAATGTTGCTGGTTAGTAGTTCTGGAGACGTGTTCGATTCCCGCTGAGGTTGGTATTGAGAATTTGTGGAGCGCGTTTTCCATGGAAATGGGATTTTTTTTTTTTTTTTAAACATGGCAATATCCTGTTAATTGTCATGTCAATGAATCCCTCCAAACACATCGCAGCACTTGTCTCTGTGGTGCCGCTGTCAGATATGTGGGTCAACAGCTTTGGAGACGTCGGTTCAAGTCCCACTTATAACGCTCTCCTTGGAAGCCGAACAACTTTTTGGAAACTGACTAATGTCATACAGTCAGAGCATACCACCAGCATCTCGTTGGTGCAGTTGTTAGAGCTGGAGGTTAGTAGTTCTTGGGACCAGTGTTCGATTCCCGCTGAGGTTGATAATTGTGAATGACGATGTGGTAAGTATGGCAACAATGTTTAAACTATGATCATGTGTTAAGTATGATAATGTGATAAGTATCACAATGGGGGTCAGGTTGAGTGTAAAACTGTTTGTTTTTTTCGAAAGGGTTTTGGTTAGGATTCTTTTTTTGTTGGCATTTAACGCATCAGCGTTTTGCCTGGTGCAGGTGCAGCATCTTGTAACTTCCAGTCGCGAAGCTCCTGCACTGCTTCACTGGCAGATTCACCGAGTGCTTTCGCAAGGGCCCGTATTTCTTTTTCCCCATAAAGTATAAGTGCGTGCCCAAAATGGAATTTATTTGGTCATCAGTATTTTAGAGAGCTCCCCCCCAAATTTCACAAACCATGTTCCCAGGGGAGCTCATGTCACCACTAGGGGAGCTATAGCTCCCCTCCAGTTCGCACCACTGATTGCACGTGTTATGTCCTTGTATCGCTTACACTTCTTTCCATAAGGGGTAATGGCTGAAAATGTGTTGTCGTGAGTGGGTGAGTCAGCAACGTGAAAGCTTATTTCTGCAGCGTGATTGGCTGTTCATGTTGTTATAAGAAGGCAGGTAGAGGGAAAACGGACCAAAACAACGTTGCGGGTGGTGTGACATTACGGAACATATCGCGTCCCGTATTGATTTAAACGGGGACGAAAGACTGAGACTGTTCCGTATTTTACGGGACGGGTAGCAACCCTTAGAGCAACTAACGCGTTTCAGCTGCGCTCTCAAAACGGCCCCTCGCGCTCCCAGCTGGGCGTTTTCAGAAGCGCTAAAACGCTTTGGTAGACACAAGGCCTAATATAAAGGTCACAGGTAACACAGGGTCTAAATGTTGCAATGTCTCACACTGTAGTTACTTAAAATGCCTATTTCTACTGAAATGCTTTTCATTAGAAATCTTCACCAAACACCCAAAACCGAAATAGCCTTTAAAAAAACTGCTTGCATTCCCCCCGCTTTATTCACCAACTGACCAATACATCCAGCATGTGGGTGTGTTCTGATGTTGATGATGATACACCTGCAGCACCGCCAGTTTAGAGAGAAAACCCAGACGAAGAGAGAATATCACCAGTATAGTTTAGCCCCTTTGTTAAAAGTACGCTGTATCAAGTGGCGATATGGTGAGATATCTTTATGGCAGTTTGGGAGAGAGGGGTCACCCCTGCAGTATTACCCACCAACCATCAAATACACACCGCTGTAGCCTGCTGTAAGTACCGTGTGGCGCACACACACACACTCACGGTTATACCCATTTACAGAAGAAAATAACGCAAATAAAGTTTTAACATACACCCAATTTTAAACAGAAAATTGTTGTATTCATGACCGGTGACCATAACAGGAGAAACTGAATGTGTATTGTTGTTTGCGCTAAATTTCTCAAAACGCAACTTACATTTCTTACAGTTCTTTTTTAAACAATAGCCTCCCCTGTGAGGCAGCACCAGACAGGAGCAACAGAACCTCGACAGGAGTCCAGCGATTTAGCTGCTCACCTTGTTGCCTTTAACCCAGTCTCACAATAGATCAGTTAGCCCCTGTGGGGGGGGACATATGCAAATACACTCATACAGCCATCTGGATAAATTTCTATATATTTCTATTCCTCCCTGCGTCGGCCTGTAACAATTCCCTTGGAAAGATAAACATCTTAGTGGCCGCGCTCTACTTTGGGGCGGTAGCCAATTCTGGTCTGGACTGGACTTTGGGCGGGACCGCAATAAATAAGAAAACAGGCGAGGAGGAGAGAGAGAAAGAGAGAAAGAAAGAGAGAGAGAGAACAAGACGGGCATGACACTGCACTGAGAGTTTTGTCCTTTTGACTGATAGAGGAGGGGGGGCGGGGGGGTGAGTGTCCTCGCTTGGCTCGACGATGGCCGCGTTAATCAGATCGAGAAGAAAAGAAGAAGAGGTCTCGGCCTATTGCGGCACCGATGGGGTGGGGGGGGGGGGGGGGGGTCATGGCACTGTCCAATCACAAGAGCATGGTGACGGGTTTCTCCAGGAACTTGCGGAACTCTGCCAGCCACTGGGCTCCGACCGCGCCGTCGACCACACGGTGGTCGCAGCTCAGCGTCACGGACATCATGTTGGCCACGTCGAACCTGAGACACACACACACACACACACACACAATTACACCTTCAAGCTCCTAACAAAACCGTCGCTTCATACCAACGTTATATTATTCGGCGGAGCGATACCACATCCATACCATGCAAGACGTGGATAGCCTCACCCGGATTTAAAGGGCAACTCGAGAAGTTCCTCAAGCTTTGCACTCACACACCCATCCACCCAATTCAAGGGGAGACCGGCCATGAACCGCCGTAGCTCACACTGCGCTACACCCGTCTGTTTTCCTCCCGTAGCAACGACCTACGTACCCTTTTTCGTTGTCAGCGGGAAGCAGGCGCTTCTCGGATCCGCCCACCGCCAAGATGCAGGCCTGCGGAGGGTTGATGATGGCCGAGAAGTTCTTAACCCCGAACATCCCCAGGTTAGAGATGGTGAAGGTTCCTCCCTGGAGTAAGAGACAGACAGACAGAGAGAGAGAGTCATTGCCTAGTTCCAGGAAATAGTTTGACGAACTCACTCCTTACATCATTTTTGTTCTTTACTTGTACTCTATATACAGTATAATATGGGTCACACGTCCTCTGGGGAGGAGTTACAGTAGAGGCATCTCCAAGGCTCAAGGAAGCCCTGCCCAACATTTACCTCCTGCTCGATAGTGTGTTAGGGCTTACCAAGTAATATTATCGCAATATGGCCAAGTGCAATATCAAAATCACAGGCACTGCAATTATTTTGATACGGGTAAAATGCACCATTATAATTGAAGTAGTAGTAGTACTGCAGCGATGTCCTGGCCTGCACATTGAGTAAGAAAACACATTTGTTTGGTACAGACCCCAACAAATGTCACCATCATTTAAATCGTTTTTTTCAGTGAAAATGTAAATTGTGATACAAAAATGGCAATAGCAATATCGGTCTAAATCATCCCAATATAATTGTGTTTAACCATATCATTCAGCCCTACTGTGTGGCAAGTCGTGTGACTTTGATGGGAAGAGCTTAAAAAAAAAAATATATATATATATATATATATATATAATATTAATAATGGAAGGCTAATCAAACGGCCGTCGTACCTGGAACTCGTGTGGCTGAAGCTTGCCGTCCCGGGCCTTGGCGGCCAGGGCAGAGACGTCCATGCAGATAGCGGCGAGCCCCTTGGTGTGGGCGTTGAACACGATGGGCGTGATCAGGCCGTTGGCCGTGCTCACCGCCACACTCACATCCACCACGTGGTTCCTTCACACGCACACACACACACACAGACACACACACACACACACGATACACTGTGTGGGTGTGGGAGGCAGGATAGTCTAGTGTAGTGGTTAGGGTTTTGAGTCCCAGCGGAAGGTTCGCCACCCTGAACCCAGCGGTTCAGGGTTAAAAAAACAACAACAATGTCTGCAGTCGACCTGTCGGAGCACTTAAGCAAGAGAATGACATGCATCCAAAAATACACGCTTTCATCCAACACGAGTGTTGGATGAAAGAGTTAGTGAATTTGGATACATTACACTGAGTCTGAATTACATCAAGGAACAGGTAGATGTACCTGTAGGAAGCCAACAGGTAGACTGCGGATAGTAAGGATAAAACCCAGTATAGTAGTAGTATTGTGCGTGTGAGTGTGCGTGTGTACTGACTGCCGGATGACACTGTCCATCCAGGAGGAGTTGGCCTCGGGGACCTTGAGGCAGGCCAGGGCACTGGCCTTGATGATGAAGTCGTTGACACTCAGTTTGATGTTCTGGGCCTTGACCTCCTGCAGGGAGAGCATCAGCACACCAACAACAGCAGCTTGTTATGGGCCTCTTATGGACACTCCAGCTCCCTGCACCAGGTACACTCGGTTTCCCATGATTCACGACAATACACACCGCCATGAAAAAACAAAAAACAATCTCTACCACCAGAGGGGGGTAAGACTTCAAAGCTGGAGCAGGACGAGTAATATCCGACTACAGCTACCTGGTGCGTCTGGTCGTATCTGGTGAATTTAATTAACTCCTCTGGTACTCGTTTCCCACAAAGCAGTCCAAACCCCTCCCCCGATAAATAAATAAATAAAACATTTTAAAAAAAATCGACCGGATTACAAGAATCCTTAAGAACGGAGGGATTCTGGAGAACAAGAGTAACCCCGCAAGCTAACCCCGCTACTACTCACCGAAACCCGCTAAACCAAGAGTTTAAAACACGTATAGATTGGATAGGACTTTGCGGCCCAAAACCAACCCCCTCTAAACGCTACAAAAAGGACCAGGAGCTGTGGACTCACAGCGTTGAGCTCCTGTCTGAGCGCCAGCACGTGGTCCATGTTGACGTCCACTGAGAGGTAGTAGTGAGGGATGGTCTGCTTGGACTGCATCAGCCGCTGGGCGATGACCTGCAGGGGAGGAGACGCACAACATACCCGTTTGGATCCCCTGTCCCATCGCAGCCTAGACCACGATGCCATGGTCGGTGATTGAATGAGTGTTTCAACGGTGTGTGTGTGTGTGTGTGTGTGTGTGTGTGTGTGTGTGTGTCTCTCACCTTGCGGATGTTGCTGACGGGGATGTCTGTGTAGGTGCCTGCGGGGGCAGCAGGGGCCCCAGGGGCCGTGACGGCGGGCGCCGGGGAAGGAGCCACAGCCGCTACCTGTCATACAGCGGCGTCACGTTAGCATGGCCCCACGTTCACACGTGTCCGAAACCACATCAGCACCGACATCAACCTCAGCACAGACCTTACCACATGAGTCCATTACAGCCTGGTTACACACCAGTGGATTATGCTATGCAGCATGAACGCATTAGTATTAGATTAGTGTACTAGCAGGCTAATGCCAATATGGACCAGATTCATGTTTACCAGTAAGTTACCAACATCAGCTAAGGTTTTCCCTAACCATCCGTTGTACAAGTCACTGATGGTCACATTTCAGTGTTGGTTACTAGTTGTAGTCATTGTTTCATAACTACAGTAGTTACTATCGTAAAATAAGGATATTTCAGAAAGTCAGCTGCATGCTGGGAGTTGGAGGCATATGACTTACGGGGACAGCCTTGGGTGGGACAAACGTCGCGATGTCTTTTCTGGTGACGCGTCCGTCTGGACCAGAACCTGACCAACAGAGACCAAACGGGACAATATGTGATAACCAACTAGCTAGATTAAAATATGGGTCAGCCATTTCCACTCTAGTGACTATAGAGTAGAGCTACACAAGACTAGATTTGAGGTTTTGTGTAGAGCTGATTATGTGGTTACAACAAGTCATTTAATTAGTTCTGTTTTGTTAACATCGTACGGTTGACTACATCAGGGTACACCTGACCACACCCGTGTGTGGGAGAGGGGGGTGTGCCTGTACTCACCACTGACCTGGGCCAGGTCGATGCCTTTGTCAGAGGCCAGCTTCTTGGCGAGGGGGCTGGCGAACACACGGCCCTTCTTGCCACCGAGGGCGGCAGAGGGGGCTGAGGCCAGGGAGGGGGCAGCAGCCTGGAGCGAGCAAGAGAGAGAGAAACACACACACACTTCAAGTCTCAAGAGTGGGATGAAGCGTCCATGTAAACAAAACTGGAGATTTCATTCCAGTAACATTGAATACAGAAACAATTCCATGTTCAATCCCACAAAATGACCCATTATCTGTAGAGAATGTTACGATTTCTCCTACTGGACATGAATGCAGCTTCAGACACATCACTTACCGTTGACTAGTTACTATTTATTTAGTTACCAAGCAAGCATGTATACATTTCTGTTGGATTCTACTTGTGTATGTGTGTAAATTGACTTATCCGTCCAAGTGTGTGCACGTTGAGCGTGTGTGTGTGCGTGCGTGCCGGTTCCTCACCGGCGCAGCGGCAGGGGGAGGGGGAGGGGGCTGCGCCACCTCGACCACACCCGTCTCCACGTAGTCCTTGAAGGCGGCGATGTCACTCTCCTTCTCCACGATGATGCAGAGGGGCGCGCCCAGCGGGACGTCTCTCGTCCCCGCCTCGATGATGATCTTGGCGAGGTAGCCTTCCTCCTGCACCTCGAAGCCTACACACACAGACAGACACACGTTACCTTAACCGTCTCGCTCGCAGTGCTGCCTTTGTATGGCTGCCCTTCACATCACCCACTGCACTCTTTGTTCTGCGTTCCCCCTCAAGCTTTCCTCCTCGATCATTAAGGAAGTTGTTCCATTACTAGACCCTAGATGCCATAATGTGGGGGCCCGTGAAGCCCTTTGAACTGTGAATAAGATTCAAAAATATTATTTGGCATATGCAACAAGGACTAACAAATGCTTTCTCCCCATTCCCTACCGCAGTATGAATTTCTATAACACAATAAAAAATAACCATAACAAAAAAATTATAATAAAGTGACTGATATGTGCATGTGTTGAATTCTGCAAAAAGCATTTCAAGTGGCAGTCGTGCAGCAGCATAATGAAGGGCTCTATGTAAATGTTTGTTTGTTGCTATGTGGTCAGACAGCGCGCAAAAAATATATTAATAAAAGACAGGTCTGGTTGTTTGAAGTAAGGAGGTCTGTGTGTGTGTTCACCATCAGCCAAACACGTGACTCTATATAGACTCACTGCGCACACACACACACACACACACACACACACACACACACACACACACACACACACACACACACACACACACACACACACACACACACACACACACACACACACACACACACACACACACACACACACACACACACACACACACACACACACACACACACACACACACACACACACACACTATATCATGTCATCAATAATCCGTACCTTCTCTATCATTCATTTGCATCTTCAGGATGTTGTTGGAAGACTTTTTGGAAGAAGACCCGTTTAGTGTTAAGTGTTTAAGTGTTAAACCGCCGCACAAAAGGTAAAGCAACACCTGCATGGCGGGCAGGTAAGCGGCAGTGGCGGGGTCTCACCGATGGTGGCCTTGTCAGTCTCGATCTCCGCCAGGAGGTCTCCCTCGCTCAGCTTCTCCCCCACCTTCTTCTCCCAGCGCTGCACTGTGCCCACGGTCATGGTGGGAGAGAGGGCAGGCAGCTGGATCTGGGAAACACACACACACACACACACATACATACACATTAATTCCCTAGATAGATAGAGAGAGAGGCTGCTGAAAGATTTACTGGTTGGTTTTGCTGATTAATCGTTGTCTCACATATGAACACCCACGTGAGAATGCTGTTCATCGACTTCAGCTCAGCATTCAACGCCATCATCCCCTCCAAACTCATCTTCAAACTTGGTGACCTCATGAAACCCAATAATCTTGACATATACCCCTCTGTCTGTAACTGGTTATTAGACTTCATAACCATCAGACCCCAGTCTGTCAGGTTAGACAGATTAATCTCACCTCCTCCACCCTCAACACCGGCGTCCCGGCGTGTGTTGAGCCCTCCCTCTACACCCACGACCTGGGCCTCATCAGAAACAGCGATAAGGCAGCACACAGGGAGGAGGTCCAACACCTGGTGGCGTGTTGCGCCGACAACAACCTGGCCAACACCAAGAAGCTCATCGTGGACTTCAGAAAAACCAGAGCTGGCACGCACGCCCGATCCTCATCAACGGGGCGGTCTCCGGGAGGCACTAAAGGGACTTTTGTTCCAAGTCAAGCAGGCTAAAGAACAGCTTCTTCCCCTCAGCTGTCATCTCTCTGTACCAGGATGACAGCGCCCCCCCCCCCTCTCTGCTGCCCAACATACGAACTCTGCTGACAATACCCTTTTACCATCAATGTCTTCCACGGCCTTGCACTGCATCATAACTCCCTACCGCTACCTATAGTTTACAGATTTGTTGTTTACATACCTGTATGATAGCTATGTACATTTTTACTGTACTTACCGTATATATTTTAATCTTCAACTGTTGATATAACTGCATACCCCTGCTCACTACCTGTGTTTATTTATTTATATATATATATATATATATATATACACACACACACACACACACACACACACACATATACATACATACAATTCTGCACATATCTCATACCTACTCTTTTTACATCTTAATTTACCACTGTACATTATATATTACCATGCATTTTACTGCAGCATTTGCAATCTGGTTAGATGCCAAATTCTTTATCGCTGTACTGAACTTGTGCTGTGCAATGACAATGAATCTAATCTAATCTGCAACAACTGGTTTTGGATTGTGATTCAGATAGTGATTATTGTGGTGGGTCGCGAATGCAGACTGCTACGATCACGGTTATGGTGTCCATGGTGACGGTGCTACATCACATCAGTCATTTAGCCATTCAGACACTTTTGTCCAAAGCAACTTACAATACTGCGCTCAACATAGGTAGGCAAAACAACAACTGGTCACCAGAAGTGAAGTCAATGCATTTCCTTATGGTAGTTATTGTAACGTGGTTATGATAGTCACCTTGAGGTGGGTCGGGTAGGAGCTCCCGGGCACTGAGGCCGCGGCCGCAGGAGAAGCAGAGGCAGCGGGGGACGAAGAGGCCTCAGACGCTGCAAGGGACTCTAACGTCACGTCCTTAAAGGCTGCGATCAGGTCCTGACTACCAGGGGGAGAGAGAAAGACACACACACACACACACACACACACACACACTTTAATGTTGAAGATAGGAAGGACGCATCGAACACCAACAGAGACACAAACACAGGACGCTGAGACGCGTGGACCCAGGACGCGGGCAGCGTGGTGCTCAAGCAGGGACCGTTTACTGACTTGTCGACGGTGATGCAGATGACCTGGCCGATAGTGATGTCTCTGGTCCCTTCCGGCACCAGGATCTTGGCCATGTAACATTCCTCCAGAATATCAAAGCCCACCGTGGCCTTGTCCGTCTCCACCTGCACACGGAACAGGAGGGTCAAGGGTCACGCAGGGTCAAACGCCCTAAGAACCTGCTCCACGGGGAGCAATCCCAAACGTTTGTTTGTTACTTGAAACGTTCAAAAAATGGGGGTCATCGTTTACAAGCGAAATGTGGCGAGCTTATTTTCCGCCATCAAGCATTGAAGCTTGCCGATTTTGTTTTATACATTTTTTGGACTGAGCCGACATTGACTTGATTATGACAACATGTCTCCCAGCCGAACGCTAACAGTAGACGAGATGGCGCTCCCTCTCACCTCAGCTACGAGGTCTCCCTCGTTGATCTTGTCCCCCTCCTTTTTCTCCCAGCGAGCGATGGTTCCGGTCTGCATGGTGGGAGACAGAGCCGGCAGCTCCACCTGTCAGACAAACAAACAAGATGTCTCAAGGACCGCGACAGGATGACAAAAGTCTTCTGAATCACTAAACAGTACATATAATAGTTGATCGACTTAGCAGAGGCGTGGGTGTGGGCTTTACAGTAAATAGCCTCAATTGCAGCAAGCACACGTACAGAAAGAAACACATAGCCCCTCGATCTGTGCTTTTTGGCTGGTGTCCTATTTATTAAAAGACTAGCACATGTGTGCATATAGGCCCAATAAACGGATCATCTGACCGTATAGACCTGCGTTTGCCACATGGGTCTATTCGGGGCATTTAAAACTAAATTGACCCGAATCAGATCTGCTCCATGATGCACCACACAGGTGTCAATGGGAAACAAAACAGCGACCTGTCATTGAATAGGCTAAACTCCTCTCATCTAAATGGGACGCTATATCCCCCAAGCACACATCTGCAAGATGAGTGTCCCCTGGCAGCATCTCGGCTATAAGGTCACGCTGTCGGGCTAACATGTAGTGGCTGACATTGTGCAGTGTGGTTAACAAGCCCTATAACGAAGGGTACCTTTTGGTGCGGGGGCAAGCTGTAGAAACGCTTGCTTTGACAGCCTGCGATCGGAGAGCACCGCAGGGCGGAGGAGGACATCGCATGGGAATAGACGACGCTCTTGGTGCCATGGTAGGCGGTGGTCCGGGTGGTCGCTCCGGAGTGAAGAAGCCGTCTGGAGCGACAGGAGCTCCCGGAACCGGAGCGCGTACTGGGGCCCTGTAGGGCACGGGGAGAGGGTCGACCAGCGGTCGGCCTGAGCCTCAGGATTAACCGGAACATCTTGTCGGAATGGTTAAAATACTATACGGAGCTAGTCAATGATGTACGCGTTAACCACATGCATGAGTTAACGTTAGTGTTACGTTGTTTCTGTCCCCCGAAACCGACCCGTGGTGCTCACTTTCTAATGACCTCCCAGTCCAAAACACAACGCTTTACGGTAGGTCTGTGTCCTACCGCGGGTTGCCAGGTTTGACAGTTGGCCTCACCTGGAAGCAATTCCCTGAGAGTTTACTAGTCGTGTTTGACATTTTAGTTGATTTAGATTTTATGAACAACATACCATTTAGAATAAATAATACAATAAAACATTGAGGGACTATTTGTTCTTATTATTTGTATAATTTCGGATAAAGTGTGTTAATATGTATCAGCTATATTTTGGTTGTTAATATGTAATTAAGGACTATAAAATACACTTATAATTAGTATTACATAAAAAATGTTGTTTTAATAAACATCAAATCTGGCAACCCCTTCACCGCTTGTTGAAAAATGTCGTAAAATAGTTCTGCTGCACTTAGGAAACTGGCCACATGAGGGCAGTATAATGTCAATTTCCCTGTTTAGCGGTCAAAGTCATTGGGGAAAGTAAGAGACGCAATCTTCTGCAAGGATGCAACACATGAATGTATATTCTGCATAAAGACGAAGTACACAAAATGCAACTCAAAAGTTTCATAACAAAAATCTCGTGTATTTCACAATACTGAGTATTTCCAACATCTAATGTTGAAGGCACCATGGCGCCAGTAGGTAGCACACAAAACCAGGGAAGGAAAACATAGCTCATAGGTCACATAGCTCACCTGCTAATTGTAAATCGTATAGGCATTAATGGCATGTGTGTGTGTGTGTGTGTGTGTAGCTAAATCCTATCCTAAAGACACATGTTTACAGTCCTGGGTGGATGAAGGAAAACATTTAGATTGAGAAGGCGTCAAACTTCACAATGGGTAAAGTAAAGGCCATGACCACCAGCATGTAGTGGTTTGTGTCGGTAATGAGAGATGTTTGTTTTTACTGCATAAGATACACACCACTTCTCTTTTTTGAGACGAACATGTGGTTACATTTTTTTTTAATAAGCGCACGTCCTCATGTAAATCTCTCCTCAAACGAACTAATGAAGGACCTGAAACATTTAAACAGTAATCTTAGAGAGAGAAAAAAACAACAACGTATTTTACCTAAATATTCATATTCATCTTCATCTGTGAATACAGTAAGCATGACATCATCAGAGTCTCTATACGCACATCTCCCAGCACCATTTACGTACAGGGAAAGAAGTGTGTGTGTGTGTGTGTGTGTCTGAGAATGGCTACAATCGTCTTGATGTGAATATTTGACGTGTATATGGTTAAATTAAGTTGTTTATTTTGTCCCGTTTGAGCGGATCTTCAAACAAACCACATCCTTATTTTATGGTTGCAAAAAGAGAAATCACACTCAAGTCTTTCAATAAAGTGAAATAAATACAAATCTCTTGATCTGATAGGATCACAGGCCTCTTCTAGCTTATGTGTGCGCACAAGCCCCCCCCCCCCATACACACAAATCTTCGTCAGACATGGTACAACTAAATAATATGAAACCTCCCATCCGATATGGAAGGAATAACAAAAACCACCAAGAGAACAAAATATTCTGTGAAAAGTGAGTGAAGCGGTCTGTTCCACTTCCTCACGTGATGCAAAACTCTCCTCTTTCCACAGAGGCTCGGGCGGGTTAAGAAACCACTTCCCCTCAAAGCTGGTGGTAGAATACTGCAAAAGAAACACTACAGCCAACATGGGCACAGAGACTATTCTATTCTAACCAGTGGAGGTTTTCTCCACTTCAGAAACACACTCACCCGCATCCTCAATGCACACAATACAGTAGTCTCTCCATTGGCCGTTGGCGACGTCTACAATGAACACATTGCAATCTGATCTCCACTAGAGCATCAGTAATAGCCTACACTGGAGGGAGATCTAGAACCTGACCCCAACACATGAACCACCAGAACATCGGAATACTAACTTGGAGGGGTGGAAACCTCCTCCACAGCCTCTCATTCTGACGTGATCCACCACTTGTGTACCAAAGCACTGGAAACAATACAGAAAATGAATCTTCTGGGCTGAGGTCAGACCTTACCCTGACCAGGTCCACCCTGGAATGTACAGCATTGAGGGGGAGGGGGAGGGCGGGATAATCCTTTTAAATTCAACACATTTGGGATCAATAATAATGATTGTACATTCTGATCCTTAAAAATGATAAAAGGAGGTCAAAGTTCTTGTATTCCTGCGGTTCAGAAGGTGGAGTAACATCTCTTGCAGTAGATAAGGCACTAGGCTTGTAGGTGTCTGTGTGTCTGTTCATTCTGTTTAGGTCAGAGGTCTCTTCCTGGTCCACGTCTCTGCTCAGCAGGAGTAGCGAGGTGGTGGCCACTCTGCTCCTGACGCTAGGTGGGCCTGGAGAGGGGGGAGGGGGGAGGGGAAGAAGAGGACAGGAAGTAGCTGAGCACCAATCAGAGACACCGGCAGAATTGGAACCTCTTTACAACTCTAATACATGTTGGAGGTCTGTGATCAACTGGCATTGACCAAAAAGCATGTTGGGCTCATGCTCACACAAGAGAGGGAGGGATGTGGAGAGGGAGAGAAAGGGATGGAGAGAGAGGTGAGAGGGAGGGTAGGAGAGAGAGGGAGGGAGGGATGGAGACTGTGTAGATTGTAGTCCTACCTGTCCTCCCCGTGGTCCTCTTCTACCCAGGCTACAATCTTCCCTTCCCAGCCCGGAACTATGGCTCCATCTAGGAACAGCTGAACCACAGGCACAGTAGATGCCCAGGAGATCCCTCATGGTTAATCATAATTCATACAGCCTTTAGATCATCATTATTCAACTGGACAAAGTACCTACCTCCTCTTTGACGGTGCCGAACTCGGGGTCCAGAGCCTTGAAGTGGTACCGGAGGTTCCCCTCGCAGTCCACTGCCTCTTTCACATCCCTCAGTGTCACCTCCCCCAGCCTACACGCACATCCACATCATATTACATGTTATCACTAATACTATTATTATTATTATTATTATTATTATTATTATGCACTACATTAATGACACAGACAGACAGACAGAGACAGATATATAGACAAGAAAGATATGTAGATAGAAAGAAAGGCTGGCAGAAAGACACATAGAAAGACGAGACCGATAAAGAGAGAGAAACACACAGGCAAACAGACACATATAGACAGACGGCCAGATCGACAGACAGACAGACCAACAGATAAAGACAGCCACAAACCTCTTGGGGATGTGGACCATGGAGGGCGTAGAGGAGCGGTTGGTGAAGTAGAGGACTTTAGTGGAGGAAGAGGAGGAGCTACTGAAGGAGTGGCTGATCTCTGTGTGAGGTCAACAGAGCTGCTATTAAAACCACAACATGTCCTTCCCTGTGTGTGTGTGTGTGCGTGCGTGTGCGTAAGAGGAAGGTCTTACTGGTGGGCCAGGGGTCAGGATCTGGGGTGGTTATTCTGTGTCTTGGAGATTTGCCCTGTCCCTGCAGTCAAAGACCAGACAACACTCTGTAGAACGTCATCCTCTCAGGAACATGATGGAGAACTGTGTGTGTGTGTGTGTGTGTGTGTGTGTGTGTGTGTGTGTGTGTGTGTGTGTGTGTGTGTGTGTGTGTGTGTGTGTGTGTGTGTGTGTGTGTGTGTGTGTGTGTGTGTGTGTGTGTGTGTGTGTGTGTGTGTGTGTGTGTGCGTGCGTGCGTGCGTGCGTACCTGCTGGGTGTGAGAGAGCCGGTCTATGAGTGAGGAGACCCCCTGCTCCAGGGTGTCCAGGGTGTGGTGCTGGGGGTCCTGGTCCCTGAAGCTGTTCCTGAGGCTCCTCACCGCGTCTCGGACCAGCTGCAGCTCCTCCGCCTGATGGCAGGTGAACGGTGTAAACACACGGAGCGGGGGGCCGTGGCAGCTGAAACCCGCTAGTGCTGCTAACCAAGCAGGCCAATACGCCTTGTGGGGAACACAGGTTCCATTCTGACCTGCTGTGCTAAAGCTATGTCTGTCCCTCTCTCCCTTTCAACACACTTTCTTGCCTGGCTTCACTGTACTGCACAAAAAGCCTATATATATATATACAGTATATATATATAAATCAATATATATATATAAATCAATATATATATATATATATATATATATCATGACAGTAAGGCAGTCAAATAAGGAAAATATAGGCTGTGGCTGTATGGAGAAAACAAATCTAGATCTAGAAAATGATGCTTTTTTGGACAATTTGTAAATCATCTCATCTGGTGACCGCCGAGGTGCAGGTGAGGTGAGGTGAGTGACTCACCCCTGACAGACTTCCTGTTTGACCCAAACCGTTGTTGACGGAGAAATCCGTAGTAATCTGTGAACGTATCAGAAGACGATGAGTTGTCAGTCCAACAGACGGTCACATGCCAGTACAAACAAACCCAGGCCCGTGTTTCTCTGCTCAAACTCTTGTTGTACTGTATATGACCTGCTGGTTGTCCTGTCCCCTCAGACTCTGCAGAGTGTTGCCCTTGTGCTCCAACTCTCTCTGCAGCTCACTCTGTTGAAGACACACACACACACACACACACACACACACACACACACACACACACAAAATTGGATTTGAAAAATAAAAATTCATGCATGATGTTTGATTAAAGCATCTTTTAAGCACACTATGATTTCTACTCTACTACAACCATACCTGCTGCTTTTGGCTCTCTTCCAGTTTGTGCTTGTGTTGTTGCAGTAATCTGTCCTTCTGCCCCGCCTCCTTCTGCAGGCAGCCAATCAGGACAAAGGAGGACAGGGGCAATCATTGAGCAGGAAATGTAATATTGGCATTGAAACCGTACTCTACTAACTGTGTTACTCTATGATGACATCATGGCTTACCTTGCATTCACTCCACAGTCGGGTGCACTCTTCGAGTTTCCATTGAAGCTCTGCCTACAACACATATATGAATATCTATTATTGTCAAGTATTTGTGCCATAACATAATATTTTTGTATGGACATATTGTAAAAACCAGCATCGGCCACTGGGCAACCTATCTGTGAATCCTACGTTCTGATTGGTCAGCTCCTCCCGGGCCATGCCAGACCTGAGCACTTCCTGTTTCATCTGCAGGATGGACGCCTCCTGGAGAGACATCCGCTGCTGCTGGGCCTCCTGGGGGACAGACAGACAGGATAAGGTAAGTAAGATAAGAAAGACATCAACAGCGTGACAGAAAACAAAAAGTGTGTATTTCGCAGGTCAAACGTTTAAAACAAGTTTAAATCAGTTAATCAATTCATTCATTCATTCAATATGTGTTCGGTGGATATAGGTGGACCCCTAATTTACATTTACATGCTTACAAGATCAGCCCTGGCACGAGGGACCTGGAGCATCAGCTTCATGGAGCGGTTAAATGTAAATGCCACACGTAATAAATACAACATTTACATTTACATTTAGGGCATTTGGCAGACGCTTTTATCCAAAGCGACTTACAAGGTGTACATTAGTTGAAGCAGACAATAGCATAACACTGGGGTACGCAAACATATAAATACAGCAGTTCACAAGTATTCATTTTAACAAGATGAATAACACAATTTCGTACTGCTAGGTCACCTGCTTAAGTAGCTGTGATAAGAGCGTGTTATCAACATTAAGGATATACACTTGCTAACATATACAACATGCTAAGAGCTATTAATGTCAGGACTTAAGCAAGTTTAGGGGTTTCACAAAGGAGAAGGAGGGGTCAAGGAGAGTCCAGGTGGACTCTGAACAGGTGGGTCTTGAGTCTCTTGCGGAAGCTGGCGAGGGACTCTGCCGTCCTGACATGAGACGGTAGTTCATTCCACCACTGTGGAGCCAGAGCCGTGAAGAGCTGGGTTTTGGACGAGCGATGTTTGGTTGACATTAGTGAAGGTCGAACAAGTCGCCTGGCAGAAGTTGAGCGGAGCGCTCTGGCTGGGATGTAGGGTTTGACCAACGCCTGGAGGTAGGCCGGGGCAGTTCCATTGACTGCCCTAAAGGTCAGCACCAGAGTCTTGAATTTGATGCGAGCATAACATGCGAGCATAACATGCCAGAAGGTCACGTCCATACAGCAAGACAGCCGGACAATAAACTATTGTTGTCTCATTTTATGGCATAGAACATAACAACACTGACACAAACGATGGCAGTGGTTTGGGTTTTTGTAAATGTTTAAGAGTTTAAGAGTGTGGATTCTGATTGGCTGGTGGGGTGGGCTCCTTCTCACCTTCACGCCCTGTAGGTTCCTCAGCTCCTGCTTACAGCCCAGCAGCTCCCTCTAAAAAAAAAACCACCAGAACAAACGCCATGACACGGACAACTCTTAACGAACTGACAACAGCGACACATCGACGACACCAATAGACAGACACACCACCCACTAAAACAAGCACATTCATCCAGGTGACACCGTCTTAAAAAAAAAAACCATCCGTCTCAAAGTCTGAACAGCTCGAGGCTCGAGACTTTCGTCTTTTCTTGTGCTACAGTGTAAATACATGCAAATATACATTAAAGAAGTTTAAAAAAATGAATTAGTGACCTTGAGTCCTCGAGCCTCCTCCATGCTTTGGTCCAATCGACTGCGAACCACCACCTGGCGAGGAGAGAGAAGGAGGAGAGAGAAGGAGGAGAGAGAAGGAGGAGAGAGAGGAGAGAGAGGAGGAGAGAGAAGGAGAGACAGAGAGGAGAGAAAATGTTGTGTGTGAGAACTAAACTGGAGTAAAGGACTCCAACGAAAACTGATATCCGTGTCGGCAGTCACACACACACACACACACACACACACACACACACACACACACACACACACACACACACACACACACACACACACACACACACACACACACACACACACACACACACACACACACACACACACACACACACACACACACACACACACACACACACACACACACACACAGGTGAGAGAAGCTACATAGGTAATGTGACCTAGTTTGACAACAAAGAGTTGGTGAAACCTAGCATGGAGGGTGGGAGAGAGAGAGAGAGAGAGAGAGAGAGAGAGAGAGAGAGAGAGAGAGAGAGAGAGAGAGAGAGAGAGAGAGAGAGAGAGAGAGAGAGAGAGAGAGAGAGAGAGAGAGAGAGAGAGGTGGGAAGAAGAGGGGAGAGAGTGAGAGGGGGAGAGAGAGAGAGAGGAGAGGGACAGAGAGAGAGAGATCGGGGCAGAGAGCGAGAGAGAGAGGGGAGAGGGACAGAGAGAGAGATCGGGGGGGAGAGCAAGAGAGAGAGAGAGAGAGAGAGAGAGAGAGAGAGAGAGAGAGAGAGAGAGAGAGAGAGAGAGAGAGAGAGAGAGAGAGAGAGAGAGAGAGAGGAGAGGGACAGAGAGAGAGATCGGGGGGAGAGAGAGAGAGAGAGAGAGAGAGAGAGAGAGAGAGAGAGAGAGAGAGAGAGGAGGGGTTTGGGTTGGGGATAGTCAGATGAAGACGGGTAGAGAGAGAGAGAGAGAGAGAGGGGAGAGGGACAGAGAGAGAGATCGGGGGGGAGAGCGAGAGCGAGAGCGAGAGCGAGAGTGCGAGTGCGAGAGTGCGAGAGGTGCGAGAGAGCGAGAGAGAGAGAGAGAGAGAGAGAGAGAGAGAGAGAGGAGAGAAGAAGAGGGGAGAGAGTGAGAGAGAGGAGAGGGACAGAGAGAGAGAGATCGGGGGAGAGAGAGAGGAGAGGGACAGAGAGGGAGATCGGGGGAGAGAGCGAGAGAGAGAGGGGAGAGGGACAGAGAGAGAGATCGGGGGGGAGAGAGAGAGAGAGAGAGAGAGAGAGAGAGAGAGAGAGAGAGAGAGAGAGAGAGAGAGAGAGAGAGAGAGAGACGGGGAGGAGAGCGAGAGAGAGAGAGAGAGATCGGGGGGGAGAGCGAGAGCGAGAGAGCGAGAGCGAGAGCGAGAGAGGGAGGGGTTTGGGTTGGGGATAGTCAGATGAAGACGGGTAGAACCACATGAGGAGGATTTGAAAGAGAGATCATCTCTACCAGTTGTTGTTGTGCATCGTCTTCCTCCAGACCCAGCGTGGTCTGCTCCTCTTCCTCAGGAAGCGCCCCGTTCAGCAGCAGAGCCTGCAGAGCCATACTTAATTGTAGTCCACTTCAACACTCTATTACTCTCTATCACAGTCCACATCTTAAGACTCTATCACAGTCCACCTTAACACTCCTTAACACTCTATCACAGTCCACCTTAACAATCTACCATCGCCCACCCCAGACTGTCCTTACAATCTCATAGTCCACCTTAAGTCTCTGTCATAGTCCACCTTAAGGCTACCATAGTTCACCTTAAGACTATCATAGTCCACCTTAAGACTCTAATATAGTCCACCTTAAGACTGTCATAGTCCACTATAGACTCTTACATAGTCTCCCTTAAGACTTTCATAGCCCACATAAAGACTCTAATGTGTTCCACCTTAAGACTATCATAGTCCACCTTGAGACTATCATAGTCCACCTTGAGACTCTAACATAGTCAACATTTATACTATCATAGTCCACCTTAAGACTCTTACTTACTCTTACTATCATAGTCTCACTTAAGACTTTCATAGCCCACATAAAGACTCTAATATAGTCCACCTTAAGACGCTAACATAGTCGACACTAACACTATCATAGTCCACCTTAAGAGTCTAATATAGTCCACCTTAAGAGTCTAATATAGTCCACCTTAAGATTGTCATAGTCCACCTTAAGACTATCAGAGTCACCATAAACACTCTACCCTAGTCACTGCATTAGCAACTCACAGCTGAGAATGTTCCTCAGTGGCAAACATACATACCAGTATGTGTCCAGTAGTCATTGCATTCCATACTAGAACTTACCTGTAGAGCAGACACCATCTGACGGGCCTCTTCCATCTCCTTCTCCAACGATTCTCCCATTGTGTCATCCCAGGTGGTCTTCCCTCCAGTACCAGACAACTGGACTACACACACACACACAAGGCATAAAAATCATAAAAATCAAATACAAATGACTAGAATTTAGAAATCACAGCATATTAGCTTGTGATTGGACAGCCACTCACCACTGCCCTGCTGTGATTGGCCGTCCTGTGGGTGTCTGTCATCTGATTGGCTGGTGGCTGGAGCTCGAGGGGAGGCGAGCGGACTGGAGCTGAGGCTTTGAGAACCAAAGCACACAGTGAAGTTTTTAACACACACACACACACACACACACACACACACACACACACACACACACACACACACACACACACACACACACACACACACACACACACACACACACACACACACACACACACACACACACACACACACACACACTCTATAACTGATACCTACTGAGGTGGTACGCACTGAATTACAATATCTAAACAACATCCTTTAACTACAGTCTGAATACAAATCAACATATTATATTCTACATATATGTCCAACATTAACTGGAAACAAATACACACACACACACACACACACTTCTCTTACCATTTAATCTGTGTTCCTCCCATAGTGAGTTACATTTGACTAAAATCCTCATGTAACCCCAGCCGACATGTCTGTCTATGTATCGGTCTATCTCTGGGTCTCTCTCTGCTCGTCTATGTCTCTCTCTTCAGCATCAGGACAAACTCATGAGAGAGTGTATCCCCCACAGCCCGCCCCCTGCCACAGCTTCAAAGCATCACCATGACAACAATGATAGCTGACCTGACCATGGACCTCTTTCACCTAAAAATACTAATTCATCTGCAGCCCCGCATGGCCACACTATGAAGTATTATGATCATCTGGCTTACACACACGCAGATAGATGCACACACGCGCGCACACACACACACACACACACACACACACACACACACACATGTGCGCACGCGCTCTCACAAACACACATATGCACAGTTATACAATCACACACAAGCAACACATGCACACTGTGTGACACAAGTGTGACATGTGACCAAACGAGGTATAAAGGGGTTTGTTATTTTATTTACTGCCCTGAAGTCTATTTTCTAACATTGGCACCCTTTTCACACAAACACACACACACACACACACATACACTAGATTTGATGTGGTTAAGGGGCCTCAGTCACAAGCTTCATCAGGCAGTGGAAATACACACACACACACACACACATATGCACACACACACACACACAAAGTGTCTGGTCTGGAGTATAGATAAATTGGTTATATGCCGTATAACCCATAATGTGTTCCATTTCTCTCATTTGAGTGTCTATCAAGCTGCATGAGACCTTTACGTGCCTTTTTTATTCGCCTGTTTTCCTTCTGCCGAGACAGGAAATCTGACCAGTATCTAATGTACCCAGGAGCTCCTATTGAAATGGGTCACAGTCACAGGCTGCTTGCTTGGATAGGAGCCCTTCTGTTCCACTAGAGGGTAGACCCTCCCTGTGATATCCCTGGTTAGACGGACCACTACCGTAACACTAGAGTCAGCTCTGTCCCCTTAGAGCACCAGGGGGCGGTGGTGGTGAAGTGGGAGGAGTCAGAGAGCAGAGGACCACTCCCCCGCGGTTGATTGGCTCACCCCTCAGACCAGAGCAGAGAGGGAACTCCATAATTATATTGTCTAAAACTGCATTGGTTTAACTGGAGTGGATCCCAAGTCAGAGATATCTTTTTTATTAGTTTGTTGTGTGTGTTTGCATCTGTTTTTGTGTGTGTGTGTGTGTGTTTGTGCGTGCGACTACCTGGGCTGAGTGGTATCCGTGTCCTCGGGACTCCCCCTCTCGTACTGCTTGACGAGCGCACGCACACACACATTCCCCTCCTCGTCCACCCCCAAGCCACTGACGCCAGGAACACACACAGAATACTTATTAGCTCTGCTCAATGCTATAATCAGACAGGTGCAGGAACAATACCAGACTGAAGAAGCAGCACTTTGCTGTATTTTATAGCATGTTCCTGGTGTGACATCCTACCTGCGCAGGTGGGAGTGCCGCACGGGCAGCGAGGCGTCATGACGGGCAGATGCCAAAGCCGCGGACGCACCTTGCACCAGGGCCACCGCCGACAGGGGGTTGTGATTGGACGCGACTCGCCTGGCGTTCCGCCCACCTCCGGACGCGGCCCTTTGATTGGCCGATGGTTTGAAGTGGGCAGCCAAAGCCAGGATTATCCTCATCAATGACTTCAGGTTGCCATCCACTATGTCTGCAGAGGTAGAACGTATACTCATAAGAGCACAGCCCATTTTTACATGACATTTCATTTCAGTCATTTAGCAGACGCTCACAGTGACGGTCGCACACTGGCTTCGAACTCACGACCATCGGCATGAGAGGCGGATGTTTCAACAAGGAGGCTTAAACCCACAGGCTCTAGCTTCTGTCGCTAGAACATCTTTTATCTTCTAAACTAAGCATGCTCGTTTCCATATTTCCTATGGTTGAAAAGCAACTGTATGGATCAAGGGCTGTTTTTATCCACAGGTAGAGGGCCTGCTAGGAGTGCGGCCACTATCATAACATTGTCACATTACACAATCATACACTAGACTCATTAACTACAGCACTGTGCTGCACTGTATTCATGATGCTGCTGCACTACTGGCAGTTTAAAATGCTTTTTGCACAATTCACAATATGTATATATCTTCCATCAGTCACTTTATTTTTAATTTGTTGTGCACAGTATTATTATAGTACAGTGTAGTTTATAGTATATACTAAAGTACATATCATAGTATAAAGTGTTATGTATAGTATGCAGTATAGCATATCATAGGTAGTATATAGTGTTCCTTATAGTATTGTATAGTATAGTATAGTGTTGTTGTAGGAAATGCATACTGCAGAAGGGAATGGGCAGTAAGCATTCCATTGAACTTATAAATAAAAAGATCATCTTGAATCTTTCATCTTTCATCCCTGTATAATTGTGCAGTGGTAAGAGTTTGACCCTCATCCGAAAGGTTCTGGCTTTGAAGCCCAATTACCGGCCTACCTGTAACCTAGGTCATCGATGAGAAACATGCCCTAACCCTTACCTTACCTAAACCTAAATTAATAAATAGTAAATAATACTTTAACTACAATTGACAAAGCTACTGTGAATGAGCTCACAGGAAGTGTCTTCTCTTCCTGGAGAGGTGTGGTGTTAAACAGTTCTACTTCTAAGTCCTATCCCAAGATGGCTTCTTTTTTTAGTTGAATGACAAATGAAGTACGTAGCAACATAGCTTCTTACAAAAAGCATGTTTTAAACCATGGGTTTGTGGCTAGAAAGCAGGGGGGAAGGGGCTCCGGCTAGCTCGCAATCTACCTTTAGCGGATATGTGTGGCATGCGTATGTGCTTGGAGGAAATGAAGAGGAGGACGCGCTCCACATTCTTCCTGCTCTCCTCTTTGTCTCGCGGAGACGGATGTACTCCCTCCAGCACCTCCCCGGCTGCCAGGAGGAGGAGGAGGAGGAGGAGGAGGAGGAGGAGGAGGAGGAGGAGGAGGAGGAGAAAGAGAAGAAAGGAGGAGTCATGATAATAAATACACACAAACAAATACAAGCCTCAACATCAAGTCACATCAATTGGAAAAGTTTTTTTACACATTTTTCTTAATTGTTTACAATTAACCAATTGTTGGATACTTGTATGTGATGTGTGTGTGTGTGTGTGTGTGTGTGTGTGTGTGTGTGTGTGTGTGTGTGTGTGTGTGGTGTGTGTGTGTGTGTGTGTGTGTGTGTAAATCGGGTAAGAGAACTAACCGACTATCTCTATGAGGTGGGACAGCACCACCCCGTCCTGCAGATCGAGTCTGAGGTTACTGATGGGTTTCAGTCCTGACTTCCTCTTCAGCTGAGAGTTGACCCAGGAAACGTACGCGGCAAGTTGTTGCTGCAATGCAATTGCACACACACACACACACACACACACACACACACACACACACACACACACACACACACACACACACACACACACACACACACACACACACACACACACACACACACACACACACACACACAGATATGGGACATCACACATAATCACAAGCGATTTCACTGGGTCGCGCAAATAATGAGTGGCCACCAGGCGGGGCTCATTCATTGGCTCCTTTGTCCTTTGTTCATCGGGAGGACACACGGAGCAGCCCGGGTGACCTATTGTTCAGTTAATTACAACATTCTTCTTCTTTTTGTTCAGACGATTGAGAGATAATTGCACAATCACAATGTTTCACATGTTTAAGCCAGCCTTAAACGTCCCGTAAAAACAACTCGTCCTACGTGATGTACATATGCAGCACACAGACAGAAACACACACACACACACACACACACACCAGGTTTGAAAGGAAACACACCCCCCTGAATAAACCAAGTAACACTTGTATGGGATAAAACAACCACAAAACAACAACAACAACAACAACGGTGTGTACGATAAGATGAGACAATAACATTATAACGGCGCAGGCAGGGCGACAGAAGTGAACGATCACATATACTTTGTTAGCTTTGTTTTTTAAGCCCATCGTAAGTTCGTTAGTCAGTCCGTTAACCGTTCATCGAGACAACCGTTAACCGTGTGAATAACGCAACTATAACCCAATACTTTGTGTGGGCTACTTTTAGCTGAAATTCAATGTACGAACATCCATTTGCGACCATTGTTTCCCCCCCCCCCTACTACTGTGTCGTTCACTCGGTGCTGGTTATTTTAAGGTATGTGTACTTGTATTTAACGTGTAGTGTGTAGTGTAGTGTCAGTTACAAGTTACAAGTACAAGTTCGTGAGTAGAAACACGTTACCTCGTTGAAGCCCCCGTGGAGCACGTCATCCAGCGAGCTCCCCTTTGACAGCGAGGCGATCATCCTGAGCAAACCCGGCGGGTCACTGCTCACCGTCGGGCCGATCCACCACCCCGTGGGACCCGAACCAGCGCATCGCCATGCATCAGCCCCCCCACCACCCCACCTGTGTGTGGTGTGTGTGTGTGTGTGTGTGTGTGTGTGTGTGTGTGTGTGTGTGTGTGTGTGGTGTGTGTGTTTTAGAGGAGAGGACGTCAACAACACACCGGGACCGGGACAGCGGAGGGCATCATGGGGATGGGGATGGGGGGGGGGGGGGGGTTGCAGAGAGCGCGGTTACTACGGGATACCACATGATGCAAACACACACACCGCTTCCACCGGCAGCGTCCCGTTCACTACTTCACAATAAAAGTCGCCCAGGCTGAACCCACCCACCCATCCACCGGGCCGGGCCGGGCAGGGGTCGCTGTTTCTCAGAAGAAACGTGATTAAACCACACATCCATGGATTAAACTCACAATTTGCCAAATCTGAATATGTATTCAGTATGCTCCTACACAACATCGCCTTCGTTATATGGCGATATATCCAGATAGAGACACAAGACACAATGTCGGGGAATTGTATGATTCGGATTTAGACTTCTTCACTGTAGTGTTCATTCACTATGAACCACATCGCCTGGACCGACTTTTGGAAGGTTATGCAGCGATGTTGTGCAGCGATAACTGTCCGCCATGGTGAATGCCAATGTTGAATGCATTAACCGGAACTTGGGATACACTGCTTCAGCGATTTTTTAACGGGTACTTCTGGCTTTCAAATCTAACGTGATATAGACCTATTAGCCTACTCTTTCTTATTCCACGTCCCGTGCTGTTAACATGTTAAATAATCATGTCATTTAGGACGTGTTTCCCAACGTCACAAAAAAATGATATATAAAACAATTCAGGCAATGTCACTACATCCACTACCACGCCAAATCCCTTGATCTAAAATAAGTTGTTTTTGAGTTAAGTTTTCCTTAAATGTGTATTATCCCTGTCAACACCAAATATGTGTTACATGAAAGTTACCATGGTGTTGCTTATGCCTACTACACCTATTTTGAGAAATTGCACCAATGTTGGAGAAATGTTAGACATGTCGATTTTACAATGTCAACAAATGTCGACAAATTCACTAGTCATGTAGTTGTTGCGTTGACATTGCTTTAATGTCATCTACTGTTACTTTCTACCTTTAACACGTGACACATGCTTACTTTCATTGTTTCAACTGACACAATTAAAACAATTAAATTAAATGTTGACAACTTAATTTGTAAATGTGGTTTACTTTAGTTAAAACGTGGTAGTACAACAACTCCTCTGAACAAAGACACACTTTGAAGGAGATTTTTTAAATTACTTAATCGCCAAACCTACAGATCAGGCGTTTCATATATTTAGTTAACATGCCAAGTGACATTTTCAGTTAAACAGACCTAGATGGTCTAACTTTTCCACAGCCCATAAACGTAAAGCCCATAAACGTAAGACCATAAAGTCTTACGTAAAGCCTTTAAACTGGTAGTAAAACACTATTGGCATGTCACATTTATTCACAGAAGCAGCTCTAAAATCTACTCCCCTCCATTTAAATGATGGATTCTAAAAGTATCGTGGTAACATGCAGTTGGCATAGTACCGATCAACAATCAAATGTTTTTGTATTGGCCTTCTATATTTGTCGTTCAGCAAAACCATGCTTGCGTACAATAACCTAAATAAGTCATTTATATTCTGTATACATATGAAGCCAATGTTATGCTTTTATGCTGTTATGCTTTAGTGTGAGGTTATTATTGTATGCTTGTTCTAAAAGTTGTTATATACGGCCCAAGGGCTTGGGCTCTGTAGTCTTCAGGTGTTCACCAGGGTAGCCAGGATCCATTCACTAAGCTTAGAACATTCTAGTAGGGCTCCTCCACTGGGGTCAAAACATTGCTGAAGATAACGGACATTCTCCATAGAGACCTCGAATGGCACCTGGAACAAAACCCAAACACCAGTTAGCCTGATGGAACTCTGCACGTGGATGACTCGCTGTAGCTGATCATGTTCTAATGTGTCAAACACCTGAGTCAGAGGTTTAGGCCTTGAGCCTGGCTGGAGGAGGTCTTGGATGGACACACAACAGGCCAACGTCCTGTCTTTTAGGACCTGAAATGGAATAATGCAAATTGATAATTGAATAACTGTTCAAATGTTCAAATGTGTTGTCGGAGGATTGAGGCCTGGTCCACAGGTATGTGGGTATTTCTATAAACGTATGCTCTAGGGTTTGTTTGGTCAGGATGCGCATGCCTCCCATGTTCTTAAGTGGTGATTGACAAAGCTTTACTGCCACCTACTGGGCTGGACATGACCCTTTTTGTGTTCTTTTGGTCCAGGTCCAGTAGTTGAAACAAGATGGAAGTGACATACAGACATTTGCCTCGGCAGTAGAAAAAAAGATTTGTGGCTGATTCTACACAGACAGTAGCAGGGAGGCTGATGGAGAGCTGGGGCCTGTTGACCTTGTGGAACCAGATAGGCTGTTGAGCCAGTGGGATGTGGCAGGGATTAAACACAACGGACCAGCACATTCCTGAACGGGTGTTATGGACAGCCATGGCCAGACACACTTAGCCTCCGGCTCTCCTGTTTAGAGCAAGTAGTCAACGTCATGAGGGAGAAGCCTTTCACAGCACCCCCAAACAAAGTTATTTCTCAATATTAATATTGCATAAAAATAATGTCAGTGTACCAGTAAAATATCCTATAATGCTTCTATAATCTAAGGTGATAACCGTAACCATTTTAAATATATTCAACATTTGGTTAATTTCTTATGTGTATAGTGTGGGTTAATACACACCATCATGGTGGTGTCCTCCAGGGGTGCATGGAGGTTCTGGGAGAGGACGGCAGTAGCGCTCAGAGGGTCGCCTGCTACAGACGGTCTGTCAGCCAACATGGCACACACCTCACACAGTTCAGCATGCACCGCTCTCACCCTGACACGCAAACACGTACACAATACCAAAATAAGCACACACAAAAAAACATACATACAAGCGCAAAATGTCAATTAGCAAGGCAGCAAGGAGTGATCATTTGTCCACAGGAGGGTACCTGAGGGTGTGTTGTGTTCTACCTCTCTATGCTGATCACATGATGTCCACACTGCAGCCCTAACACGCCATTGGCCGATCCTCCAGTGGCAGATATGGGACTTCTGTTGTATCCGTACAGTAGGATCGCCTGAACATTTGACACACACACATGGACACATGTTGCCTAAAGTACATACAAGCAGACAGGGTGTGTGTGTGTGTGTGTGTGTGTGTGTGTGTGTGTGTGTGTGTGTGTGTGTGTGTGTGTGTGTGTGTGTGTGTGTGTGTTACCGTATCCTGGGATCCAGGCCTGGGGGTGAGGCTGGGCTGGTACCACTGCACACAGAGCTGAGGTCTGGGGGAGATGGACCACCTGTACACCTCCTCCTCTTCCTCCACCTGGATCGCAGGTGCTCTCAGAGCTCTGCTCAGCTGGAACCACATGAGCCCTGGTGGTCACTAGACCCATACTGCATGGAAGCATTGTTCTGCACACCAGCATTT
>CM051011.1:23431402-23438902 GCA_027704905.1 Muraenolepis orangiensis | reverse complement strand
GGTCAGCTTTATTCCATTGTCTGTTGTCTCTTATTGTGTCAGCGGTGTTCGGACTGGGGTCTCACTTCTTTCATTCAACAGCGGCCTCTCGTCTCTGCGTGTCTGGAGAAGGTTGCTGCTAAAATGGTTTCAATGGTTGCTATGAGACCAGTGGCAGACTTTGTGGGCGGTTTGATTGATGACCACTGTCAGAGTCTGCTGTTTTGTGTGGTGAGTTTAAGTTGCAGACACAGTAAATAAGTATATTTGTGTAAGCTTTTTCTCAAAGCTGTATTTTGTATCTTTTGGATTCTGACTTAATGATGGCTTGGTGTGTGTGTGTGTGTGTGTGTGTGTGTGTGTGTGTGTGTGTGTGTGTGTGTGTGTGTTTGTGTGTGTGTGCGTTTACATGAAGCAGGTTGGTAGGGTCAGCCCCAGCTGGTCCTCTGCGTGTGTGCGCTGCAGCAGCCTCCAGCAGCATGAGGGCGTGTGTGTCCGGGTCTCCCCAGGACACACACTCGTTCACACCCTTCTTTAACACCCTCACTGCCTCCTCACCGCTGTCTGGACCTACACACACACACACACACACACACACACACACACACACACACGTGTTAAACATACCCCTGCATAGAACACAAACGTTAAACACAGACACACACTCACACATACACACATATGTGCACAATGTAGGCCAACAACACATGATGCTAATACAATGCAATACACACAATATGATGAAAGTAAAGAATGCTACGAAATGGTGCAGAAAGAAAGTTACCACCAGTCAAGCAACATTGACGTGAAGTGAGGACATGAAGACATGAGGACATGAAGACATGAGGACATGAAGACATGAGGACACAAGGACATAAAGACAACATGAGGACAACATGAGGACATGAGCATATGAAGACAACATGAGGATATAAAGACAACATGAGGACATGAAGACAAGAGGACATGAGGACAACATGAGGACATGAGGACAACATGAGGACAACATGAAGACATGAGGACAACATGAAGACATGAAGACAACGTGAGGACATGAGGACGACATGAAGACAACATGAGGACATGAAGACACAAGGACATAAAGACAACATGAGGACATGAAGACAAGAGGACAGGAGGACAACATGAAGACATGAGGACAACATGAGGACAACATGAGGACACGAAGACAACATGAGGACATGAAGACAACGTGAAGACGACGTGAGAACATGAAGACAGCGTGTAAAGTGGGGACCTGGATGGATGGCGGTGCGCGGGAGGTGGGCGGCCAGGCCGCGGAGGAGAGCCAGGCGACATTGCAGCCACAGCGGGGCTCCCAGTCTGTCCCTGACCTCCGCTGCTCTGGGACAGTCTGCTGGGGACGGGACTGTTGGAGGGCAACCCTCACTAACCTGCAGCACACAATTCAAATACACAGGTTAAAGTGCTGTACAATCTCAGCATTATATTTCAAACTAAATGACTGGAGTGCGCTGCAGACAGTTTGGTTGACAAAGAGAGGGACAGCTGGACAGACAGACCCAGGCGTTGAGGGGTAAGGTGCCTGTTGCTTCCCCCCGTAGAGAGGCAGACGTCTGGAGCAGCTCCAGAGACCTGGCCGCCATGTCCGCACTGGAACAACAGGTCCCACACCGGTTAGGAGAAACACTCACACACACACACACACACACCCATACCCACACCCACACCCACACCCACGTCCACACACACACACACACACACCATACCTGAGTGCAGCGTGTCCCAGCTGCAGGTGCAGGCTGCTCAGCAGCAGCTGGGTCTCCACGGCGATCTCCAGTTCCTCCTGTGCTGAGCTGAAGCACTCAGGCTCCCCCCAGCCTTGTGATGGACCCCTGCTGGACTCTAGCGCCTCCAGTGCCCAGTCCAGCAGAATGCACTACAGCACCACCAGGAGAAGAAGTTTATCATATTTGCACTATTCACCAGTCATTGATCAGACATTGTATCCAGAGTGACTTGCAGTGAATTCAGATGCATGTCATTGAGGAGCAGGTAGGGGTTATGGGCACCAGAAGTTTTTGGTGGGTGGGAGACAAACGTCCTGACCACTATGCTATCCACACTGCCCTCTCTCCATATTTCCTGACATGGAGAGGCTCACCCCGGGTGTGGTTAGTACTTGAGTGAGGGAGTACTCCAGGCTGTACCTTGACCCTCTCTGGGCTCAGCTTCTCCCTCCCAGAGCCAAGATCCAGCCTGTCAGGCTCCCTCAACCCCCGGCTGTCAGAGCTCTCAGTGTCCACCGTGGCCTGGTTCTGCCCTGCTGGGCTGACCGATGGCTCCTTGGAGTTCACAGCAGTCTCACCACAAGGCTCTGCTCAATGAAATCACAGGTACATACAGTACATATACATCAACACACACGGACACACACACGGACACACACACGGACACACACACACACACACACACACACACACACACACACACACACAAATACATATCATATCTATATTGTTACATATGGAGTCAAGCCATGGTTGGGTTGGCATTTATATTTTCTCTCTGGGTACTTACCCGGGACAGGGAGTCCGGGCAGGATCCTGCAGAGTGCCAGGACCAGCTGGACCCGGGCTAGGCCGAACCGCCGGCACAGCACCGGGCCGTACCGACCTCTGACCTCCTCGCTCAGGCTGCAGTTCACCAGCTCCTCCACTGCCTAGCGCCACACAAACAGGTCATATACACACGTCATGTACTTACTTCACCATTTTTACTTTACTGAGGTGGGGACATAAGGTGGCTGGCGGTTCTCTGAGGTACCGGAATGTTCTCCAGGATGGGCTTGTTGTCTTGGAACTTCCTTGTAGGCTAAATGAAAACACACATGGCACACAGGTTGGCTTCACAACGCTGATAGTAAACTGATCATTAAACCAATATGGATCACTGGGTGTATTTGTACCCGCTCTGTGTCCCGGCTGATGTCTGTATCGTAAGGCAGAGTGACTCCCTGTCCGTGTGAAAGCTCCACCGCCTCCTTTATGGCTTGACCGAACATACTGAGCTCAGTCAGAGCACGCACCTGAACACACACACACACACACACACACACACACACACACACACACACACACACACACACACACACACACACACACACACACACACACACACACACACACACACACACACACACACACACACACACACACACACACACACACACACACACACACACACACACACACACACGGTTATTCTGTGTTAATTGGAGTCGGAAGACGAGGAAGAGCATGAGATTCCTGTGAGGTGAGAGTAAAGACTGCGATGCAGACCTTCAGTAATGTGCCTTCAACAGTGCGGTGGACGTCTCTGCACCGGCCCCTCACCCAGTGCAGGTAGAGGGCTAACATGGGCAACAGCTGGAAACACACACACACACACACACACACACACAGCACAGCACAGGGTGGTCCATCGACACGTTACTCATCACGTAATCACGTAACCTCGTCCTACCGTTGTTGCTTCCCTCCCCCCTGGTAACCCGCAAGGCAGTTGACCTTGAGCGAGGCACTGATCCCAGACCGCTACTGTAGAGCTGCTCGCAAAGCTTGCTTTTGTGCTTTTGTGCTTTTGTTTCCTTTGCATGGGTGATCCCAGTACGGATGGAAGCCCTAACCCTGCTCAACCAGTGGAGATCAACACAACTGCTGCCACAAAGTACAGTTCTTTGTGTCTCAGTGCACATAGTCACTATGAACATACTGCAGTGGTCCATTTACTATGGAGACCATGCGCGTTTGTGCGTTTGTGCATGTGCGTGTGTGTGTGTGTGTGTGTGTGTACCGTCACATAGTGTCGTGCGCTGTATAGCCAGTGACACAGGAAGTGAAGGCTGGCCACGGCAGTGGGAGGGTGGACTCTGATCGGATCAGAGAACAGGTCCAGTCCAGGAAGCAGCTCCTCCCCTACCTTGTGGGAACCATACAGGAAGTCTCTCTGGGGATGGGGCTGAGAGCTGCACAACACACACTGCACACACACACCCCCCCCCCCCCCACACACACACACACACACACACACACAAACATTTGAATACATAAAAGCACACACAGGCGACCATGCAGACACAAACACACACACACACACAAAATATGTGATGAATAATAACAAATTGAATGCATTTAATATTTTTGGGGGCATTGGATCCTTCATGATGTGATGTATGAAAAAGTGGCAGACTGATGAGTGTTACTTTGAAAAGATGTGCGGAGAGCAGGCAGCACATGGTCCTCTGGTGTATGTGTGAGACGAGGGCGTACCTGTGGACACATGGAGGTAACACGCACTGAGGTACAAGTGAACTACTGTAGCATGACGCCCATAGCATGCTCTCGTACAACTTCACCAAGATGTGAACATAGACATAGCATAGCACACAGACGTCAGGTTTCAATGAGAACTTCAGACTCACTGTGCGGTCTTAGCCGTGATCACGGCAGCCTGCAGGCAACCCCGTACACCCGCCAGCTTCAGAGTGTCCTGCTGGGACTGTGCACCGCCCGCCCAGGACACCCCGTCCCATGAATCCAACACGCCCACGCTCTGCAGAGCACAGTCCACTGCTTTACTCCAGGACGAACGAGCGGCCCTGCGGACACAGCACGCATATCTGGGTGTGACTTTAACAAAACATGACGCTGCGCTCTAGTGGTAAGTAGTGACTTTGTGAACGGGTCAGGGTAGGGTCGTGGTGAGGGTGTTTGACTGGTTCAAAACCCCCGTTTTCCACAGTCCGCCTGAAGCATCCTTGAGCAAGATGTCTAACCCCCTCCCTGCTCCTTAATGTATCAAAGAATAGTACATTTAAAAAGACATCACATAACTAAAATTGAACTATATGAGGGGGTAAACCTCTGTGAACCAACATGACCTCACCGTGTGTTGCCGCTGTACAGCTGAAGGTTGCCCAGCTCATGCAGCGCCTGCGCCCTCAGCTCACTCCCCTCAAGGAATTCTGGGAAGAAATTAACATTTTATGGTTATTTGACTCGTATGAATCGATGATGCAGTGTGTGTGTGTGTGTGTGTGTGTGTGTGTGTGTGTGTGTGTGTGTGTGTGTGTGTGTGTGTGTGTGTGGGTGCGCGCGCGTGCGTGTGTGTGTGCGCGTGTGTGTGCGTGTTCTCACTGATGGCGGCAGAGTAGGCCGTGATGACGGTGTGTGTGTGCTCGGGTCCGATGGGCAGGCTGTACAGGTGGCTGAGGGTTGTGAAGTCCTGACCGGTCAGATCTGGAGGTTGGGGGTCTGGTCCTGTTGCGACTGCAGGACAAAGCTCCACTTGTCCTGGATAACCCAGACCGACCCCACCCTGCTGCACCCCATCAGCTGAGGAGGTAGAGAGGTGGTCAAGTCAAAAAATACTACAGGGCGTTAAGGATGAGCTCCAGAATGCCTACAGGACATTTGGGCATTGAACCGAGAACCAGTCAACTGTGAAACTGTGTGTGTCGAACATGGGTCCCCTGTAAGATGCACTAGCATTCCTATAACGTTAAATCATATTCTTCATTTTTTTTAACAAATTACTTATTTTTAATGTTGCCTCAAACCCCTGCATGTGTAAAGCATGCATGGCCTGATGTGGATCACTGGGACCAAGCTGTAGCAGTGTCCGTGTGTTTGTGTGTGTGTGTGTGTGTGTGTGGTGTGTGTGTGTGTGTGTGTGTGTGTGTGTGTGTGTGTGTGTGTGTGTGTGTGTGTGGGAGTATAAGGACAGAGTGGAAGATAAATTCAAGAGCCACGATGCGAGGGGTATGTGACAGGGGCTGCAGACGATAACGAACTTCAGAGGGAGAACCAGTTGTGTAGAGAACTCCTCTACCTCCCTCCCAGGAGAGCTAAATACTTTTTTTGCTCGGTTCGACGTAAACGGCAGCCCGCCGAAGCCAGCGCCGCCTGAGGAGACCAGCCTGCTGAGCATCTCGGAGGCGGATGTACGCCACACCTTCAAGTGGCTGAACATCAGGCCCCGACGACATCCCGGGCCGCGTCCTCAGAGCATGCGCAGACCAGTTGGCAGGAGTCTTTGCAGACATCTTCAACCTCTCCCTGTCCCAGGCTGTTGTCCCCGCGGACCTGTAGCCCTCACCTCGATTATCAGCAAATGCTTCGAGAGGTTGGTCAAGGACTTTATTTGCTCCGTGTTACCTGCCACACAGGTAACGCAGGTGGACCCATGGCAATTTGCATATCGTCAAAATAGATCCACGGACGACGCGATTGCCATGGCCCTCCACACTGCCCTTTCCCACCTGGAGGGAAAGAACTGTTATGTGCGAATGCTGTTTGTGGACTACAGCTCAGCGTTCAACACAATAGTTCCTGCCATGCTCGACACCAAGCTTAGAGGTCTAGGCGTGCCCCCATCCATGTGCAGCTGGATACTGGACCTCCTGTCGGACCGCCGCCAGGTGGTGAGGATGGGCAGCACCACATCAGAGCCACTGACCCTCAACACGGGAGCCCCCCAGGGATGCGTGCTGAGCCCTCTCCTCTACTCCCTCTACACCCATGACTGGCTATGCACAGCTCCAACGTCATCGTCAAGTTTGCTGACGACACGACAGTGATGGGCCTGATCGGCAGCGACGACGAGACAGCCTACAGGGAGGAGGTCGGATCGCTGGAGCAGTGGTGCCAGGAGAACAGCCTCGCCCTCAACGTCAAGAAGACCAAGGAGCTGATCGTGGACTTCAGGAAGCAGAGGGGAGAGCACAGCCCTATCTCCATCTACGGTGTTGCAGTAGAGAGGGTCAGCAGCTTCAAGTTCCTCGGCGTGCACATCTCCGAGGACCTCACATGGTCCACGCACACCACACACGTGGTGAAAAGGGCCCAACAACGCCTGTATTTCCTCAGGTGTCTGAAGAAATTCAGCATGGGCCCCCGCATCCTGAGAACATTCTATAACGGCACCATCGAGAGTGTTCTTACAAGGTGTATCACCGCCTGGTACAGGAACAGCACCGCACTCGAGCGCAGAGCGCTTCAAAGGGTGGTGCGGACGGCCCAGTATATCGTTGGAGGTGAGCTCCCCTCCCTCCTGGATATATACAATCAGGGGTGCGTGGCCAAGGCCAAACGCATCATAAAAGACATTGCCCACCCCAGACACGAACTGTACTCACTGTTACCGTCAGGCAGGCGATACCGCAGTATCAAGTGCCGTACAAATAGGCTTAGAGATAGCTTCCACAGTCAGGCCATCAGGCTGCTGAACAAGGGCGTATAGCATATAACAATGTATATTTTATTACATTGATTTATATATACATATTGCTCTTTTCTGTGCCGATATTTTGCATTTTATAAATTGCATTTTTATTTAAATTTAAATTTTATTTTACTTCTTTATTCAAATTTTATTCAATTTTTATTCTATTTTTATCTATTTTTATCTTATTTTTATAACTGCTGTCTGTCGTCGGGTATTGCACATAAGATTTTCACATCACTGCTTTATACTGTG
>CM051011.1:23403902-23426402 GCA_027704905.1 Muraenolepis orangiensis | reverse complement strand
AGTTCTACCCAGCTTTAATTAGAGTTAGTGAGTTCCCGTCACTGTACGTTTCAGTTATTACTAGTTATTACTGGTTACTAGTTTCTAGGGCTGGGTAATATATTGATAATATATCGATATCGTGATATGAGACATTTTGGATATCGTAATATCGTGCTTATGTTGTGTTTTTACAGTAAAGAGATATCATTTTCTGAACTTCCCCTTCGTTTAAAGTGAGTTTTCCCTTGTTTCCTTCATATTGACGGCTGTTTGACGCAGAGCATATGAGGAGTACATGTTAGCAACCTATTAGCATATTAGTAATATAAGCAATATATAACAGTAACATATTAGTACCTGTGCATGCAGGAGAAGATTTCTGTCCCCCACCGGACCACCAGGTCAGGTGTGTCCCCTGCCATGGCTCTCTGTAGGAGCAGGGCCCCTGCCTCCGGGAAACACGTATTCCCCTTCAGCTTCATCACTGTGGGGGGGTGCGGGGGGGGGGGGGGGGCGGAGGACCAGTGATGCTGGGTGAGTGTGTGTGACTAGATACTTTACCCATGTCTTTGTGTGTGTTCGTGTGTCCGTTTATCAACGAGTGTGCCGTTACCGTCTTGGTATGCACTGCCAAGGGGGCCATTGGCGATGAGATGATAGACTGGGATGATGGGGTCCTCTGTGGGTGTTACTACACCTGCTGAGACAGAGAAGACCGCTACTGTCTTTCTTCTACCTTAGTGAGCTCTAAATTTGCTATTAGCTTATTATTAAGACAAGAAGTATTCAAAAGACTTTAGAGAATTTAAGCTGAGTAGTTTGAACGGAAGTTACCAAATGTAATTGCAGTTCGCTGAATTTCAGAGGAATATATTTAATTACATTTAAATTATATTTATGTATTTGTTTATCGTCGAAAAATGTGTTTTCACTCAAAGTTATCTACCGAGTATTGTAGCATTTCAAACAGTACTCCTGTACAGTATGTGTTAATGTACATGTGTGTGTGTGTGTGTGTGTGTGTGTGTGTGTGTGTGTGTGTGTGTGTGTGTGTGTGTGTGTGTGTGTGTGTGCGTGTGTGTGTTACCTCCATTCCCTGTAGAGGAGGAGGGGGGGTCCCCTCCTATCGTGTTCAACTTGCTCAGAGCCCTCAGCCCCTTGCCTGCAGGAGAGACCTTCTGACACACACACACACACACACACACACACACACACACACACACACACACACACACACACACACACACACACACACACACACACACACACACACACACACACACACACACACACACACACACACACACACACACAGTGTTACTCTCAGTAAAGTCTTAGTGACTGAGGGAATATCAAGCACCACCTGAGCCTTCAGCACCACCTGAGCCTGGTAGGTCCGCTGCAGCAGCTTCTGACCACGCTCCATCACCAGGGAGGCCTCGGGCTGCTCCAGCACACGCAGTGCCTGCTCACACATACACACACACGTGCACACATACACACACACACACACACACACACACACACACACACACACACACACACACACACACACACACACACACACACACACACACACACAAACATAAATACTTTATTAGTGGATTCACAGAGACAGAGGTAGACACTTTATTGGTACAACACACGCTTGACCATGTGCTTTATAGAGACAGACACTTTGTCAGTAGAGCACAATGTGGCAGAGTCACATGGCTGTAGTTAGAAAATGTGGACCTACCCTGGACAGGTAGTAGGTGATGCAGGCCACCATGTGGAGCAGAGCCTGTGAGGTCTCTGTGGAACGGCTCTCTTTAAAAAGAGAAGAGTTCTCCTCCAGCGCCGCCAAACACTTCATCAACACCTGGCCAAACACATCCATTACCTGTTTAGTATTGGTTCTTATTACCTCCGCCATCGAAGATGGACTGGAGTTTATGTTTGTCTGTTCGTCTTTCTGTTTGTCGTTAGAAAGATAACTCAAAAGGTTATCTACAGAATTGGACAAAACTTTACTTATGGGCCAAGAACAGTTGATTCGATTTTTGGCGGATCTAGCAGGTATGCGCTCTACTGAGTGCCCACTAGTTATACACTGGTATACTATTACTATGTAGTCATTTAGCAGACACCTTCCTCCAAAGCAGGTTACAGTGAATTTGAGGGTGAGGCGTGCATCAAGTGCATCAAGGACACCTACAGGTTAGGCCGAGGATTAACGGGGATCAAACGCAAACCTGACACTTGTGTGACTCACGGAGCAAAGCGAAGGTTGGGGTGAGGTGGGGTCGATGAGCGTAGCGCGGCGTTAGCCTACCTGCACAATGGGCTCCCATACGATGCCATGGTAGAGGAGAGGGGCCAGCAGATCGTAGCAGCTCACCACCGCCTGCAGGCCCGCCGAGCTGTCGCCGCACCACAGGGACACGTCCACGGCCAGCAGCAAGCGCTCACACTCGGCTAGCCTGGCGTTCTGCATGCGCCACACAAGTCCGTCAGTCAACTGCCTTGCCCTTGCTCTTTGACGTGGTGTGTTATATTTCACAACATAGTCGTAGCAAAGTAACAAAGTAACAAAGTAGCGTCAACATTTAGAAATTGTTCAGTTAGACTAAGATAAGACAAGAGAAACTAAGCTAAAATAAGAACTAATCTAAACTAAGACACTAAACTTGGATAATAAACTAAACTAGAATAAGATAAGGAAAAAGAAAAGGAAAAGCTAAACTAAACTAAAGGAAACTAAATTAATGTAGAGCTAAGCGAGCCAAACTAAAATAAGATCAACTAACTGAACTCACCTGTCCCCAGATGAGTGGGCCCTTGTCGCTGAGCGAGTCACAGAAGAGCGCCCCCCGCTGGACGTTGATGTCTGTCTCTATGAAGACAGAGGCCAGAAACCACTGGAGGAGGAGAGGAGAGGAACCTTCTAGCCTCTCCACATGGAGCCTGCTGGGCGGGAACTCAGTGTTAATTATAGAAATTAGAATAATACCGTTATTTATAAAGTATATTTTTATACAGGTCATGAAACAGGTAAAATGAGAGTTAACAGAGGATTAAATGAATGAAGTACAAATGTGAAAAAAAATAAGACTAATACATAGAAAATAATGGTTAAAACTATGGTGGTTCCAACGCCATGGAAGATGGACGCCGAGGTTATGTTTTCACCCCTTTTGTTTTGTTTGTTTGTTTGTCTTGTTGGCAAGATAATTCAACAAGTTATGTTCGGAATTGTTTAGTTTACTTATGGGCCAAGGAACAGTTGATTAGATTTGGCCACAGATCCGGATCCGGATCCGAAGTATGCGTTCAACTGAGGGCCCTCTGGTTTAGATGTGAAGTCCCAGCTGTACTATAATATCTCACCCAGCTAGTGAGAGGTTGGTCTGAGGGGTCCGGGTGCTGTCAGACTGGGTGAAGTGTCTCCACAGATCACCACAGGCTCTCTTAGCCACAGCAAACTGCTCCGTCTCAAACGCCACCTGACAGACAGTAGAGTGAAGCAGAAAAAACAATACATTCTCATATCTGTCTACCCCGGTGCATGGTCACATGGTAACGATGTGTGTTGTTTTTTTATTGACTTACATCATGGGCAATGATAGTGTATATCTTTTGTGTACCTGTGCCAGAAGTGCCCAGGTGGAGAGCGTAGGCAGAGGAATGGAGGCCAACATGGGCCTTGTTGTGTGTCCTATGGCGTTGCCCAACAGCGCCCCCTGGCTGCCGTAGGCCGCTACTGCAAACACATACTTTTGGTTGTGCTCCAGCCCCTCTACAGTCAGTTCACACTGACCACCCACTACTGGGACCTGCGGGGGAAATGAAAGAGCCATGCATTTACATTTACATTTAGGACATTTGGCAGACGCTTTTATCCAAAGCGACTTACAAGGAGTACATTTGTTGAAGCAGACAATAGCATAACGCTGAGGTACGCAAACATAAAAATAGAGCAGTTCACAAGCATTCATATTAACAAGATGAATAGCACAATTTCGTACTGCCAGGTCACCTGCTGCATGCAAATGAATGTATTTACATAACCACACACGTAAAGACACAGACATGCACATGCATGAACACACATGTAAATTCATAGAAACAGAAAACATATATTCTAGTGGACACACACACACACACACACACACACACACACACACACACCACATTAATCCTGGTGAATGGGGATAGAGAAGGGCTAGTAGACCCAGGTACCCACCAGATGTCCGGTGCCATAAAAGCCACAGTCCCCGAGACGAACTCTCAGGTTAGCCGCGGTAGCTGCGCGACCACAGATCTGATACCAGCACACCTGGAACAGGAGGGTTTTTTTTATTTCCCACAAGGCTATAGTTAGAATTTAGGCTTAATGTTTAAAATGGTTATGTTTAGGAATGGGCTTGGTCATGGATGAAAACCTGGGGGAAAAGCAATGCATTAGTACGCTATACTATTAGTACGCTATTAGTGCGCTTATAAATATAATTTATTATTATTATTATTATTATTATTATTAGGGAATAAGTAGCAGAGAAGTCCATCTAGATGTCAGTTTAACTTGAATCACTGGTAAGATAATTAACTGCCACCAAAGATGGACCGGAGGTTACATTCTTGCCCCTGTTGGTCTGTTTGTTAGTTTGTCTGTTTGTTTGTCTGTTTGCAAGCTAACACAAAAGGTTATGCATGGGATTGGACAAAGATTACTTATGGGCCAACAGTTGATTCGATTTTGGCACAGATCCAGATCTAAAACCTGATCCATGGGACTTGTTGGTAAGGTATGTGCTCTAGTTTGTTATTGTCTTCACCTGTTGGTTGGTGTGGTAGGTTGCTGGTACGAAGGTCAGACTGTGGTTTGTGCGGAACAGAAGGAGCGGTGCGGGTGGAGGTCCATCATCTCGGTCCTCCTCCCGTCCGGTGGAGGGTTGGGTTGTTCTGGGTTTGTACAACTTCCTCTCCTCCGCCTCCGCCTTCTCTATCAGGACCATGGCTTCCTGCAATTAATCAACAGCCTCCTTTCAAAATCATTACATGTACAAACTCCTTAGTTTAGTTGCGTTTGCTTGTTTAGGTTCAGTTGTTTCCTGTTTGAGTAAACCTACGGTTTTGTAGCTTTAGTTATTTAGCTTAGCTTAGCTACAGCAAACGTTATGTGTGGTTACCACCAGTAAATTAGCTTTAATTTGAGTTAAGCTACAGCTAGGTAATTAGTGTGGTTACCTCCAGTAAGGTTTTGGTTCTGTAGCCTCTGTTTGGCCCCATCTCTCTGTGTACCACCAAGGCTTTCTGAGTCAGAAAGAGAGCTTTGGACACCTTGTTCTTCTTGATACGATCCAGTAGATCAGCTTCGGACACATCTAGAGAGACCACGGGACCCCACTGTGAGTCATCATTTTGTTGACATGTATTCTCTGTTTTCCTTTGAGCATGGTTGGCACTGACCCTCATGGCAGAGCTGCAGCCTCTTCAGAGAGGCCCTGTGGAGAGCTTTGAGGAGCTCCAGGTTCAGATCCAACGCCGTCAGGGATACCTGCCCGGGTCGGTCAGGACAGGACATTCTGCTGTATGCCTCCTCCTTGGCTGCTCCCAAGTGCAGCTTGGTTGGTCAAACAGACCGGATCAAGCCAAATGTAAAGAAAAGTTGTATTTCTCTGTATGGATCCTCTCCATAATGTTGTCAGACAATTTGTCAGTGGCACAAACAAGCACTTTTAGAAGACATACATTGACGGGGTGATATTGCCCCAAAGATTTACATTGGCAGTGGCCACCCTGGACCAGTTCACAAAAATGTTGCCTGCATTAGTCACTTAGACCCAAAACGATGGGGAAAAGGGGGTGAAAAATACAAAAGATATCCATTAAACTTAATCGAGCTGTATTGACTTTAGTGTTACGGCTGCCCTTAAATGTGGCATTTGGGGCTATACCGATACAATGGACTTGAATTGGCTTGGAATTACATTTGATAAAAAGGGACAACAGGTGGCAATAATATATTATGTGTGTGTGAGTGAGTGTATGTTTTATGCATGTTATGTTCCATATATGTGAACTGTGATATACCTGGTTGATTGAGCTGGCCTGGCGCTGTAGTGAGGCCCAGCCCCTGCCTAGAGCTTCCAGGCCCCTCTCCAACACCTCACACGCCATGTGTAAGAGGTCCCCACTTGGCTTCTGTCAGTACACAGACACACACGCACACGCACACACACACACACACACACACACACACACACACGCGCACACACACGTGAAATGACACTGAAATTTAAGTAGACATTTATTGAACACGCTTTTGAACAGACGTAAGTTTTCTACTGTACATTTATGTGGATTGCGACCCTGTGTTCAGTACACTGATTACCTGGAGGATGGAGAGGGCAGAGGGGTCCACAGCCTCCTCCTCACCGGGGTCTAGATCGAAAGGAAGAGACCCAACGTCACGTCACAATGACACAACTCTCTCTCTGTGATGTCACGAAATATAGATGTGGGACTCAGCCAATCAGACACACCGTTTGGTGGTTGATTTTAGTGCTGTTCACTCCACCGGCAATTCGGTGTGGTGTGTGGGAGGTGTGTGTGTGTATGTGGTTGGGGGGGGGTGTATGTTTGTGCACATGTATGGGGGGGTGTATGTGTGTGTGTGTGTGTGTGTGTTTGTCTTACCACTGGTGTGTCTGTGTGAGTTGTGTTGGGCAATGTGTTCCAGCAGTAATGACAGTCTGAGGGTCATCTCCCCAGTCACCAGGCAGTCAACGGAGGCCAGGTCACAGGCTAAGGCCACCTCACACAGAGTCCACAGACACCATGGTAACTGTACATACCAGCAAACACACACACACACACACACACACGCACACACACACAAATATTAAATACAATAATGTGCCCTAAACTATTCCAGCTGTTGTTCTACAGGTATTCTAGACAACAAGCAGAATAAACATGATTTATATTTGCGCTGCAATGTTTATACAACACAGACCATGATAACTCATAGCATAGATCAGTGGTTCTCAAACTGAGGGGCCCTAGGGGACCCGGAGTAATGACACGGGCGAGGCTAAGTATCAATAATGAGATACTGTAAAGGTGGACTTTTGATTTGCCGGTGCAGTTCTGTATTGAAATTAAGAGTGTGCAAGCAAATGATATGTCTGAGAGCCCTGCAGAAAGAACTGTGGAAACCACTGGCATAGATGAATATAGAACCCTACCGACTGGGTTCTGATTCCATACCTGATGATGGTCAGGAAAGCGGTTGGAGTCGAAGGGCTGGAGCTCACTGCTCTGAAACGCTGCATTCAGTTTGGCCCATATATTTAACACAGCAGCCAGCACAAGATCCCTGTCTGGCCAAACGTCCTGCACACACACACACACACACACACACACACACACACACACACACACACACACACACACACACACACACACACACACACACACACACACACACACACACACACACACACACACACACACACACACACACACACACACACACACACACCAACACAACACACAACACACACACACACACACACCAAATTGCCCAGCACGTTTAAATGTATTGGAAAATAAAAGAATGAAACTTCAATTGCACCCTTAAAAATTGGCTAATGAAGGATCCATGATGCTGCCGACTGACCGGAGCAGAGTTGCAGACACATTGATGCAAGACCTCCAGCAGACCAACAAACTCTTCACTGAGCACCACCCCAAACAGGTCTGCTCAGCACACAGGTGGAGAAGAGGGGGAGGAGAGAAGGGGGGATGAGGAGAAAGGGGAAGAGGTGTAGGTCAAAACATTTAAATCTAAAATGATAACACATTGTAGAAAAATTTACAAAGGCAAGTAGTAAGTAAGTAGTTAGTTGGATGTGTTAAAACCAGGAGGTGTATGTAGGGCTTGGTTCCTGTCCTACCATTGGCTGTGAGGAGGTGTATGTTAGGCGTGGCTTGGTTCCTACCCTACCATTGGCTGTGTGGAGGTGTATGTTAGGCGTGGCTTGGTTCCTACCCTACCATTGGCTGTGTGGAGGTGTATGTTAGGCGTGGCTTGGTTCCTGCCCTACCATTGGCTGTGTGGAGGTGTATGTTAGGCGTGGCTTGGTTCCTGCCCTACCATTGGCTGTGTGGAGGTGTATGTTAGGCGTGGCTTGGTTCCTGCCCTACCATTGGCTTTGTGGAGGTGTATGTTAGGCATGGCTTGGTTCCTGCCCTACCATTGGCTGTGTGGAGGTGTATGTTAGGCGTGGCTTGGTTCCTGCCCTACCATTGGCTGTGTGGAGGTGTATGTAAGGTAGGTCTTGGTTCCTGTCCTACCGTTAGTTGTGTGCTCCTCTTTGGGGCGGGTCTTCGGGGCAGACTGGAGACAAACTAAACCTTCAAGCAAAGAAAGCTCAGATTCTGCCTTCCTGAAAAGCTGACCTTCCATCTCCTGACATCAACACACATGCATCGACACACACACACACACACACACACACACACACACACACACACACACACACACACACACAAAGACACACGCAGATAAGCAAACACATGCAAAATAGAGTGTGTGCGCACATCCGTATGGTGTTCGTGTGTGTGTGTGGGCAATGTGCGTGTGTATGTGTGTGTGTGTGTGTGTGTGTGTGTGTGTGTGTGTGTGTGTATATGTGTGTGTGTCTTACTCACCTGCAGCGCCTGCACCATGTGTCGTGCCAGCGGTGTGAAGACGCCGTGTTGCTGGTAGTGGAACAGCAGCTGGACGAACCTCAGGGCCGACGGCAAACACACTCTGTCTCCTCCTGGGGGACGACGTGACTGCATCAGGACTCTGTGTCTTTTAAACCACACACACACACATGTATAGATCGCTGCCAAATCAAGAGCTTTGCAGCATCCGGAAGCGGCTGACCTGAGACGGCCAGCTCCAGTTGGCCGGGTTCAGTCGTCAGGGCGGAGAAACACCCGAGCCAGGAGGCTTCGCCGTCGGCCTCTTGGCGGCCCTTCGCCCCGCTGGTCCCTAAACACAACGGATCACAAACACACGATGGACCCGGAACCGAATGAACCGACACAAACTATGAACTGCAATTCTGAAATGAAAGCAGATCAGCTTGGTTCGACCACTGTGTTATCCAAACTGTGTATCCATATCCAAAATATAAGACGATGTCTCATCTCATATAATGATATAAATATACTATCCATATGTTGCCCAGCCCTACATCCATCCATCATTCATGATGCTGCTGCACTACTGGTACTTTAATTAAATATATGTGCACAATGCAAAACAGGTCAATTGTTTCAATTCCATTATACTTCCATTCCATTGTACTTGGCCAATAAAGCATCTTGTATCTTGTATCTTGTATCCCATTTAGACTCAGGGTGTCTTGTTCAAAGAGGCCTACAGGTTAGCCTGCGGACACACGGCAGTCAGACGCACCGCTGGACTGCTGGACCGCCGCTCACCAGAGAGGATGCTGATGCCGGTGGCCAGGAGCTCCAGGAGCACCCCCTGTGTTTCTGGTTCCTCCGGCAGGGCGCGGGTGTGCAGCAGCGGGCGTCCGTCCCCCAGGGCCTCCAGCAGGGCCAGGAAGTGGGCCGCTCCGCAGCCCTCAAACAGATCCCCCAGCAGCTGCCCTGTGGGGGTCTGGTGCCAGGCCTCCTTGAGAGAGAGAGATATAGAGAGAAGGAGAGAGCGACAGAGAGAGAGAGAGAAGGAGAGAGCGACAGAGAGAGAGAGAGAGAGAGAGAGAGAGAGAGAGAGAGAGAGAGAGAGAGAGAGAGAGAGAGAGAGAGAGAGAGAGAGAGAGAGAGAGAGAGAGAGAGAGAGAGAGAGGGGGAATAAAGACATAAGGAGGGAGAGAGAGAGAGGGAGGTAGAAAGAGAAAGAGGGAAGGAGATGAGGAGTGAGAGCGAGGGTGGGAGAGACATAGTGGGAGAGACAGAGAGAGAGAGAGAGAGAGAGAGAGAGAGAGAGAGAGAGAGAGAGAGAGAGAGAGAGAGAGAGAGAGAGAGAGAGAGAGAGAGAGAGAGAGAGAGAGAGAGAGAGAGAGAACAGAGAGAGAGAGAGAGAGAGAGAGAGAGAGAGAGAGAGAGAGAGAGAGAGAGAGAGAGAGAGAGAGAGAGAGAGAGAGAGAGAGAGAGAGAGAGAGAAAGAGACAGAGGGAGAAAGATGCAAATAGACAGAGAGAGAGAGATATACATAGAGGGAGGAAGAGAGAGAGAGAGAGGCAGAGATAGATAGATACGTAAACAGAGGGAGAGACGGATGGGAGAGAAGAAGGGGGAGAGGGAACAAGAGAGGGAATAAAATCCACCGTGACCCGACCTACCTGACAAATAACCTCGGAGATAAGGCAGAATCACACGGAAGCACCTTTGAAGCCCCGCCCCCCCCCCCCTTAGGCTGACAGAATATGCCCTCGTCTGTGGTGGTCACGGGGTCACGGGGTCACGGTGCGCTACCTGTTGGCTGTCCGGCCTGGTTAGCAGGAGGTAGGCGGGCCCTGCAGGGGGTCTCTGCTCCGACGCCATCCGTTTGAACACCATGACGGACAGCTGCAAGACACACCCACGCACACACCTCATCACCTGCCACACTGGACACCCTCAACACCACTATACAGGATATATATATATATAAATACTGTATATTTGTTTTAATATATCTATTGTGGCGCCCCGGGCTCCACTGGGAAGCATGCTGGGCAACCCTTGGGCCAGGTGGTAGGAAACCGGTACTACCCATCTGAGCTCCTGGCAGGATTAGCCCCACGGAGAGCTCAGACGGTAACCGCCCACTCGTCAGGCCGAATGGGGAACACCTGGAGCGGCTCATCAGGCCTGACGCCGTACACCTGGAGGGGAGCCGCTCAAGAAGGCCAGAGGCAGGGATAAAAGGGAGAGCGTGGAAGGAAGAGGAGAGGAACAGTATGTGGTAAGAGGCCCGCAGGCCAACCCGGACTAAAAGCTGCGGCGCGCTATAGGACTGTTAATGCCGGAGCAGGATTGTTAATGGGGATTGTGTCTCCAGCCTTAACCCCTGGCGGCGGGGTTGCTGCCCTAACGGGAGAACCAGGAGGCGGACCAACAAGAGAGAGACGGTACCCCAACCGGGAGGACCTTTTTGATTTACCGTTATCCCCTTTCCCCCTACCCCCACCTGTTTAAGGAAATAAAACCATTTGTTACACCCGCAACCGCTGTTGTCCTCCCTCTGCCAACGGGTGCGTGCCACACTATATATACCAAATATTAATATAATATATTTTTTTATATATATATACTGTTTATTTGTGTGTGTGTGTGTGTGTGTGTGTGTGTGTGTGTGTGTGTGTGTGTGTGTGTGTGTGTGTGTGTGTGTGTGTGTGTGTGTGTGTGTGTGTGTGTGTGTGTGTGTGTGTGTGTGTGTGTGTGTGTGTGTGTGTGTGTGTGTGTGTGTGTGTGTGCCTCACACACACCTTGATGCGAGCCTCTCTGTAGGTCCTCTGAATGTCTGCAGTGAGAGGACCGGTGTGTTCCTCCAACCTGGCCAGATCGTTCACCTTGCCCAGAGCTCTCCTGGCAAACACCTGCATTCACACATACGCACATGCACGCACGCACGCACGCACGCACGCACGCACACACACACACCATCCCGTACAAACACACACACAACAGATTAATGGAGTCTGAAGCTAACCAAAGCACTTGACCATATCGTGAGTCCTATTTACAGCACCGCTACATTTGCGCTCCGTACAGGTTTTCAGCGTTAAAGCAGACCTGCTCTGTATGCTTTGTGCTTAACACTACCTGGTGCAATTTACAGTAGAAATCTACCAAAAATATAATCATTTATACAATCATTTCTAAACAAAGTGTCCCCGTAATAAATAATAAACATACTAGCATTGTTGTAGAAATTCATAATGCGGGAGTAAACGGGGAGTCACCATTCCATTGTACTTTGTACACAAATGAAAACATCTTGAATGTGTGTATTATTTCTAACTTATTGAACTGCCCCTGAGACCCCTCTACCTCTGCCTTGGCGGGGGCGCCGCTGTCGTAGTAACACTGGCAGACGGCGCAGTACAGCGTGGTTTTCCAGGGCAGGAACTCTGGGGTCGCCAGGGTGACGGACAGCTCTAAACAGATGCTGGCATAGAGCAGGAACTCCAGGGCCTGCGGTCCCAGAACACAAACCGTGAGCTTCACACCCTCGCCCGTGAATACATCCACAGGGCCGATCGGGTCGACACTTCATTAGCGGGTCGGAGATAGCCGAGATCAACGGTTGTGTTGTGGTTTCGCGAGCGACCAACCTGTGCACTGTAGTTAGCGTTCATCAGGTAGCGGCAGATGTCGTACACATACAGAGAGCCTGGCGAACACAGCAGATAACATACACCCAAAGATCAAGAGGACAACTAGGACCACATATCATAATTAGAATAATAATCATAATAATAAAAATTATAATAATCAATACTCTACACATCAATAATGACATTATTTACTGGCCGAATTAGGGCTGGACAATAATTCAATCTTATTGTTTATCGTATTTGAGTGGAATAATGATATCACGATATATCACAACGTCACGATATGATGATATTGTGATATTGTTCTATATATGTTGTCCACCTTGATGGTAACAAGCAAATGCAGTTAAATGCGATAAATGTGATTTTGCCAAAACACTATGGAAATCTATGATGATTATCGTGCGTGATATTAATTTCAAGAATATTGTCCAGCCCTACTACTGACTAATGACTACTAGAATAGTAGTCCTTTTATTCATTTAATATTTGTATAGATTATTTATAATAATTTTTAGTAGCTGCAATGTTTATCAGCATTACCTGTAATGTTATTTTTATTATTATTATAACTTTCATCATCTCCATCAACAAACTGAACCACACTTCTGAACCACACTTTCCTTAAAGCCTGATGTTCTGAACCACACTTTCCGAACCCGATGTTCTAAACCCGATGTTCGGAGCCAAGCGGCGGTGTACCATTGTGCAGATGCCAGCTCAGGTGCTCGTAAGGCTGGCAGGCCTGCATCATGAGGCGGGTGAGTTGGAGCACGTGCAGCAGCCTGCCCAGGCCTTGCTGGGTCAGATCACCGGCCGCCTTCTCCTGCTCCAACACACACTGGACACAGCCTTGCAGTGCACGGACCTAGGAACGGGACGGGACACACATAGAGAGAGACACACACACACACACACACACACACACACACACACACACACACACACACACACACACAAACACACACAAACATACACACACGCACACACACAAACAGCATTTGTTCTGAAGGCCAGTTCAGTTGGATCTATTAATATTATTTCCATCTACCTTCATCCTCAGGTGGGCCTGGTCAGTGTGGAAGCCTTTTGGGAAGAAGCGTTCCCTGAAGTAGTCCATGTCTGTGGCAGGGTCCCCTAGGTGGACCCGGGTATAGTCCATTAGGTAGAGGCTGTAGCCCTGCCACAGAGCCAGGTGGTGCAGCTAGGGGCAGGAGGAGAGGGACAGGGTCTTACACAGGGCAAGGCTATGCCACGCAGATGTCAGATGTTCACTTGTTTTGTTTTTTTAAGTTTGATTAAAATTATTATTATGTATATTTGTTTTGTGTGATTGGGTCACCAATTACATGGGCATAACATGATACAATTTAACCTATTTTAATTGGACCAGATCTATTTTCTCCCACAATCACACACACTCAAATCTAGATTAAATCCCATCTCTCCTGCATCTCACATTTAGAAGCAGTACACTAAGTACATGACGTTAAAGAGAATGTGATATGAGAGACATGGTAGTACAGTACATCTCTGTAGGTGACCGACAGACAACACACAAACATCCCCACAGTGTGTGTGTATGTGTGTGCGTGTGTATGTATGTGTGTGTGTGTGTGTGTGTGTGGGGGGGGGGGGGGTAGGCCCGTCTGCGGATGGTTGCTGTTCATGAGTGTTTGTTGAAAGCATGAAAGCTTCCAAGACACACATACAAACACACAAACACGCACGCACGCACACACACACACACACACACACACACACACACACACACACAAGCCCACAAGAAACAGACAGTTTCTTACCTTCAACAAAAGGAGAGCATCTGCCGTGCGCAACACGTGTTCGTGGTACAACTCCAACGGTAAGCGGTGCTTGTACTTCTTCCATATCTCCACGAGGGTTTGAACCCTTATTAAAGGACAAAAACAAATTATGCAAAATAAAGAATTACAATTGTAAATATCCGTCGTTGTAAATGTCGATGACTGCACTAAGCTGAGAGGCTTAATGCAGGGGTAAGTCCCTTCCTTACCCTTTAGTGTAGGTGTTATTTCCCCGAACTGGTGGTGAAGAAGTTACGCGTTTCATCAGCGCAACAAATGACTGAATCTCCTTTTTAAACGCCCGTACGACCGGGTTTTTGTCGTCAATCTTGCCGTAATACGAGGCTGGGAAGTCTGTCCTGGTGCCCATGTCACCACGAAGCACTGTTTAATACTTTGATAAAGAATATTTAAAATGTATTTAACTGTATTAAGCTGTACTTTTACTGTGTTTAAACACGTATTCCAAACGGTCGAATACACTGTTGTTTATTTAACCTGTAGGGCTGCTGGGCCAAACTGCCCCCGTCACCATGGGAACGTCTAGCAGCTACGATACGGATCACATGACGAGGAAACGAGTCAAAAGGCTGTCCGAAATCACTCCCTCACTCTCTCACTCTCTCACTCCCTCACTCCCTCACTCCCTACATAGGTAGTGAGGGAGTCAGGGAGTGATTTCATTTCGGACACAGCCAAAACAGTTTTTATATATGGTTCTGGATCGTCACGTCTAATCCAATGTCAGATATTAAAGGATTTAATACAAATAAAAATGTTAAAATCAAATATGGCTGTATTTCTTTTTTATTTTTTTCTTCCTTGTTTTGCTTGTTTATTAGCTTTTCAAGATTCGACATTCAAGATTCAAGATTATTTATTCTCCATGTGTAACAAGAACAATGAAATGCTTACTCCCCTTCACTCCTGCATTATGAATTATTCTCAACAATAATTTTAAACAATAATTTAAACAATAATAAAGAACAATAAAGTGTCTAAGTAGGGAGGATATGGATGATATATACATAAAGAGGCTGGTACTAAAGCGTTCTCACTTATGAGCTTGGGTCTATTGGCGTCTAGGGAGCAAGTGTTTGTTTTTTACTGAGCAGGTGTGCTCTTAGAGGCTTGTTAGGAAGGAAATGCACTGATGACTTCTGGTGACTAGTAGTTCTCTTGCCTACCTGTTGTTGAACGCACTTATTGTAAGTCGCTTTGGACAAACGCTAAATTAATCTAATGTAACTTAATTATGTAATGACATAATAGATCGACTCGCATTTATAAACATTACACTAAGTACGTAGTAAGTAAGTTAATATGAGATAAATAAGAGTACAGTAAATCCCTCTAGGTGACAGACACACAAACATCCCCACAGTTTGTGTGTGTGTGTGTGTGTGTGTGTAGGGGCTTGGTGTCATCTAATCAGACAGATCACAGGGTTCCCAGTGGCAGCTAATGCTGTCCAGTACAAACTCATCACTTCCCATTAGTCTGTCCATCCGTCCCACAGTCCGCAGCACAAAGCTTCTGGCAGCCAGGGCCTGCTAGACTAATGCTCTGAGAGCCAGCTCTCCATCACCTGATCACACACACACACACACACACACACATATACACACACACACACACACACACACACACACACACACACACACACACGCACACACACGCACACACACACACACACCACCGACCCAGACAGGAGGCATTTCCTGGGCTATGATCAGAGGGGCATCAGCAAGATTCCTGACTGAGAGAAAGCGAGAGAGAGAAAGAGAGAGGGAGGGAGAGAGAGTGAGAGAGAGGAAGGGAGAGAGAGAAATGGGGGGAGAGAGAGAGAGAGAGAGAGAGAGAGAGAGAGAGAGAGAGAGAGAGAGAGAGAGAGAGAGAGAGAGAGGGAGAGAGAGAGAGAGAGAGAGAGAGAGAGAGAGAGAGAGAGAGAGAGAGAGAGAGAAAGAGGAAAGGAGGATGAACAGTTGACATCATTGTTCTAGAAAGCACAGACTCTTGGCAGGGTGGGTGTGTGTGTGTGTGTGTGTGTGTGTGTGTGTGTGTGTGTGTGTGTGTGCATGTGTGCGTATGTGCGTGTGTGTGTGTGTGTCTGTGTGTGTGTATGTGTGTACATGCGTGCATGTTTGTGTTGACTGGGCCAGAAGAGCCAGCAGGGAGGGGTCGGGTCAGAGCTATAAATGGGCCCCTGACTGGCACCAGCGGCACTCAGCTCTTCCCCTGCAGGCTGCTTCAAACACAGGCCCTCCAGGACCACCAAACAGAACCACACCATCCTCCAGATCCTCACCTCTGCTGCCCTCCCTTGGACCCTCGTCATGGACATCACCATCCAGAACCCATGGTACCGCCGGGCCTTCAACCCTCGCCTGGCTGACTTGGCTTCCGTAGAGGCCCACTCCGACTGGCCCCTGGCGTGGCCCTTCACCCTTCCCCTGCCCTGGATGAGACCCTCGGCACAGCGCTGGCTCAACTGGCCGGAGAACGGCCTCACCGAGGTAAGCAACACCAAGACCGGCAACTCATACTATTTGTTATGTTTTGTAAAAATTGTGAATATGACAACAAATGACAGACCCCCAAAGTGGGGTCACAGGCCGAAAATAGATTGGGAACCACCAGAAAAATGTATACATACATGTACATCATTTTTATTATAGTATTATGGACTCTTAATCGGTATAACTGAGTGGCAGGATATATTTAAAAACATCCAGTACCACTGGTGACCGTGTGCGCCCCTCTTCACGAATAGATGCGCGTGGAAAAGGATCGCTACGTCATTTATCTGGACGTGAAGCACTTCACACCCGAGGAGCTGTCGGTCAACGTCAGCGGTGACTTCATCACAATCCACGCCAAGCACGAGGAGAGACAGGTACCACGTCTGACCCGGGACCCCACACTCGCATTTTGCATCCCAATCAGTTCACGAAAAACGGTGTCAGACCGTAGGCCTGCATTCTTGACGAGTTTACATGTTTATGAGTGTGTGTGTGTGTGTGTGTGTGTGTGTGTGTGTGTGTGTGTGTGTGTGTGTGTGTGCGTTTTTGGCTTCTCAACAGGACGACCATGGATTTGTGTCGAGGGAATTTCTGCGTAAGTACAAGCTGCCAGCCAGCGTTTCGGCCGGCGACGTCACCTCCAGCTTCTCCGGCGACGGCGTGCTGACCGTCACGGCGCCGCGCTCTTCCGTCAACCTGGAGCGCACCATCCCCGTCACCTTTGAAGACGTCGCGGCCAAAGGGAACAAGTAGAGCCCTGCTTTGCTTCCGGTCTTGGCTGTCAGTTCAAGAAGAGGCTTGGACCGACACGTTTCATAGCCGCATTCATCCCATTCACCGTTGGCAACGGTGATATTAGGAAGTGACGACTGGTCTCTCAGTAGATTTAACCCCATTTAAGCTCTCTCCTCCTACTAAAAATACTACTACTACTACTACTACTTCTACTTCTACTACTACTACTTCTACAACTACTGCTGTTGCTGTAACACAACTATCTGGAAGCAAACTAAAGGGCTTTTAAGAGATTTTTTAGAAGCCATGCGATGAAGGTCAGGCGAGGAGTCTAAACAGCTCATATCTAAGAGTTGATCACGCTGATCTGCTGATCCAGTGTTCTGTTAGAATGAAACTGCTCTGCCGAGAATCCCACTTCCTTGCTGTACATGTGAGGTCCGCGTAAAAATGATTTCATCTCGTTGTAGAATCTTAGCTTGTCACTACTCTTCATCAGACACTGTGGGGTTGTTTTAATTCAACATTCCTCTCTAGATTCAACTGCAGGCCTTTTGCTATTTTGAAGCTAACTTTGCTAAAAACACATGTTCAATCCTTTCAATTAATTGACAGACTAAAATTGAAAAATATGTGTTTTTATGTGTTTCTTTTTTATTTATTTATGAAACCCACCTGACCTCACCTGACATACAGTGTCCCTGAAAAGAAGTAGTGATCTAAAATTCATATCTACAGTATGTCCTGTTTTTTTTCTGGTTTATTATGATCATGTATTCGTCTCGATTGCTGAAGTGACTTTTGACACTTCAGCGGTTGTGTCTGTGGTGGCGAGCACACGTATCACGAGGACAACAGAGAAAGGAGGAGCGTAGGGAAGTGTGTGTCTGTGTCTGTGTCTGTGTCTGTGTATGTGTGTGTGTGTGTGTGGGGGGGGGGATAAGGGGTGAAGGGTCAGGGTAGCAGAGAGATCATGTTGTGGAGAAGAGAAGACCATAGGCTCCTTGTGCGGAGCGTTTGCGTCTGAGCTGCTAAAGTGTCTGTGTTTTTTGCGTGTGTGTGTGTAGGTGTACTTGCACGTGTGTGAGTGTGGGAGGGGGGGGGAGAGGGTGGCCACCGTTACTATGGATGCTGTCCTGTCGGCAAAGCAGAATTCCTTCTATCCTTTCCTTTGTGCCAAAAACCGACTTCCAATGTCTCACGCAAACCCTATCATAACAATTTGAATAAACGATTGCAAACTAATCATCATCATTCTCTTATTTGTAATACATGTAGTGTGAGTTTACTTAATGGTCATAACAAAAATGTCTGCTAGTCCAGGGGTTTCGGTAGTTTTAGCAGGTTTGATTAATCATCTCGTTTACAGAACAACCTGAAACAGTCTCTCATGAATTGCATTTCACAGATACAATCACATTTAAAATGGCACCACCTTCCCTCAATTTAAGACAAATACAGAAACACAAATGGCTTTTTAATTTATTTTTAGGCAGCATCTCATGACAATTAATTCATTACATTGTCATCAACACTTAACACCTAAAAACTGTCAAAATGTGTCAAAATATGGATTAATATCCATAAAAGCTTGTCACAAAAAACATGTCATATGGATATGTTGCTTGAGCCAGTTGTGTTTAGTCGCAGTAGAAATCCCATTCCTGCAACAACAAAAAAAACATTAGCATTACATTAGTATAACATTATATGGGTATATGGTGTGAGAGAATGTGTGTGTGTGTGTGTGTGTGTCTGTGTATGTGTGTGTGTACATACAGTAGTCATGACTTCTGTGGTGGCTGGCATGAGGGGGTGTGTCTCCTCCACCACACTACTGGGAAAGTGACCGATCCGGGCTTCCTGTTGACCATAGTAGGAGTCCTGGACCTGGGAACACAGAGTCCATAACCGTAACCATCAGAACCAACAGAACCAGGAGAACCAGGAGCAGCCAGACCTCAGCAAGGGAATCAATAGCTTTATCGATACTACAAGATCAGGAGATCAGGTAAATTATTGTGTGCGTGTGTGTGGGTCTGTGTGTGTGTTTGTGTGTATGGATACGTGCGTGCATGCGTGTGTGCGTTCGTGTGTGTGTGTGTGTGTGCGTGGGTGTGAATTGGTAAGTGTCATTCATTGTAAAAGTATTCAAAAATGCAGGCATCATTAAGGCATCATTTTCCCACAGCAACTTAAAGTACTTAAACAACAACAACTTAATCACAACACGAGTCATTCAGGAGCCGAGGGTTGTTCAGGCATCTTCCATTCACACACACACACACTCACACACACACGCACGCACGCACACACACACACACACACACACACACACGCGCACACACACACACACACACACACACACACACACACACACACACACACACACACACACACATCCAAACTCAGAAGCCTTTTCAGCTGGGAGCGGAACACCCCAGACTTGCCCCGAGGGCCGCTGGTCTGAACTCACACTGCCGGCCCAGAAGAGATCCCCCTGGCCCTTCAGCATGGCGTACACGTAGACCAGCTGGCCCTGGCGGATAGGGATGAACCTGCAGTCTCCCGGGTGGTAGTCCTGCAGAGCCCGGGCGATCAAGATAGGGTCTGAACACGGGAGAGCGAGCGGGGAGGGAAGAAGGGAGTAGGGAGGAAGGGAGAGCACAAATCAAATGAAAGCCCACATATCCCAGACGGGATCTATAAAACTCAAGTGCTGTCGTTGAACACCCCCTAACGCAGTGGTTCCTAAACTGGGGCCCGCGCCCCATAGGGGGAACCCAGAGTTATCACAGGAAGGGGAGGGGGGGGGGGGTAAAGGTGACTTGTTCCTACTTCGATTTGCCCTTGCAGTTCTGTATTAATTACAGACAATCTTTTAAAAACAGTGTGCAAGCTAAAGATGTGTCTGAGAGTGTCTTTATGTGGGTGCAGGTGGGGGGGGGCCTGACATTTTTTAGTTTGGAAAGTTTGGGAACCACTGATCTGACACCTAGATACCTAAAGGGCTTGCAGGACAAGCAATTCAACAAAATATAAAGGAAGAAACGTGTGGAGAACAGATTCTCCTGCCAGGGCTGGTTAGGAGTGCACTAGGAGTGACAAACAATACCTTATAACATGAAGGTAACATGAAGGTAATGAATACCTTATAACTTATGTGCACGTTGAACAATAACAGAGCTGTACTCACTGCTGCAGTCGGAGTCAGCACAGAGTTTCTCATCTGACAGTTTGGGCATCTGCCTCCCGGCTTGGCAGGACGGCAACGCAACGCAGACCAACAGAGAAAGACAGAAGATGGGGAAAAACATGTCTTCCTCCGAGTGCAACCAGTCCACATGTACTGAATATTGTGAGCTGTTTTCTTCGCTTTCCCCCGGTCCGTTTGCTGTGCCACCGAGAGGGGTTGCAGTGATAGCAGTTGCCCCCCCCCCCCCTCCCTCTCTCTTTCACATACACACACGCAGGCTCAAACACACACACACACACACACACACACACACACACACACACACACACACACACACACACACACACACACACACACACACACACACACACACACACACACACACACATACACCACACACACACACACACACACACACATGAACACACGCACACAGAGCCTCATTCACACGTCCCTGGCAGGTAAACTGGGGCAGTGGGAGCTCAGAAAACACAGAACCCTGCTTGTGTGTGTTGACCTCCACTCCCCCATTTCCCCCCCACCCCCATACCCTTCCTCTCCCCCTCTCCCCCCCCCCCCCCACCTCCCCTTCCAACAACAGCAGAGGACTTGGCTGCACTGTAGCTTCGTCTCAGCTCATCCACCCCTGCGTTCATTTTGTTGTCTAGTTTAACAACACACCCAAGTCTATGTCTTATTTTTAGACAGACTTCCATCCTCGTCTTCCTTAGACTCTATTGCGTTCCTGTATTCTTTCTCTCTCTTTCTCTCTCTACCTCTCTCTACCTCTCTCCACCTCTCTCCACCTCTCTCCACCTCTCTCTACCTCTCTCTACCTCTCTCCACCTCTCTCTACCTCTCTCTACCTCTCTATTCCCTTTTCTTCCTGCTCCTACCTTTTTTTTGGGGGAGGAGCTGGAGGCGGGGTTTGTACACCTCACAGCTCCCAGAGGCGTCTCCTAGGAAACCAGCTGAACCACTCTTACACAAACACACCCTAGCACACTGCCACATGCACGCTCACACGCACACACACACACACACACACACACACACACACACACACACACACACACACACACACACACACACACACACACACACACACACACACACACACACACACATACACACACACACACAGAGCATACAAGTGTACGTAAACACTGGCCAAACAGGAAGAGCAGACCAGAGTTGGCACGGAGCTCACAGGTAGGAAAAGTTCACTGTCTGTTCATACGGAGGAAGCTTAAACATGAATTGGATTAAGTTCAAAACTTCAAAGTCAGATTACATTTAAAATGGGAAACTATTTATATATTTGTAAGATGTAAAATGGTTAAGAACTTTGACGTTGTGATAGAATGTTCCTGCTGGTCCTGTTGGACTGCAGACCTTAAGGAAGTGACAGGCAGGTAGGATGATGTAGGGTTGTTGGTGATGGTTGTTTGAATGCCGGTGTTCCTGATAATGGAGTGAACAGTGTGTTGTGAGTCTGTCATCAAACTTTGGTTTAAGTACGGTTTTACTCAAAGGTGGAGGTGAATGTGCTTGAAAAGTTCATATCAGTTACTCAAATAATACTTTAAAATCTTGGACTTTAAAGCAGTACTTTAAAGCAGATAAAAAATCCTCATTAAGATGATTACTGTCAAGTAAATAAGTTGAATGTATGAAGGTTGACATCAGATGTATTGTACTTAGGTATCAAAAGTGAGAAAAGTATTTATGTCGTCATGACCTCATATGCTTAATGTGCCAACCTGCTAAAAATAATTGATGGCCCAGTTTCAGTTGGCGTCCTATCATTCCTATTATTATTATTATTTTATTATTATCAGAAGTATCTAACTGAAAGGGGTTCAAAGTAACACGCTAAGTACCACTTAAAACATGTTAATGAGGAG
>CM051011.1:23301402-23401402 GCA_027704905.1 Muraenolepis orangiensis | reverse complement strand
ATCAGGGGTTTTCAATGTGTGAGGAGCGCTTCAGTAACTTTGTTTTACAAAATTCCCAGAAAGATTATCCAGAAAGAAAAATTTCCCACAATGAGAAACTAATTCCCTGTTTCTTAATAAATAATTGATAAACGTCAATTAATAGCAAAATGGAGAGGTTTCTAACACCATCACTGCCACAGCCTGAGCCGTGTGTATGTCAGAGTTCTCTGAAGGCAGGCCCATTGTCCAGTGGCGTTGCGCAATATTTCGGGGCTCCCCCGCAGGTCGGACCATGGGGCCCCGCCCCCTCCCCTAAATCAATAATAGAGTGACATGGGATAGACATCGCGGCCACTTTTTTAAATGTTTATTTTTTCAGGCATCTTTTGTAAACAGTATAGGTCAGTAGGAACTTTCTGTATAATATACATCTGATTTAAACAGTAAGGTCAGTAGGAACTTTCTGTATAAAGATACATCTGATTTAAACAGTATAGGGACAGTAGGAACTTTCTGTATAATATACATCTGATTTAAACAGTAAGGTCAGTAGGAACTGTATGTATAATATACATCTGATTTAAACAGTAGGGTCAGTAGGAACTTTCTGTATAAATTGCGCGTCAATGGTCAGATTATTTTTCCACGTATCATACACGACACATGCTGCCAAATGAGAGCGAGAGCATTCGTGTTCCTTAATCTCTTTAGAGAGACCCTGCCACTCATTTATTCCTATTATCCACGCTTGGTGGAGGTGATGGGCAGACGGTCTGTCACCGAACAGCCAGCACTGCTCACAGTACACCCGGTCCATAGACGGTGAGTAACATAGCCACTTGCGCGGAATTCTACATCCAATTTTAGATGTTTTGTTATAGAACTCTTTTGAAAAGCACGTTCCCTTCCCATCTCTGTTGAATGGCCCTTCAGGCTTGCATGACCCGTTATTCAGAATGTACCGTTTAACATCATCGTCTTCTAAATCTACAGGGAATTTAGCGGTCTATCTGCAGTAACGTTAGAGTCTACGTCTACCTTTGCTGCCTGCCGGAACAATGACGTTATTTTAGGTAGTTTTGCCCTCTCCTGTTCGGCTTTCGCTCTCATTTTGCTTTTCTGAGCACCGCTTGGGTAGTGGCGCTTCATTTTTCATGTTTACCGGCAACGCAACTAATGAACGTTATTGATATGAGCAATGCTTCCCGCTTTGTTTTGAACGCTGCCCAGCCTGCCAATGAACATTAGTTATCAGCCGGCTAGCCCTATCGCAGGTGTGCAAATAATTATTAGAATGATACACTGTTGTACAGTGTACACATGACGGGGTGCCTAGCAACATAGCAGGGAGGGGGGGGGGGCCGCCCTCTGCGCCCTGTTCCCGTTACGAAAGAGGATAGCCTACAGTGGGGGTGGGGCCTCCTAAGCTCCGGGGCTCCCCCGCACCGCGGGGGGTGCGGGGGCCTCTCACGCCACTGCCACTGTCTTCAACTTTGAAAACCCCTGCTTTAGATCAGCATTGACAAGTATTCTTGCATATAACTTCAATACAACTTACATAGAAGGTGAATCCAGTACCTATCCATTTCCCCCTGTTAGCTCCTGTGTGTTTATGTGTGTGTCTACATGTGTGTGTGTTCAGAACAGGATGTTGCACGGGCGGCTGGCCCACATGACGGAGCAGCTGCAGGCGGTAAAGGAGGCGGCGGAGAGGCTGCGGGTGGAGAGGGAAGAGCAGCGGGAGAGACTGGCCGACCTGCAGGCCAGACTCAGGGAGAAGGAGACAGAGGTGAGGGGAGGGCAGGTGGCGGTGGTTCCCAACCCGTGGCCCCGGAGCCCACTTGGGGTCGTCTGATATGCGGATGGGGTCCCGGGAGATTGCGCACTCATAAGTTATTCGATGCTGCATCTTTTAAGTTTGAAAAACTATTGGTCCTAGGATGGACCTATACATACAGACCTATGCCCCTGGGTGTTTATGTCAGCAGTTGTAACAAAGCACTTTACTAACATAAGCATTAACAAAATAACACAATCCCAATAACAATTGTTTTTATGTGTGCTTGTGTGCATGTGTGTGTGTGTGTGCATGCATGCATGTGTGTATGTGTGTGCATGCGTGTGTGTGTGTGCATGCGTGTGTGTGTGTGTGTGTGTGTGTGTTTGTGCGTGTGTATGTGTTTGTGTGTGTGTATGTGTGTGTGTGCGCATGTGTGTGTAGATAGAGCAGGAGCAGGGAGTGGTGTTTGAGTTGCGTTCGGTGAACCGCACTCTACAACAGAAGGCTCTTAGCCTGGGAGACGAGATTTTGTTGGAGGACACACACACACAACCTCTCTCTCTGCTTAGTGAAATACAGCAGTCACAGGTACACACACACACACACACACACACACACACACACACACACACACACACACACACACACACACCACACACACACACACACTAGGGCTGGACACACATACCAAAGACAATTTATATCGGGATTATTTGGACAGATATTGTGATTGCATTATAATTCACTTTGAGTGGGAATTCTGCTTCACAATTTTCATTTTCACTGAAAAAACATCATAGCTTGACATTCATTGGGGTGATTTGGATAATTCACTTTTACTTGATTTCCTTAATATTTGGATTAGTTGTTCAGCCCTTATACACACACAAACACACACACACGCAACCTCTCTCTGCTTAGTGAAATACAGCAATCGCACGTATCCACACACACACACACACACACACACACACACACACACACACACACACACACACACACACACACACACACACACACAGCATCCAAAAGGTTTTAGGTTTGAATGTTCTCAGCCTACCTATGTAAGCATTCTTGATCAAAATGCCTAACCCCTGACTAATTTAATAACATATCTCAATATTCAGTGGAAATTAAAAGTTCAGTTGAGTGAACTAAACGTTCATTCAGGTTTCCTAAACTACTTGATAAAAATGAATGAGTATGCACCAGTCAAATCAAATCAACTTTACTGGAAACTCCGTGTGAAATAGGTGTTGGGTTTGCAGACACACAAATGATCAGCCTTGTGAGACCATCTTGATAATATAATTCACGTTTGATGGCCCAAAGATAATATATACTTCACTCTGGTCTAAAGCTGGTCTAAATTAGAATGTAAAAACAATCTAATTTGAGCAATGTCTTCTGTGCAGATTTCTTTCAGATGTCTTTTAATGTTATTATTCGGCCTGATTTTGGAGGGAAACCTCGGGCGCCACCATTGTTTTTTTAATTGATTTAGCGCTCCTTGTTCATCATGAACTGAATCTGAACAGAGCTTAAACAGAAGACCAGGGTGGCCTCATGTGGCTTTCACAAATTGAATGCACAACAAATGTACCAGCACCACACCTCCCATGGCGAATGTATGCTCACTTAATTCAACATTCCATAGTAATACTTGGATTACTGCTATGGCGTGTTGACTTACAGTGTTGATAGAGGGCGTGGTCATCCGATGGACTGTAGTTGTCGGCTTGGCTACCACGTGTGCACTTGTATGGGTGTATATGTATGTGTGATGTGTGAATGGTTTCTCCTGTAGGCTACAGACGCGCTGCTGGCTCACTCTACGGTCCTCCAAGCCAAGGAGACGGAGATCCAGACACTGAGGGAGGAGGTCTGTTGCAACACACAAACTGTACTGCAAATACGCACATACACATCCTACACACACATACATGCGTACACACACTGCTGTATACCTTAATGCCATGCATGCTTTTTCAAGTTATTTGAACTAAAATGTTGTGATAGTGATGGAGGCTCTTGACTGAATGCAGATTGCACACCACGTCATGTGTGAAGCAACATATCTGTACCCATAGGTGAGCGGTATCCATGTTGATTCATGGAGATACTGAATATGTTCTGGTCTCCCTTCAGCTGCTCTCGGAACAGGATGAGCTGCTCTCTCTCAGGGAGGAGATCAAACCGTTCCACAGCAACCGGAACAAACCCAGTTACAGGTACACTCACACACACACACACACACACACACACGTGCGCACACACCGTAAAAAAAACCCAGTTACAGGTACACACACACACACGCTCTCACACACACACACGTGCACAAACAACCGTAACCCAGTTACAGGTACACATCCATACACACACACAAACCTGTGTTTTAATGTAAACATCGCTCCTGTGTGTGTGTGTGTGTGTGCGTGCACAGTGTTCTGGAGAGGGAGCTTGCCGTCGTACAACATGAGAAGGAGTCACTCACTCAGCAGCTCATGAACACCATCCAACACAAGGTGGCGATGTCCCAGGAGCTGGAAGCCTGGCAGGTACGTTATCACGCTGTTAATAACCATAATATATAACATATTAATACCATGGCTGAATTCAAGACAGGTCTTGAACCTGTGCTATATACTGCAGCTCCAACTCCATTCAAAAAGTATTTAAAAATATAATATAATCAAAAAGGAATGGAAAAGTTTCTCAAGAATGAAGGGCGACCATCTCTACAAATATTAGTATTCTGGTCCACGTTTGCCCCCCTCCCTCAGACAACAGTAATTGTCGTCGGAACAATTTATAATAGTGTATAACTGTAGCTACAACTGAAGCCACTAGAGTAGAGGTAGTGGGAAAACCTGAAGAGGTTTAAGCTCTTCAGCTGCTCTCATGATATCCCTTGTGTTGCTGATCCAGCAGCTCTTTATTAAACGTTGCTCTAGCACGAGCTGAAGCGTAGAGAAGGACATCAGCTCCTCTTCAGGTGTCTTGGGCCGCATGAATAGATCAGAAGGACAACATTACGGGGACTCAGGCAGATGTAGGCCTTTCCAGAGGACTGCACATTATGGGAAAATATCACCACTTCCATTTGAACTAATATTTAAAGTACATTTTGAAGAAGAATATTTGAGAAAAATATGTTTAATAGATGAAGGTGTGTCACTGGATGGCTCCATGGCAGCTATATTATATTTCCCGATAATAACAACACATATTATATCTATGTTTAGGAGGACATGCGGGTGGTGCTGAACCAGCAGGTGAAGCAACATGAGGAGCAGCTGAAGGAGCAGCAGGAGCAGTGTGAGAAGGTGGATAAGTCATCAGGACTTCAGCGCAGCAAGTCTCTGAAAGTGCGAGGCGAGGGAAGCAAAGGATTCTTCTCGGCACTGTTCAGGGACAAATAATGTATACATGGTAAAGGTGCTGTGGGTAAGAGAGAGAGAGAGAGAGCAGAAAGGAGCGGAAGAGAGAGCAAGATCTTCAACTAAACGACCCGAAAAAACGCCACCTCACCGCCACCTGTGTTGCATTGCAAGATGGATTCCCCGAAACCAATCACCGGTTTCTGATTGGTCAGAAATGAGCCGGGAACCACAATCAAACTCCTACAGAGACACAGTCAACTTGAAGTGGATATCCTCACAGCGCATTTCTGATCACTAACACCTGACATACTGTATGGCTGAGCCATTTCTAACAAATGACACACATAATAGCTCTTAAACCTAACCTACAGCACCTTGAACAGAGAAATAGAGTTCATTAGAAATATAGAAATGTATTTTATTATCACTGACTGAAATCCTGTTTACAGTCAGTGGACGCACAGACCCACAGAACAGGATATATAATAGATTTAACTATATATATATGTATATATTTTTTATAAATATATGTTAGTTTAAACGATAAACAAAACACAGACCTCAAACCTCAAATCTATTTTTGAAGTATATATATGTACAGTATATCTATTAAATGTTGTTAATATGTAATGTGTATCTATTATGTCACTTCAAATAGCCAATTTGTTGTTAGCTATTCCAGTGTCTGCAGTTTTTATATTATATTATATTAAACATTTATACACATTTTGCAAACATTCATTCTAAAAACATCAACTGTGCTTTGTTTGTAGAAGGTAAATCGGTAGTAGGCAGTAAACAACACAAGCTGTTTCTCATGGCAACCTTGAACATTAACATTAATATTGTTAAAAGACAGTATTCTTTTAGAAATTTGGAAGAATGTATTATTCAGTTTTATGTGCAAATGATAATCCAGTGAAATTAGCTATGTTATTATGATCTATCCATTTCTCCCCTCAAAAATACCCCAAAATAGTCGGCTGTTAGCAATAAATAACATGTTTATTTTTTAACTTAGGACAGACAAGATATGAAAGAAAATCTTCGAAAAAAGTACCTTATGATGTTAATAATAACAACACACAATGCATAAGACCAGACAGACGCTCCCACGTTACAGAGGCTACCTGCAAGACCTCAACGGGAAATGTGAAACAGAAGCAGAAGGAACGTTCGCCCTCTTATGAATGGGCCGACCAAAGAAAGGTTAGAAAACGGTTGGCTACACGCACACAGGAAGTCACATGACTTGCTTCTTACCTGATGAGGAGCGTCAGCGACAATTTTGTGACTTTTAACGTGACAATTTCGTTTTCTCAAACCTAAAGCCAAAACATGTAGAACCTGAATACGTAGCAAATTTCTGCTGGATATACAGTGACATTTTTGAAATGGGGGCTTTAAGAAAAATATGAAGTTTGAATGTTTGTTTGTTTAATCTAGTGTTAGCATTCCAAGCAGGCGTTAGTTAACGCCATCCTTTTTTTAACTAAATTTCCCACAGGTCCTTGTTGTTCACAGCTTAATCACCACAAGCCTGGCTCTAGCTAGAAACCAATCAACCTAATCTATCACACACACACACACACACACACACACACACACACACACACACACACACACACACACACACACACACACACACACACACACACACACACACACACACACACACACACACACACACACACACACACACACACACATATACACAGCAAAGCATGTCCAATACAGGATGCTGTGAATCCCCTTTTCTTCCTTATCCTGCTCACCTCTCTCTACCTTACACAAGACGGCATCTTATCCTGCTCACCTCTCTCTACCTTACACAAGACACGGCATCTTATCCTGCTCACCTCTCTCTACCTTACACAAGACGGCATCTTATCCTGCTCACCTCTCTCTACCTCACACAAGACGGCATCTTATCCTGCTCACCTCTCTCTACCTCACACAAGACGGCATCTTATCCTGCTCACCTCTCTCTACCTTACACAAGACGGCATCTTATCCTGCTCACCTCTCTCTACCTTACACAAGACGGCATCTTATCCTGCTCACCTCTCTCTACCTTACACAAGACACGGCATCTTTTGCCTTTTAGGTTTTTTTTTAACCAAAAAATGGGATGGACGAAATCAAAGATAGTTTTGGGTTACAATCCGGTTGGTCGCCCACCAAGTCTGGACCTCTATGGTGTTGGGAGGATCTAACCGGGGGCATGACGGGTGCCAGTCCTAGTGTAGACTATCCCACGTTCACCCCCAGTCCCACCTGCAGCTTGTCCCCTCTGTGGTTCACGAAGGCCCCCATGATGAGGGTGGCGGGCAGCGGGGTGAGGCGCTTCTCCAACACACCTCCGATGATACACCTGCTGTTCACCATCCCTTAGGGGGGAACACACACACACACACACACACACACACACACACACACACACACACACACACACACACACACACACACACACACACACACACACACACACACACACACACACACACACACACACACACACACACACACACACACACACACACACACACACACACAAACACACACCATGAAGTCTCTTAGATAGAATGCCGATTAGTTGTTGCCGAGAATGGATGGAGACACCTCATATTTGATTGTATTCACCAGTACCAAAGTGAAACAAACAATCCCCTCAGATGCTCTCATCAGTAGCCACAGTAAAATCAAATACATGTCAGTAATGGACGCCTACAGGTAGACTTTAGCTGTTGGACAAACCCTTCGGCTGGCAGTCAAAACGCCCTCAAGACTAGACTATCCTGACCTACTGTTTGGAAATACGACAACCAAAATATTACACCCAATCTGGAAAACCACCGCCCTATTGTGTCAGTGGTCAGGAGACAAACACATTTACACAGTCACTCATCCCGGCGGGTTTACCTCTAAACACCATGTTGGCCTCGGGGAGCTCCATTCTGTACCCGAAGGAGGCGGTGGTCTCCTGGGTCCTAGTGCTGGCCTCAAACTCCACCCCGACCTGGATCTGGAACACATCGTCAACAGGTACATTCACAGAGCAACAACACAACACCCAGAACACCGGCACTTTGCTGTGAAGCGTGTGTGTGTGTGTACAATGTACTGCCCCATACCTGTTTGTTAGCTCGGTGGTAGTAGCTAGCATGGGCACCTCCCTTGCCTGCATTCAGAGTTGCCACCCAGTTTGGTCCTGTATAGACAATAGAATACTGTCATGGTTGATTGATTGATGCACATTAATACATATTGAATGATGTATTTTGTTTATTAATGTTCTATTATTATTAATATATTATACAATATACTGTATATATATATATATATATATATATATATATATAATATATGTATTTCTAATATTTTTTTATTTGATTCTAAATTAGTATAGTTAACGTTCATGCTTCCCCTTATAAACACATTTTTTAAAAGGAGGTTTGAGGTTATTATTTGCATAACAGATCATAACAGAACACGTATTATGATGATGATGATGATGATGAAGGCCAAACGCAGGCCAAACGGGCTTTACAAGGCCAAACGCATCATAAAACACATTGCCCACCCCAGCCACGAACTGTATTCACTTTTACCGTCAGGCAGGTGATACCGCAGTATCAAGTGCTGCACAAATAGAGTTAGAGACACCACAGTCAGGCCATCAGGCTGCTGAACAAGGGTGTATAGCATATAGCAATGTACATTTTATTACATTGATTTATATATATATATTGCTCTTTTACTGACATATTGCATTTAATATATTGCATTTTTATATATTTAACTTCACTCATTGCTTATACTTGTGTAAACTGTGAAGTGACAATAAACTTGACTTGATGATGATGATAATGATGATGATGATGCCTGTTATTCTTACTGGAGTACTGTCCTGCCAGAGTGAGAATGCCTCCCTCCTCTGCTCGGCCACGGTGGTACACCAGCTCCCCCCCCAGCACCAGCCCTGACGACACGCTCTGCAGGAAGTGAGCTACTAGGATCACTGTACCACACACACACACACACACACACACACACACACACACACACACACACCGACAACACGTCAACATGTCAACACACACAGCAACACATTAATCACAATTGACTGGACGCATAAGGAAGCACGAAACACAACATCGAACGGCCATGATAAGACCAGCACACATTAGAAAATGAACAATTCAAGTGTTTATTCTTTGTATTTTTAACAGATTATTTTATTTTGTTTTAAGTTGTATATTGTAACTGCTTAACATTTCAAATGACGATTCTTACCCAATCTTTTTTTCGAGGCGAAGACATGATAGATTGATTGATTGACTGGGTGATTGATTGACGGATGGGTAGGTTTTCTCAAGGTAATTCGCTTGTTCAACTGATTGATTCCTTATTAGATAGATGGATCGATTAAGCTGCTTCCTGCCTCACCTGACTCCCGGAGGACGTCTGGGTTGGCCATGGTGACGGCAGCTGTGAAGTCCCTGCCTCTATACTCCGTCTCAAACTGCCACGTCACAAACTGGGACTGCTGGCTCTAGACCGGGACCCGACCGGAAACAGAATATGATGGAACATTTAATCACCATCAGAATCAGAACATCATTTTTTGCTAAGTAGGTTGCCCATATGAGGAAGATGCCTTGCATGGTTGGTGCAAAATTGTGAAAATAAATGGGAAATGGGAAAACATTTGAAGAAATATATAGAAATTATACAAAATCCAAATATATATATAAAACAATAATCATGAATTTAATCAAATGAATTTGTTCATGCCTGGCGGAAATCATGAATATCATTCATTGTGTGTAGCACTGCGTTAGACAGCACATGACTGTGTTCTCTTCCAGACCTTTCAAGTACAGAGGTCCGGTGCAGTAGAAGTTATGATTGCTTTAATGGAAATGTCATGAATAATGTAGATGTCTATAGATACCTGGAACACAGCCCTGGCTCTGACTCTCTCGGTCAGGTGAATGAGCGAATGAGCGTTTAGGCTCCCTGAAGAATCCATCTCTCCGATCAGCGCCGGGGCGTCCTGTTCCCGAGGAGAACCCAAACACTTTCTTTAAATGGCATTGTTGCCACTCAAAACACTTGTTTCATACCAGCCCTTCACACTTAAAACACACCCACAGCTGTGTGAACCATGGTAAATTGAAGGCATGGGCAAACAACCAAGTTTGTCAGCAGCAGTTAAGCATATTTAGCTCAAGAACCACTGACCAGAGATTGAACCTGCGACTGGCAGTATTAACAAGAAGACTTGCTTTACATCCTACAGCTGCTGTTGAAAGGGCAGATGGGTACGTCCGTAATCTCTAGGGACACTAGTTCAGGTCATCATGGTTCATTGTGTTAGAGGCACCTTGTCTTTGCTGTACTGGTCGTCCTGCAGATGCTCCGTGTGGAACCGATAGTAGGACGGGCTGACAGCACTGAGGTGGAATGTGTGGCTGGCCTGGAAATAGACACACATACAAACCTTTATAATGTAGCTCGGGCATCATACCACTTAGATGGTACAGCGATACTGTATTTGCTGCTACTATGTGGTGATTCAGCTGACACTTTTAACCAAAGCGATCATATACATGTCCCAGAATACACTCCACCACTCCTGTCCTAGATTATACTGCACAGTGCAGAGGTTGTTTCGTGGGACTTTTACCTTGAAGAAGCTGCTCAAAGTCTTATTGACTGTCATCTTGACACCCTCCATCTGCTGTGGGAATACATCTGGGGAAGGATGGCGGGAAAGAGAAACTTAAAACAAGATAGCTCACACATCATAACTGCGATTGTTATTTCAAATAGAATATCTGTTTGTGAGCTCGTCAGCCTATTTCGGAATGTATTTGTGTGTTGGAAACAAAATGGCAACCTACTATGTATGGAACAAACACATGTCTACCAGTACATCACTAGAGGCACGTTTTAGAAGCCCATTTGGGTGATGGTGATGATGATCGGCGGCTGTGACATGTACCCTTGCAACTCCTGTGCAGGGAGTGGAAGCTGCCAGGGTTGGGCAGACGGCCATCTCTCCTCTCCCAGTGCGGGGGGCGGTCCCAGTGGGCGGGGTGCGTGTCCCAACGGCAGGGAGGGGTGTCGGGGGAGAAGGGCCAGGTCCCATTGGCCGCACCGGAGGACAGGGCCAGAACGCTGCCCATGTGGGCACAACGCCTCCTGGCAACATGCGTGCGCACACGCCACGCACACGCACACGCACACACACACACACACACCACACACACACACACACACACACACACACACACACACACACACCATTGAAATTAATGGTCAGAATGAATTGGTATTGGCCCTCTGTTGATGGAAGAAGCTTAGTGTTGCATTCTGGGATTCCTCACCCCAAACTCATGTACTCATTGCTACAACAAAAAAATGACATTTACGGTGGTTTTATTTAGATACATAAGCCTACATCACCATTGTCTTTACAGAGCAGTGAGTAGGGGTTAACCATCTTGGTCAAGGACGTTTAAAGGAAGACTGGGGATATTTGGGCTTCTAACAACAGGCACCTTTCGGCTGGGAGTCAACAACCTCCAATGTTGACATACAAACACAAAGGTGAGTGTAAATTTAAAAAAAATGGGAGGATGCATTCAAGGGAACATATTGCCATATAGCACATGGCACATGAACAGTATTACAACCAATGTATTACATGTGGAGGGTTACAATTAAATATGTCTAGGTAGTTTGCTTCACTGTCATCGGTTGTGTGTGCAGAGTCTGCAGCATCTCTGCTAGCTAGCGTGACCTTAGCATTGAGGGAGAAAACACCATTCACTTAAATAGCAACGTGTTATTTTTTTACTCACTCTGAACGTTACCACGACAGGTTAAATATGCGCCGGATAAGATGACTTGTTATACATGAAAACTGTCATGTAGAGCAAAGACGAACAAAGAACTGTGGATAACGGGGGAACGCTACAGATGCTCTCTGAAGTGATGAGGCGAGGGACTCTCCATCCCATCTCTCCTGAAGCGCTGTGTGTCCCCTAGAAACGTGTCCCCTAGAAACAAAACTAATAGATTTGCCTGTGATCATCTGTCGACCAAGGCCATATACGCAGTAAAATGTTACAGATAATGTACATGCTACTGTTGAATTTACACGTTTTCAACAGTCAAAGATAGTCTCGAATTAATATTTTGCACATGCCTACGCGTGTGTATTATAAAAAATCCCCGAAGCGCATTGGTTTCTGGCCGGGATGATACTACTGTAACACACCCATGTTCAAAACAGATGCAAGGAGGTGCGGGGCACACGTCTACCTTGTGAATAATCGTCATAGATTGTTGTGTGCCAAATCACACAGGACGGTTTACGAGGTTTTAGTCAACCTCAAGTAACGCAAAGCGTGCATTCTGCAGAGCAATATAATAATAAAGTAGTGAGCAATGCTGTGCGACTATGTGAACAAACGGTGGGGCAAGTAACTCAATAGTTGTTATGTTTGTTGCAGGGATGAAACGGTTTAAGGGACGAATATTAGGGATATGAGGCAGTGTCTCCTGGGCCGACAGACACAAATGAATGGCGCTAAGCCTATTTTTGCCACCAACATGTCTGGCCCTATACTGTTGGTGGGGGAAGGCAATTTCTCCTTTTCTGCAGCTCTGTGTCAACTTTCCCAAGAGACTAAATTAACGGCTACTTGTCTTCAGCGGCAGGAGGACATCAAACATGAGGGAGCTGCTACTAATATACAGATCATCAGGGATTCGGGTATGCTCATTCAAAATGATGTGGTTATGTTAAAAGTAAAAAAAGAGAAGGTCTTCTTCACTTCTTCCTGTTTGTATTCTGCGTTACGTTCTTCAGGGGGTGCCGTCTTGTTCGGGGTGGACTGTACCAAGCTGGAAGAATGTGCGTCTCTTCGGGGACTTGTGTTCCACCGTGTGATTTTCAATTTCCCTCATTGTGGCCGAAAAAGTGGTGTTAAGAAGAACCGAGAACTTCTTAAAAACTTCTTCCATAGGTATGAATGGATGATTTTTGACACGTGAGCCAATGTGTGACATGTGTAAAACGTGGTGTGCCGAGGCCACAGATGATTGACTTGAGAGGTGTCCACTGTCTATAAAGTTGTGTCCAGGTGCTGGCTGAACATGGAGAGGTCCATGTCACCCTATGCAACGGGCAGGGCGGGACACCAGCTGATAAGCCAATGAGAGAGTGGCAGAATAGCTGGCAGGTCGTCGCTATGGCGGCAGAAGCAGATCTCATTCTTAGCAGCGTCCAACCATTTAAGAGTGAGGAGGTGGAGAACTACAGGTGTACTGGATACAAGTAAGGAGATATGGTGAGTGTCGTACGTAGCAGCCGTTTAAGCTGTTGACTGACTTGACGTTTGTTTCAGGAGCCAGGATAAGGGTTTCCATGTGGAGGAGGCCTTGGTCCATGTCTTCACCCGAAGCCCCCCGTACCTCACCCCCACGAGGGTGAAGATGAAGGAGATAGTGGGGGACCAGACAGTCCAGTACTATTTACCTACAGAGCTCAGTGACTATATTTCAAGGTAAAAAGAGTTGTGGCCATTCTTCATACATCAATTAAAACTGAGCCAGCTGCAGACAGAAGCATTTATACGTTTATATACATTTATATTTATATTTATGTACAAGCTGATTATGGTGATGATTAATGATGTTTTTCCTCGCTCCAGGGATTTCCTCTGCAGTGACTCTGCCCATCCCGTCAAGTTTGTCCAGGACTTAGTTGTGACTGGATTGGAGGAGAGGTGTTCCGTCTCCATGACAACCGAGCCGCTTTCGTTCCTCCTTAACTCTAAACATCCACAGATGGCATCCCTAGATGGAGACAAAGTCACACATTGCTACGAGATAGAGCCGCTTCGCCAAGAACGGCTCACGTGTGGAGAACCCCTGCTCAGTGTGAGTCAACTAGGCGGTCAGTCCACACACTCGGACCCCCAGGAGACACATGCTGACGTACTGCAGCTTGGTGTGAAGACTATGTTCATCACAGACACTGGTGTCCCAAACAAGAGCCAAGATGGAGAGCGCAGGCCAGATGTAAACACACCAGGTGTACACAAACCAGATGTAAACACAGCAGGTGTACACAAACCAGATGTAAACACACCATGTGTACGCAAACCAGATGTAAACACACCAGGTGTGCACAGACCAAATTTAGACACACCAGACAAACACAGACCAGACGTAGACACAGAAGAGGGGAGTGGTGTGCTTCGGTTTGTGCTTCGACCATCACTCCTCCCTCAGATGAGGGTGAGAGGAGGGGAAGCACAAGGAGAGCTGGAGACTGGGGAGGGCATTCCATTTGAGGGGCCGAGCGAGGGGAGCCACTGCCACAAGGATCCCGGCGCTTCTATTGGTCGCTTGTTGGGTGTTAGCGGCCTGGTCTTCAGAGATGTACCCATCAGCCGCTGGGCTCAGCCTGCCTTTCACCAGCTCCTGTTCAAGGGACGGTTCCCAGCCACGCTGCGGCCTATCGCGTGGCTCGGGCAAACGCTGGGGCGCCTGCTCTCTTCCCATGGTGTTTCCGTGGTTACGGAAGCCGAGTGTGTGTGGCTGACCGCACGGCCTATGGGAGCAGTGGGTAGAGTGTTAGCGAGTGTTGGCGACCGTGAGGAGGAGGAGGGGTGGGTCCAGGTCTACATTTCCCTCAATTTGGACCTCCTCGCCGTGTGCCTCTTCTCACTACCTGACTGGCGTCCTCTGTGGTCACGTGACCCCGGTTTTCCCCCACGCATCCTCCTCCTTCACCCTTCTCTGGGAGAGCAGCAGCAGCAGCAACAACCATGGCGGCCGTTGTTCCACAGGCCATCCTTGTTCTCCCGCTGCTCCAGCTTCGACATCAGCTTCTGGACGGGGCCGGCGGTGTGGGACGACAGGAAGTTGCATGCACTGGCGAGAGAGGCCGGAAGGGGCGCGGTGGAGCAGGTGGAGCTCATCGATGTGTTCTCCCGACAGGAGCATCTGACGGTGCGGACCAGCTACTGCTACAGAGTGACCTACCGCTCCCACTCCCATGCACTGTCGCACACCAAGGCCCTTGAACTTCACCGACAACTGGAGTCTCTGCTGTCATCTCGTCTGCATGTCACCATCAGATAGTTTCCAACATAGACTGTATAAAATGGGGTTCAAACCACAGACCTTTTGGATTATTCATAGACGAGCAAAGGATTCTTTTTTTTATTGGGTAGATATCATTTAAAAAAGTAGTCTAATTTATATGTACCTATGTATGTTTAATTTATATTGATGCAGATATTGGATACATTTGTGGATGTATCAACCTTTGTACAATACAAGATACAAGATCAAATATGTTTATTTGCCATTTGTAACAAGTACATTGGAATGCTTGCTCCCCATTCCCTCCTGCAGTATAAATCTCAAAAAACAATACCATAAAAATAATATATACAATAAATTACAAATGAATAAAAAAAAAAGGACAGCAAAGTGACTGATAGATGGTATGAACATCTGTTTAATGTGCAAAAAGATTTAAAAGCATTTAAAGTGCAGTATTGCAGCAGTGCCATGAATACAGTAAGTATGCAAGTATGTAAGTGTAATGTAAATGACAATGTTGTGAAGTGAAAGTGGCAGCACTCCTAGCAGGTCAGTGGGTCACTACCTGTGAATAAAAACTATCCTTGAACCTGGTAGTACTTGTACGGATGCTGCACAGCCGGCGACCAGACGGTAGGGGGGAGAAGAGATGGAGCCCAGGACGACATCTGGTCCTACAGATCTCCTCAATGCATGGAAGTGCACACCCGATGATCTTCTCTGCCGTCCTCAACTCTGTACGTTTTGTTTGTATTGTGCGAAAAAAAAAAATGTCTTAAATATGGAAAATGCATGACACGGTGGTAATAAAAAGCACCGCGTTTACGTAAACGCGCGCACACTGCCACCTGGCGGCCAACCCCCCTCATCTCTGTCGGCGGATGTTAGACCAGAGCTGTCACTTCTCTCCGAGCCGAGGCGGAAGCGAATCACGAATCACTCTCGCAAGCTTGAATGAAAACATGGCGGCCAAGGGTCTCCGTCAGCGGACCAGGCGAGGCAGCAGGCAAGACGCGAACAACGCCAACGTCCTCCACGCAGAAGCTCGGATACCAAAAGAGGAAAAGGGCAGCGGCGATGAAAACAAAATTTCAACAGAGACACGCCAAGAGTAAGTATGATGGCACACCCGCCCCCCCCCCCCCCCCCCGCTCCAACCTCTAACCTCCACTCTGCCCAGCTCAATCTGATAGGTGTAATCATGTTATTATAACAAAACAAAAACATTGGTTGATAGTTTTAATGTGTGGGGGTGTAATGTCATTTTTGCACAGGGTTCACTGGGTTTAAATCGGCTTACGTCAACCAAGAGAGCTGCGTGTGTCTATTAAAGGGACCCGAGGAGGTTCATTCATTCGCTCTGTGGTGGCCCAGGACCACGTCACACATGCTGTGTGACGTGGCACAGGACCACGTCACACATGCTGTGTGACGTCACTTGAACTAATTGTGATTTGGTGGTCAATGGAATATTGGTATATTTCGATGGGGATCGACCCTCGACGGCGTCAGTGTGTAAAAATGCCATGCGCATTCATGAACTATTGAAAAACGATTAAAAAAAAAATGCTGAAATATGTGTGATAAACATTTGCATAAATACACATTACATACACATACGTGCATACAATAGACAATGCAGAGAAAGGTGTCAGTTTCCCTTCCAGTAGTCGACCCAATCACGTATCATCACAGATCATAAGGGCGATCCAGAGGTATAGCTTGCAGGCGGCTATTATCAAGAAGCAAAACTGTACTGTACTTCTGACATGTCGTGTCATTTAAGTGTGTGTGTGTGTGTGTGTGTGTGTGTTACTACAGGTCAGTTAGTCGAGGAGGGCAGGTGTGGGCTCCAGAAGGATCCACAGCATTCAAATGCTTGCTGTCTGCGCGCTTCTGTGCTGCCTTGCTTAGCAACATCTCAGACTGCGACGAGACCTTCAACTACTGGGAGCCTGTAAGCAGTGTTTACTGTGTTCCTGTAATGTCATTTCCTGTCTCCCCCCTGGCTTATTACATCTTGGTGGCTCAGATTAAGTTAAACATCATATCCAGTATAGTTCATATCTGGCGACCCAGGTTACACACAGACCGAAACCAAACAGACGTTCGTGGAGGAGCTGGCTGTCGCCTAGTTGTGGTGGACGCCACTATTTCAATGTAGCATGTTTCCTTAATCTCTGATGATATCGCATGGTCTTGCATGGCCTTTTAAGGCCTGGCTATATTTTTGTTGTATGCAGATTAAGTAAAACAGTTTTATTTTCTTATTTTTGTTGCTGATAATGCATCAACTAAGTATGGGTTAAAGGTGTGTTTTGAGTTTAAAAAAAAAACGATGTAGGCAAGATATTATTATTATTATTATTATTATTATATATTTAGAATATCATTTTTTTTAATCAGTAAGTCACTTTGGATGTCAATGACTAAAACAGTAATTGACTATCTCATCTCCGTCCTGTACAGATGCACTACCTGCTGTACGGGACAGGGATGCAGACGTGGGAATACTCTCCCCTCTACGCCATCCGCTCCTACGCCTACCTCTGGCTGCACGCGCTGCCGGCCTGCCTACACGCCCACGTACTGAAGACCAATAAGGTAGGAACACTGTACATAAGACGCTCACTAAAGTAGCATAGAGTAATGTTTAAGTTCATGTTACGCATTGACATTTCGTTGCCACTAATTAGAATTCATTATGCATGGGGATACTCTATATTTTTTATATAGTAAATATTTTTCTTTTAAAACCAACTAGAATAGGCCTTTGCTTTTATTTTCTTATTCATTATTTTACTGTGCTAAATGCTACCCTGAATGTCCTATGTTGGGATTAATAAAGGTGATCATAACTGTTTTACGAAGTACTGCATAGTGTCTTCATCCTATCGGTTCAATGCCTTGTAAACGGACGTACGTTCTGTTCCAGGTGTTGGTGTTCTACTTTGTACGATGCATCCTTGCCTTCTGCTGCTGTGTGTGTGAACTCTATTTCTACAAGTGAGTCAAATATATATTTTTAATCGACCCAGTAGTGACATCACAAGTGGGCGTTTCCACCGGATGTATGATGTACTGATACCTGCCCAGTGGGCCGTACCAAGTGGTAGGCTGGTCTATCTATCGTGCATCTGGGTTGACACTGCATGGGATATCACTGTAGGGTAGATGAGGTTACCCCACTTTAAACCTGGTGGTACAATAGGGACCCTTTTTAAAATGAGAAATAAAATGTTGTTGTTGTTATAAGTTGTTAGTTGATTAGCTCCGTCAATCAATCACTTCACCACTCGTAGCAGTAAAAAAAAAAAGCAAACAGTTCTTGCTCATATTTAGTATGTATCACATCACCAAGTGATCTATTGCTTTGGTCTGGCGCTAGCCATAGCTTGGAAGCTTATTGGCTGTGTGTGTGTGTGTGTGTGTGTGTGTGTTGGACGCAGGGCGGTGTGTAAGAAGTTTGGTCTGCATGTGGGTCGCCTGATGTTGGCCTTCCTGGTGCTGAGTACGGGAATGTTCTGTTCCTCTGCAGGTTGGTTCCGGTCCGATCCGGTTCTGTCCCTCACTCCTCTAGTGTCCTTTTCTCCCTCTTTAATATGTGTTTCCTGGCTGCATTAACCTACGGTCACCCTATTTGTTTTGTGTGGATATAATCTTTTCTTATTTTTTTTTATTAATCTTGGGCTTTTATTTTATTTTTGCAATGATTATTTTATGTTTAATATTTGACTGTCTCCAACTCACACAAAAGATGACTGGATAGGCAAGTCTCTTCATCATGAATATAAATACTACAAGGCCAGAACACAGCGAACTCTGATATCTAACTTGAAAAAATCGAATGGATGATTCTTGTAGCTCATTATTTACATTGTGCTTCCGTCATGTCATTCTAGTATATGTCATAGCTGTCGCGCTCTATGTGTTTTATGTTCCACGACACGTAATTGTGATTTGCGTTATCACTATAAACAGAGCACCAGTGTTCCATATGAACACGAGCTGCTGAGATGACTGCGTCCCGTTTGCTCTGCTTCTCCCCCCCAGCCTTCCTTCCCTCCTCCTTCTGCATGTACACCACGCTGGTTGCCATGACGGGCTGGTTCCAAGACTCCATCCCGCTGGCTGTCATGGGTGTGGCAGCCGGGGCCATCGTAGGCTGGCCATTCTCCGCTCTGATTGGGTAGGACATCACAACAATTAAAACAAGAACAATCTATTTCAAGCTTTATTGATGGAACACATTTCATATACAGTGGATACAACAGCCATGCCCTGCCCTGTACATCATATTATAATATATATATATATATATATTGTATTTAATATAATGCCAAAATATTGAAATATATAACATGATAATATATGGTTAGTAACAAAGTCGGCAACAAAAAAACTGCACATTAAAAGAAAGAATAAAGGCGATGAAGTTGAGTTAATATTTAATTTGAATTATATTAACATTTACATTGTCATGTCTATTTTGAATTGCTTATCACAATTTGTGTTATGCAATCAGTCTGGAGTTCAAGTGTGTGTGTGTGTGTGTGTGTGTGTGTGTGTGTGTGTGTGTGTGTGTGTGTGTGTGTGTGTGTGTGTGTGTGTGTGTGTGTGTGTGTGTGTGTGTGTGTGTGTGTGTGTGTGTGTGTGTGTGTGTGTGTGTGTGTGTGTGTGTGTGTGTGTGTGTGTGTGTGTGTGTGTGTGTGTGTGTGTGTGTGTGTGGAGTGATGAGTATGAGTAATGAGTAATGAGTAATGAGTAATGAATTATTTCCTACCGTCTGCTACAGGATCCCCATCGCCCTGGACCTGCTGGTGATGAGGAGGGAGTGGAAGACCTTCATCATCTGGTCAGCCCTGGCGCTGTTGCTCATCCTGGTCAGGACACATACACACACTCGTCTAGATTCTGGTATATGCAAAGTGTGTTGCGTTGCTTTTCAAATAGGGCACGCACATTGGATTTTTTTCAAACTTTTATGGGAAACCAATATTTCAGCCAAACCGGACATAGTATTTAGTATAACGGAACCATTCTAATATAACAATGTGATGTTAAATTACGAGTTGGTGTGACGGGTATGCGGGTGCGTGAACAGTAGTCTCCTAGGACATGTGTAACCCAGCTGAGTCACTAGGGGGCGATGTTGCACTGACGTCATTTAAAAGCTGAGGCTTTTCTCCCCACACACATTCAGCGCTTTGGGCCCCTTCCTCCCCCTCTCCCTCAGAGAGATTACAGCGGAACAACTATGAGGCAAAACGGCACATGTTGTAAGGTTCAAAATAAGAATAATGCTTCTTAATTTAAAAAAAATTATAATAATAATAATGAGCATGCGTCGCATGTGCCACACACACACACACACACACACACACACACACACACACACACACACACACACACACACACACACACACACACACACACACACACACACACACACACACACACACACACACACACACACACACACAGTGTAGGGGTCTTCTGCTCAAGGGCACCCCGACAGTGCCCGGACTGAGCTACCGCCTCCCCAGATTGTGTATTGGCTCCACACAAGACACCCCTCTTCTTCTGCTTTAGGTTCCCGTGGTGACGGTGGACTCATTGTTCTACGGGAAGCTGGTGGTGGCGCCGCTGAACATCCTGCTGTACAACGTGTTCACACCGCACGGCCCTGACCTCTACGGTAACCCACAGCAATACACACCGTTGTCACGGCAATGTCACCGGGTGTGCTCGACGTGACTCACAATTACTCTTTATATATATATATATATATATATATATATTTAGGGTGGTGTGATGTAGGGTTAGGGTGGTGTGACGAAGGCTTAGGGTGGTGTGGTGTAGGGTTCAGTAGCGTGGCGTGGTGAAAATTTTAGGGGAAGCCAGTTTTTTTTGGGTCAATAACGTAACCAGTTGAGTGATTACAGCGCCCGGTATCATTTTACACAGTTGTATCATACAGATGCAGGACTTGCCCACGCCTGTTATCTAACCGACAGGTCCGCACGCACTCTCCAGCCAAAACTCTCTCGTCTTATTAATTTAAGCATTCCCCCCCCCCCCCCCCCCCCCCCAAATGCATAACCAGCCGCTCAATGCGCAGTGCAGATTCGGTAATGAATAAAAAAGCTTCAATTTCACAGCACAATCTATGTGATTTTTTGATTTACCGTGCCTCTCAATTGCCCGTGACAGGTTGGCAAGGTCGATGAATCCTGAAGTTGCCCAAGGATTGTTCAGGGAGCACGAATCCTTGTCAAAAAGAAGACATGGCCAGCAAAATAGACGCTGAAGTTCAGCGCTTCCAGTTAGCCACTCCGTGCGGACATAATTGTCCTCATTGAACGTCCGATTCGCTCCCTTTTTCCTCTGTGCACACAGCTCGAGTGTGGGCATGGGCCTGTCATCTGATTTAATTTTTAGTTGCTGCTGTAGCGGAAGTTTAGTAAAGTTGTTTTTTATTAAGTACGCCAAATCTCCACCCTCCATAATGCTTAATACTATCAAACGGCGAGGATGACAGTTACAGTACTACGTACTGATGTTGATGTGATTTGATTGGATTTGTGAGTCAAGGGATTCCCTTCAAATCGATCCAATGGGATCAAGGGATCCCATTCCCTTGAAGGGAGGCCAGCCGTCTCTGGCCTCCCTTGGCATGGCCCTGACCAATCACAGGTTGGCAGGGGGACATGACGTGCCTCATCTGATTGGTCAATCCGGGACAATCCCCCATTTTTTTTTTCACCAAGGGAAGCTCATTCGGCTGGCCTCCTCTATTTCACCATAATATCTAGGGGGCGCTGTTGTTTCACTCTTTGTAAAATACTCAATGAGAATGGGGGAGAGACGGTCCGGCAGCAACACACAGGCTGTGTTGCTGCCGGACCGTCTCTCCTACATTTTTTAAATTAAAATAAAAAAAATTCGGTAATTCTCCTTTGCTGTGTGACACAGCAAAGGAGAATTACCGAATTTTTAAAAAAAATTATAATTTTAAAATGTATTAAAATTATAACTACAATCCGAAAAAACAGGGCCTTGGCCTCCGGGAGAAAACGCCACTGGTAGGGTTAGGGTGGTGAAGGGTTAGGGTGGTGTGGCGTAGGGTTAGGGTGGTGTGATGTAGGGTTAGGGTGGTGTGATGTAGGGTTAGGGTGGGTGGTGTGGGTTTTGTAAGTTTTGGGTGGTGTAGGACGGTGTGGGGTTTGGGTTTTATTGGGTTCAGGTGGTGTGGGGGTTTGGGTGGTGTGGGGTTTGGGTGGTGTAGGTTGGTGTGATTCCAAATACACTTTGATTTGAGTGGGCCAGTTTGTCGTTCTTTTTGTCTCCGATATTTGTACTGATGTCTGAACCTCGGCCCGTGTTGACACAAGCAGCAACATTTCCCGTAATTTTACAGGAGAGTTCGGCATGTCGACACAGCTGTGTTGGTCACGTACTTTGGGTGAGAGGGCGGTGCTGTTTCCTGCAGAGCTTCACTACTACTTCACTACTTCTTTCACATGAGGGCCAGATTATTGCAATTGCAAAAATGCAAAAAGTGCAATTATTGTATTGAAAACACTTCCATGTGAACCTAAAAAGGCGACCAGGAAGCATCCTTACTAGATGCCCGAACCACCTCAACTGGCTCCTTTCTACGCGAAGGAGCAGCGGCTCTACTCCGAGTCTCTCACGAGTGACTGAGCTTCTCACCCTATCCCTCAGGGAGATACCAGCCACCCTCCTGAGGAAACTCATTTCGGCCGCTTGTATTCGCGATCTCGTCCTTTCGGTCATTACCAATTGCTCATGGCCATAGGTGAGGGTAGGAACAAAGACTGATCGGTAGATCGAGAGCTTTGCCTTCTGGCTCAGCTCTCTTTTGGTTACAACGGTGCGCCAAAGTGCACCCAATACCGCTCCCGCTGCACCTATTCTCCTGTCAATCTCACGCTCCATCCTCCCCTCACTCAAGAACAAGACCCCGAGATACTTGAACTCCTTCACTTGGGATAAGGACTCCCTCCCTACTTGGAGTAGACAATCCACCGGTTTCCTGCTAAGAACCATGGCCTCAGATTTGGAGGTGCTGATCCTCATCCCAGCCGCTTCACATTCTGCTGCAAACCGATCCAGTGAGTGCTGAAGGTCACATACTGATGACGCAAACAGGACCACATCATCTGCAAACTGCAGCGATTCAATCCTGAGCCCACCATACTGAAACCCCTCCCCTCCATGACTACGCCTTGAAATCCTGTCCATGAAAATCACAAACGGGATGGGTGACAAAGCGCAGCCCTGGCGGAGGCCAACACCCACTGAGAACAGGCCTGACTTTGTACCGAGAATCCGGACACAGCTCTTGCTTTGGGAGTAGAGAGATTGGATGGCCCTCAACAGTGACCCCCGCACCCCATACTCCCGCTACTTTGCCTCCGCTACAGCCGAGGCTGCCGTCCTCTTGGCCTGTCGATACCTCGCAACTGAGTCCGGAGTCTCACAGGCTAACATAGCCCGGAAGGCCTCCTTCTTCAGCCGGACGGCTTCCCTGACCACCTGTGTCCACCACGAAGTCCGAGGGTTGCCGCCCCTTGAGGCACCAATGACCTTGAGGCCACAACTCTCAACCGCAGCTTCGGCAATAGAAGCTTTGAACAATGACCACTCTGGCTCAATGCCCCCAGCCTCCACAGAGATGCCCGAAAAATTCCACCGGAGGTGTGAGTTGAAGGTCTCCCGGACAGGGGCATCCACCAGACGTTCCCAGTTCACACGCACTACACGTTTGGGCTTACCAGGTCTGTCCAGAGGCTTCCCCCGCCATCTTACCCAACTCACTACCAGATGGTGATCGGTTGACCGCTCTGCCCCTCTCTTCACCCGAGTGTCCAAAACATGCGGCCTCAGGCCAGATACGATAACAAAATCGATCATTGACCTTCGGCCTAAGGTACTCTGGTACCATGTACACTTATGAGCATCCTTATGTTTGAACATGGTTTGTTATGGCCAATCCATGACTAGCACAGAAATCCAATAACAAAACCCCACTCCGGTTCAGATTAGGTAGGCCGTTCATCCCCAACACGCCCCTCCAAGTTTCCCCATCGTTACCCACGTGTGCGTTGAAGTCTCCCAGGAGGACTACAGAGTCCCCTTCCGGAGCCCCATGCAGGACTCCATCCAGGGTGTGCAAGAAGGCGGGATATTCCGAACTGTTGTTTGGTGCATAGGCACAAACAACAGTCAGAGTTTTCCCTCCCATGACCCTAAGGCGTAGGGAGGTGACCCTCTCGTCCACCGGGGTAAACTCCAACAAAGCGGCACTCAGCCGGGGACTTGTGAGTATCCCCACACCCGCCCGGCGCCTCACACCCTGAGCAACTCCAGAGAAGGAAAGAGTCCAACCCCTATCCAGGAGTTTAGTTCCAGAGCCAGTGCTGTGCGTAGAGGTAAGCCCCACCAGATCTAATTGGTAGCGCTCCACCTCCCGCACAAGCTCAGGCTCCTTCCCCCCCAGAGAAGTGACATTCCACGTCCCCAAAGCCAGTCTCTGTTGGCTGGGTTTGGTCCGTCGATGCCCCCTGCCTTCACTGCCGCCTAACTGGCAGTGCACCCGACCCCAGCGGTTCTTCCCGTAGGTGGTGGGTCCGTGGGAAGGAGAAGTGGCCACGTTGCTTTTTCGGGCTATGCCCGACCGGGCTCCGTGGCTAACCCGGCCACCAGGCGCTCGCTTACGGGCCCTCTTTCCAGGCCTGGCTCCGGAAAGGGGCCCCGGGCTTCCTCCGGGCAGGGTATCCTCACTTCTTGATTGTTTGAAAAATCACTGGACCTCAAAAGATAAATTGAAAACTGTGCTAATAAATGTGGCAGATGGAAAGACATTGAATGTTTATTATGTTTCATATTATTATTTATAAAATGAAAAGTTTGAAATATTTAATTTTAATTTTATATTTAATTAATTAATTAATTTGCCTCGACCTGACGCAGACCGTGAAATCTCGGGAGAGCTGTGTTTTCTTTTCAGCCGCTTCAGGCTGTGCTGATGTTGGGATGTTGTGGTTCCAGGGACGGAGCCCTGGTCCTTCTACTTCATCAACGGCTTCCTGAACTTCAACCTGGTGTTTGTTCTGGCACTGCTGTCCCTGCCTCTGACCGCGCTGATGGAGACTCTGCTCCACCGCTTCAACGGTGAGCCGAACCCCCCCCCCCCCCCCCCAACTCTCACCTCCTCATAGACCACACCGCTGTCCCCTCAGGGCCCGGGACAGGGTGGTTGGGGAAATCAACGTATGTGAACCGTGGGGCAGCATAGTCTCTAGGTCTTGGGGACGAAAAGGTTCTGGGTTCGATTCCCCTATGTCCGCAGCCTTACCTGTAGGCATCTTCCAAGAGCGAGATGCCCTTACCTCCTACCTGCTCATTATCCAAGTGGATGCTTGGATAATGGTGTTTGCTGCTACTGTATCAAGATTTACATGTTGGCCAGAACAGGCCAGAGCATATCAAGGCATTGTTTTATGAATTTACGGTGCACATGTTGACTGAAACATATCTCTCAGAAATGTTTTCTTTAATGTACAAATTATCTTTAATCAGAGATTTCTTCTCATTACTGGCTCCTTTGGCCGGTTTGTGAACTGCAGCCCACTCAAGCTTGCTCATCAGAGCACTGAAGGGACTCCCCATTCTGTAATAAGTTATTACCGTTCCAACCATTTAATATGCAAATTGAATTACAACACATTTAAATACACAATTATTTTTGTGTGTACTTCGCTGCTTGTGTCCTGTACAATCTTTTTAAAAGCCTGTATAATTGTTTGTATGTTTGTATGGACATACAGTAAATACAATGATTAATTGTATGTGTGTGTGTGTGTCTGTGCAGTGCAGAACCTGGGCCTGCCCTACTGGCTGACCCTGTCCCCCATGTACCTGTGGATGTTGGTGTTCTTCACAAGGCCTCACAAGGAGGAGCGCTTCCTGTTCCCCATCTACCCCCTCATCTGCCTCAGTGCTGCTGTGGCCATGTCCTCTCTCCAGGTACACGCGGCCCTCTCCGCGACACCACTCGTTACGCCTATCCAAATTGTGCGTAAGTGTGTATGCATTGGTAAAGACGTTTTCAATATGTAGAAATATTCTTGGTTCTATTGTTAGCCAAATGAATGCACTGGTTATTGGAGGCTTGGTAGGAAGGAAATGCACTTATGACTTCTGGTGACTAGAAGTTATCTTACCTACCTTTGTTGAACGCAACGTAAGTCGCTTTGGGCAAAAGCGTCTGCTAAATGAATGTAATTTAATGTAATTTAATACCTCAACATCTCCTACCAAACGCCTAAACTCGACAATTCCAGACCGTTACACTCGCAACACAGTGTTGCATCGCAAGTGGGAATGGATAAAGAGAGCTCTCAGTCCCCTTACTCCAGTGTCCTCTCTCCCCTCAGAAATGCTACCACTTCCTGTTCCAGCGGTACCGTTTGGAGCACTACACGGTCTCCTCTAACTGGCTGGCCCTCTGCTCTCTGCTCGTGTTCACCGTCCTGTCACTGTCTCGCTCCGTGGCACTCTTCAAAGGTAGGGAACACACACGTGGTTCACTGTTACGGTTCAATAGTACGACAGAACGGGTGTAACTTAACAACCGGTTGGTGTTTTGGTTTGACTTTCCGGCACGTTGTGCGCAGGGTACCACGCGCCTCTGGACCTGTACCCGGAGTTCCACCGCATCGCCAAGGACCCCGGCCTGCACGCCGTCCCGGACGGCCGGCCTGTGACGGTGTGCGTGGGGAAGGAGTGGCACCGATTCCCCAGCAGCTTCCTGCTCCCAAACAAGTTAGTCTTACCATGTCCCTCCTGTCAGAAAGCAGGGGAGATAGGAGATGAAGTTTGGAGCTGAAATGCGAGAGGGAGATGAGATATAAGATAACATGGGATAAGATATATTTTGTTGTATGCCCAAGGTGAAAGTCTGTGTAAAATAAAATACAAATGATATATAAGAAATATATTCGTATATTTTATTACATTGTTTTATTATATTATATATAATAAATATATTCGTATATTTTATTACATTATATTATTATATTATATATAATAATATTTAGCCTATATTATATTTGAAATCTAAACAGAAATTGTGTTAATGGTTTCATGTTAAACAGGATGTTAGAGTAGTGTGTATTCTATATATCTTCTATAGTGTGTATTATGTGTATCTTTCAAGATTTGATTGGAAATTGTGCACCTTAATGTACAATAATCAATATTATGCGTAGTACTAACTAGGACATAACTAGTACTAATGTAATGTCCGATGTCCTGTAATGTCCTGCTCGGACTAGGAAAGCATATACTGTCAATTTCTGTTGATAACCCTGCATCGTCTCCATCTCCAGCTGGCAGCTGCAATTCATCCAATCAGAGTTTAAAGGACAGCTCCCCCAGCCCTATGCCGCCGGCCCATTGGCTACTCAGACCGTTCCTGACAATATGAACGACCAGAATTTGGAAGAACCAACCAGATATGTACGTCATTCAGGATCTTCTTTGATTCTGTGATTATGGTGTTAGATTAAGGGATTTAGGCCTCGGTTAAATTCAGGGATTTGATTAAGAGGGGAAATGCCTTGGTTCAATTCATGTATTAGATTAAGTGTGGTTAGGCCTCAATTCAATTCACGTATTTTATTTAGGGTGGTTAGGCATAGGTTAAATTCAGGGATTTGATTAAGGATGGTTAAATTCAATTCAGGTTAAAGAGGTTTTTTGTAATGGTGGGGCAAAGCAGTGCATGGTGGGAAAAGACCACTGGTATGTAATCAGGACATAAATCTTGAGCTCTTTATGGCAGTGTATGAGAACGAGTTGTTTTGTGTTGTGGTACTGTACTGTGTTCCAGGGGGACGAGACCCTGTGTTGTGATGCTCTACTGTGTTCCAGGGGGACGAGACCCTGTGTTGTGATGCTCTACTGTGTTCCAGGGGGATGAGACCCTATGTTGTGATGCTCTACTGTGTTCCAGGGGGACGAGACCCTGTGTTCTGATGCTCTACTGTGTTCCAGGGGGACGAGACCCTGTGTTGTGATGCTCTACTGTGTTCCAGGGGGACGAGACCCTGTGTTGTGATGCTCTACTGTGTTCCAGGGGGACGAGACCCTGTGTTGTGATGCTCTACTGTGTTCCAGGGGGACGAGACCCTGTGTTGTGATGCTCTACTGTGTTCCAGGGGGACGAGAGCCTGTGTTGTGATGCTCTACTCTGTTCCAGGGGGACGAGACCCTGTGTTGTGATGCTCTACTGTGTTCCAGGGGGACAAAACCCTGTGTTGTGATGCTCTACTGTGTTCCTGGGGGACGAGACCCTGTGTTGTGATGCTCTACTCTGTTCCAGGGGGACGAGACCCTGTGTTGTGATGCTCTACTGTGTTCCAGGTGGATTTGCGGCAGTGCCATTACCTGGTGGACCTGGAGCGCCACAGTGAAACTCCCCTTGAACCACACTACTCTGCCAACAAGGAGGAGTGGACCGTCATCGCCATCAAGCCCTTCCTGGACGCCTCTAGGTATTGTAATATGCATACACTGTTTTCCATTTATATACTACTACTGTTCATGCTATTTAGGGTTTAAGGAAGGGGGTAAGGGGTTAAGGATAAATTCTCGCCTCCTCCTTCTCGCCTCATCGGGTACCTATTTGACTGCAGGGGCCACACACTACACTATCCTGGTGTCCCCTTAGTCTCATGTTATGTTGATGTTTGAGGCTTGGTAAAACAAACAATGACCGCATCAGTGATGCATGAAGGTGTGTCCTAGGACTGTAACAGAAGCTCAAAGCATAGCACATTGTATGAGCAGCTACGCTTAAAGCTCATTGAGGCACGGTGGGTTATTAACGTGGTCTTATTTTGCTTCTTCTTCTTCTTCTTTCGCAGGTCGTCTCCCGTGTTCAGAGCGTTCTTCGTTCCGTTCCTCTCAGAGCAGCACACTAGCTACAGTAACTACGTCATCCTGAAACCACGGCGTCAGAAGCTGCCCCGACGGCGGCATCACGCCGGACACTGATGCCGGACACTACCGCCGGACACTACCGCCGGACACTACCGCCGGACACTGACGTTGGACACTAACCTTGGACACTGCCGCATGCGTCTCCCCATACGTCTGGCAGCCATTTATTTTGTTGTTGTTTCTTTGACGGCAAATCTCTCGTTCGACGGGTGTCGATGAGTCGCGTGCGCCGCTTTCTGTCTGTGTCGTCAAGTTGGCAGAGCAATCAAACCCTTTATGAGGACACGCGTGTGCTTCCCTAAAGGAAGAAGGGCACTGAGATCTGCTTTTCTTATCGCCAGCCTTAAAGGATTGTGAGCAGACGGTGCTCATTTCCCCTGCCCACGAGTAAGCGGTCTTTCGATCCGCAAATTAAGACGCTTCTCTTCAGGGCGGCCACTGTTGCCTGAAAGCTTTGTTGTAATCGATCGGCATAACATCATCAGGGCATAAGCACTGTGTCGTTGATTGGGTTAAGGCAATGCATCCTCACGATTCATTTGACCACCAAAATATGCTTCTGGTTGACGCAACAAGCATCGGGCAAAGGGCTGATGCGGCTCGCAACAATCTTCGGCATTTTATTAACACCGACCAAAGACGGGGTTGTGTGTGTGTGTGTGTGTGTGTGTGTGTGTGTGTGTGTGTGTGTGTGTGTGTGTGTGTGTGTGTGTGTGTGTGTGTGTGTGTGTGTGTGTGTGTGTGTGTGTGTGTGTGTGTGTGTGTGTGTGTGTGTGTGTGTGTGTGTGTGTGTGTGTGTGTGTGTGTGTGTGTGTGTGTGTGTGTGTGTGTCGAATTGCGAGGCACTTTTTGGAAGTCTACACACCAGAAGTGTTTGGGCGTTGGCCAGGTGGTTTAAACCATCTTTGTAAGCTTGTATCATAGTCAAAGGTCTAGAGAGCAACGCAGATGTTGTGCTTTATGGCTTGTGGTTTGTGTCTGTACACATGTGACAGCGTCCAAGTGACCTCCACTTGAAGGATGTTATCTTAAATGAGTTTTAAGTAGTATTTGCATGTCGTTGAATGTCTAAGGTTCAATGTATGCTGGCAATCTCGCCATTGGCCACACCTTACAACTAGATTGTTTTTTTCCTCTCTCTCTTTTCTAGATGAACTTGAACAATGTTGCCAAGACTAAATAAATGTGTGAATTCATCACTTCAGTTTGCTCCGTTTCAAAGTGAGAGAGTGAATCATTTAACATGGAGACGTTATTGAAGTTGGTGCAGGATGTGAATACAATTCATTCGTATAAATTGAGGTGTCATTTCGTGATTTCTACACACACACACACACACACACACACAGCAATGCATTTTCATTCCATTCGGTTTTAATTGTAGGTTTTCTCTTGTATAACAAACAATTAGCTTGACAAGCCATAATACACTTAGATAGTAATGTATTGCAAATAAACACATATTATTAGCGCTTTTAATGTCATGCCATTCATTTTGTCAGGCAGCAGGCACTCAAGTTCAATGAATTCAAACCACGGGTCCCTTAAGACTATTCATCTTTTTAAGAGAGAGTGAAGAGACTGAAAAGTGCTCCGAACAAACCACTGTAGCTGCTAAAAACATAAATGAGCTTAACCTCCGGCTGTCTACCGGTCCAGAGAGGGTTGTCTTGGTCGTTAAAGTGGAGTAGTGGTTGACTTATTCCTATTTTAGTTATTACAAATGGTAATTGAGCCCTTGTGGTTGGCGCTGTCCATATCGTTGTCCTCCCTTTGTGCCCCTCATATTGTTACGTTGTACCTGGATATTTGATATACATATACGTACTGTATTTAACCTGTAAACCGGTGTTGTGTAAAAAAAACTGTAGATATTGAACAATACTGAAAATGTGTAGAATACTCCTTGGGGAAGCTGTGTCAGGCACATCAGTATAATGATTCAGAAACGCCGTTAAAGGGCAACATAACAAGGCCATGCAAACAGAACGCTGAGAGTCCCCCCCCAGCCTAAGGCTCTCTTCACGTGCATCTTCTTCACCATGATGAAGAAACCTATCGCCTCGAGTTATAGTCCTATTTTGTTTTTGAACTTGGATTAACATGCTCCCACTGACCCTTTCAGAGATTGTGCCCCAAGTAAACTATCAGCTATGCAGTTGACCCTACAGGAACATATGGCTTAATTTACCTAAATCTGATCATTATTTTATAATACCTGATCTTATTTGAAGATTGAATCTACTCTTTCTACTCTCACAACGACCCAGACACACCATTGAGTATGTAAACATTACGAGGGGAGTTTGTTCAGTAGCCCTCACTGTTGACCCACTGTGCTTCATTGAAATACCGCCGGCTGCCAGTGAAGCCAAGGTCACTTCTGTAGCAATCGATGTTTGTTTGGTAGGGGTTCTGACTTCCGTAGTTTCCCAATCTCGTTTGGTACAAGCCCTCTTTGCCGTTGGTCATATATGTCTGGTAGAGGTCGGCTTTCACTATATTGGCTTGGGGACCGAGGTTAGGGTTGTAAAGGTCACTCTTCTCTCTCCTGAAGCCGTACATCTCTTGCTCTACCAAGCTGCCACTGCCATAAAACTCACTTTTTATCGTGCGTCTGCCAAGACTCCTGTCGCAAAATTCTCGGTTGTCGGAGCGCCACAGGCCAGTGTCGTATGAGTCCCTTTTCCCCGAGCATCCGAGGCTGCGGTCAAAGCCTTCCGTCTTCGCCGAACGCCCGAGGCTCGGGTCTCGCATGTCCACCTTCACCGAGCGGCCCAGGCTGCGGTCGCAGTACACATCTGCGGCGGTACTGCGGCGTCCCAGGCTGCGGTCGTATCCCTCCGTCTTCCCTGAGCGGCTCAGGCTGCGGTCGTATCCCTCCGTCTTCCCTGAGCGGCCCAGGCTGCGGTCGTATCCCTCTGTCTTCCCCGAGTGGCCCAGGCTACAGTCGTACGTGTCGGCTGCAGTACATCGGCGCCCCAGGCTGAGGTCATTGAGTTCAAAGTTGAGGAATCCACTCTCCGTGCTGGCCAGCGTCACAAAGCCGCTCTCTGTGTCGCGGGCCCCCAGGTTGTCGTAGTCGCCCGTCGGGGTGTCGGGGGAGGAGCACAGGAAGGACGTGTTTTTGGTCTGTGGCCGCGTGGAGGACAGGTCGTCCTCCTTCTGGGAGCGGATGACGTTGTAGACGTCCGTTGGAGCGGGACTGGAGCGGAGGCCCGGCTCAGTCTGGCACACTTTGGATTTCTGCCGCTTCCTTCTTCTTTTACACAAGGAACACACCTCACATTACCACCACAACATACTTTGAATGCAGGGAGAGTTTGTCCAATGGGTCCAATACAATTATGATTGGAATATTAAGAGAGGGGATATTAGTGGACCCATGTTTAGTTTTGGGCTTTGAAAAATAATTGCCAGGAAGTGTGAAAGGAACGGCCTCAACACTTACCGCCCGACGAACAGTTTGAAGCAGCATGCGACCAGTAACAGTAACAGTAACAGTAGGAGAACCACAGGAAGCGTGATGTAGATCCAGTACAGGTCTTTGGAACACAAGCGACAAGATCCGATGTTTGGTTTACAGTATGCTCATCTGGCATTTTGGCACTTGATTATGGATGGTTAAGTGGAAGTATACAATTGGAAATGCTTAAGTTTGGGTGTTGGGTTAGAGATGGTTAACTTCAATTAAGGCTGAGTGTGTGTGGTGTGCTTAAGGTCAGGGTGAGGATCTTTGGAAAAGCAGTGCACTATGGGACCTATGCACCCTATAGTTACCCTAGACGAGCACCATAGCTATGTTCTGTCCACCTTAACTTATCCAGGCTTTAGTGAAAAAGTACTTGAGAGATGACGGTAACCTGTGCTCTTGGATTTGTTGCGGTCGGCCGGAACCCAGGGCAGTGCAGATGTAGGTAGCCCATCTGCAATCAACCACATCAGACACATTTAAAGACTTTGACCCATTTATCAGCATGCGCCTCTTGGTGTGTGTGTGTGTGTGTGTGTGTGTGTGTGTGTGTGTGTGTGTGTGTGTGTGTGTGTGTGTGTGTGTGTGTGTGTGTGTGTGTGTGTGTGTGTGTGTGTGTGTGTGTGTGTGTGTGTGTGTGTGCGCGTGTGCGTGTGCATACGCACCGGTCTGGGTGGAGTTGGGAGAAGCAGAAGCCTCCAATGGCTTCTCTGAAAGAGACATAAAATGCTCCCTGACATTAGGTCCACAGCCTGACTAGTGGTTTCTACTATCCCATAATGCATTAGGGGTCAGGGATGAGATTTAGGATGGCAACATTTTGGTATGAAGTTCAAAATGTATTCATGCATTCGGTTATTATTTGGGGATGTCTTTTTTTGTTGGGGGGGAGACAGTCGGGTGTGTAGGTTACCTGCCGTGTATTTGCAGATGAAGTTGTTCCGGGTCTCGCAGTTGTCGTCGTTCCACTGGAACATGTACAGTCCACCCATGCTGGGGGGTGCGGACGGCTGGTGATACATCACCACACACACCTCGTAGCCGCAGGAGGGCTCGTCCGTGTGCCAGTTCCTACACAGCAGGCCGTCATCATCATCATCATCATCTCATCCTGATCCTCATCTGCATGTTCATCACCTTTCGTACCGTCAACGTAATTTTTTACCGTCGCTGTCATCAGCATCATTACCACCATCGTCATCAAAAATGCAAGGACCGAAGAGAGAGAGACACACACACACACACACACACACACACACACACACACACACCGAAAGCAGGAGACTACCTATATGTGCCCTTGCTCCCGTCCACCCAGTAGTACTGCGAAGAGCAGTCCAGGCTGCTCTCCTGGTCTGCGTGGTTGCGGCGGAGTCCGATCCAGAAGTCCCCGTCGGTGGGCCTGATCTCGGAGATGAGCTGCTCTATGACAAGCTGCTCGGACGCTGTCTCCACGCCCAGCAGCGCGCCGCCGTCCCGCCGGCACGCCTGCTCCGCCTCGCCGAAGTTCAACCTCCGCCGCGGGTCCGAGAAATACGCTAGCTTGTAGCAGGGCCTCTCCCTGCCCACCCGGCACACGCGCTGACCTGCGGGAAACACGCCACCGCACACTCCGTCAAAGAGGGTCCCACTAAGCCTTTTTAATCCGAAGCATCCCAGCGTCTGTAGAAGCACCCCTGAAGTTTGGCCTGAGCATATGTAATCTAAACGTCACACTGTTGTATTAGCTCCGCCGTCGAAGATGGGACTGAAGTCATTGTTTGGCCCATGTTTGTTTGTTTATTGGTCTCTTAGCAAGATCAATTAAAAAGTTGTGTACAGAATTGGAAAAAACGTGTGGTGGTTAGATTACTTATGGGCCAAGGAACAGTTGATTCGATTCCTGAATCCAGGAATTATTTTGAAGGATTCTTGAAGGTAAACTTGGTGATGGTTTTACATTTTATGAACATTTAGGGAAATATCGGGATAAAATCGGAACCCCCGCAGACAATGTGCATGCAAATTAAGGGTAAATGATTAATCACATGGACCGGATGAAATGGTGGAAAAACTGTTGCTTTAGAGGGATTGTTTGGCCTTAGAAATAAACGGCCAAAGGGGACTTTTAGGTGTGGCAGAGGTATGGACTCTACTGTACCTCTAGTTTATAAATGGTGTTCAAGCGTGTTGTCTAGCATATGTAGCGTGTGTAAGGTGGCCGGTTCAATCCCCCGCCCGGTCCTCCTCCTCCGGGCTTGGAAGGCCAATGTGCTTCTGAGATGCTGCGAGATGCTCAGATCCGCTCTCACGTGCGGCGTCATGCATGCGTGACTGATGGGACTGCATGGATAAACGTGAGCCTTGTTGCAGCAGCAATGACACGATGAAACACCATTAAAAAGCACTACATGAATGCAGAGACTTTTTTTTTTGTTTATCCAAAGCGACTGACGTTGTAAGAATGCTGACACCGGGGTTCGAACCCAGAGCCTAGATACTCTGTATAAGCACCACCTACCTCTGGCCTCGAATAGGTCCGCTTCAGATCAGAAAAAGAAAATTGTGAAAAGACATACTGGTTACGTACATGTACACACGTACTGTGTATACAAAAAACTATATATATATCTCGGTCTTGAATGTGTCTCTTACCTGTGATGAGGTTGGTAGTGGTTGCCGGTGGAACATGTAAAAGCAGGAGAAGACACAAGATAGTTAGACGCTCCATCTCCTTCTCATAATCCCTTTTTAAGCGGGTTTTCCTTTTCACGTCTTTATTCACTTATTTATCCTCCATATTTGTTTGTGTCTTGTGTCTGCTGAGCAACAGACACAAGACATACAATAGAAAGGAGAAATCTCCAAAGAAATTGTACCGTGGAGGCAACTTGTCTACTGAGAGATGGGATGAAAGAGGCAGAGAGAGGAGGAGGAGAAGAAGAAGAAAAAGGGAGGAGAGACAGGGGGGGGGGGGGTGTGTTTGGTGTAATCTGTTAAAAGCAGTCTTAATGATCGGGAGAAGAGGCGACATCGACCGTGATGAGATCTAATCACGCGAGTGCTCCTGGGCGTAAATGCTGACAAGAGACAGATTTGATTTCTTTATACCCTTTTAGGACTGGAGCCATCATTATGAAGATTATAAAGATGTTACATGAAAATAATCCCCTTTAAGTTGATCAACCCGTTTCACAAAGCCATCGTGCGAGGGGAGGGGGGGGGGTGCTTCTTTGCATTTCGATTAGCAACCGTATCGGTGTAATATTCCTAGGCGTGCAGGGGTTACTGATGCCGCGGGCCTAAGGACCTTCACACCTAGGTCTCAGAATTCACCAGAAGGCCAGTAAAGATGCATGCAGTGTATGTATCGCACACATTCCAGCGGCATTAATCTCTAAATTGGCTCACAAGGATGATTTAGAGTCTGCGTGGGGCGATGCTTTGTACAGTACAGGACGGCCTCATCAGGTTTATGCTGCGTGGCATTAATGTTTGGCCTGAGAGTGTGCCAAGTTGAATTATATTTAAAGAATTAAAAGATGCACACTATTGAGAGTTATGGCTGAGTTTTGCATGCTCTGGTGTTGGGCACGTAATGAACCTTCAGTGGCATTGATATGGATTAGGATTTTAAAGGAATGGCTCCTGGTTTTAAATGTCCTGGTACATGCGGCATCGAATATCAATTGTACTACTAATACCCTGACTGGAATTCAGACCGCAATTCATTTAATAAGGTGCACTACCTTCACCACATGTCTCTCAAGACATGTCTCTCCCTCAAGTCAAGTCGTATTTGTATAGCCCTAAATCACAGTAACAGTCTCAAAGGGCTTCACAGGCCACATGTTTACAACACCCCCCCCCCAAACCCCTAGCCCCCCTAAGGGAAAGAAAAAACTCCCTTAATGATGGAGGAAGAAATCTTGAGAAGGAACGCAAAGTGGAAGGGGATCCCTCCTTCCAGGGATGGTTCAGGAGTGCCATGGGGGCCATAAGTGACATGCATAGTAATGTTTATAGTAATGCACTAAGAAAAGAAAAAGCACAAATAGTAAAATGAGAATATCATTCGTGGCACACATTTCAGTGGCACACTGGAAAATCTCCCTCTGTCTCTCTCTCCCTCTTTGCCTCCCTCTCTTTTCATCCCTCTCCCCCATTTCTCTTCCTCCCTCTCGCTGTCTCTCTTTCTCTCCTTAATTCTCTCTCCCCTCTCCCCCCACTCTCCCTCTCCTTGTCTGTTTTCTTTCCCTTCCCCCTCTCTCTCCCTCTTTCTCTCCCTCCCTCCCTCCCTCTCTCTCTTGTCCCCTGTGTAACCCCGCCCCCTTTAACAATTAGTTAAGCATACATGGATCAATGTTTCCATGGGAACCGACTCATCACTGACCATAGTCACACACACACACACACACACACACACACACACACACACACACACACACACACACACACACACACACACACACACACACACACACACACACACACACACACACACACACACACATACCAGACAATGCCAATATCAGCCATCAATATTGTAGTTTTTGTTTATTTGTTGCAAATAAGCTTCCTGGAAATCCAAGTCCATCTCTATGGTCTTTCAGTGTGCAGGTTGAGGCAGGAGAGGACGAGTGTGGCGTAGATTAGCAGGTTAGTGTAGATCTACACCACACTGGTCTTGGAGTTGGCAGTCCGTCAGAGGGGCGTTCCGCATTGCGCAGGGCACTGGAAAGGGGCCCTGTGAATTACTGCATGTCACAGTGATCTAAGGCAGGGTTGGCTCGCCTGACTGCCTCTCCCGCCACAGCTGGTTAACTACTGAGAAGGATTGTTCAGACTGCATCAGCAGTACAATGTATGCACATGTGCTCATCATGTTAATGCTACTGCAGTCAGTGCATGGGAAACCCACCCACTGACGTCTCAAACCAACAAACGGGAAGACCCACAAAGTGCTTTATCTGTGAGATTTTTTTATTTTGCTGTCTTCAAAGACCACTGGTTGTGAATGGTGATACAGAGTTATACGATGTTAATCATAGCTTGGCTTATCATTGGTACTCTCCATCTTGTGACGCCATTAAAACGGCAAATGCACCTTTCTTTAGTCAAGCATGTGCCACTGAAAAAAGCACATCTCACTTTGCACAGATTTTACATGAGAAGACGTTCTTCTCATGTGGGGGGGGGGGGGCTATCTCTTGGTCTCGCCGTCATGCTTTGAAGACAAAGGCATCAACACGCATCGGCCCCCTACAAATTCCAGTTATCGATGAATTCGGTTGGAGCAAAGCTAGTCTGGTCTGTTTTTGCCATGACGGTGTGGAGAAACTCGACAACCTTGAAGAGGTTTATGTGAAAATCTCTGGAGTTTTCCTCCGATTTTGGCATTTTCTCGATTTTACACAAATCATCTGTTCCCCAGCTCACTACGCCAACCTAAAAAGACAAAAATATTATATTGCAATGATATAATACCATTTGTTTAGTGTTTAACTGATTCAATCACACATCTTGAATTTCAAAGTAGTGCTGAGTATGCGATTACCTGCACTGTGCGCTGGTTGTAGTCCTTAAAAACAGCCCCACCCGAGTCTCCTGCTCCCCAAGAGACAGAGGTACAGTGTGTGTCAGTACATATGGAGCACCAGGCCAGGTGAATAAAGCCAATTGACCCTCAGCTTTTTGTGTATTGTTATAACTATAACATACATGTATTATTATTATTATTAATATGGGCACCATAAAAATATCTTTGTAAATATACTTAATATACTTAAAATACACTTGATGCTTCTTGATGCGTAATTGGAAGATTGTTTTGTTTTTTTGTAGTTAATATTTGCTTTATTATGGTGCAGTATGCAACAAATTTTGGTTTGAAGTGTGCTCCAAAACACTTTCACAAAGCGACTTACAATAGTGTGTTTCAACAAAGGAAGGTAAGAGAACAACTCGTCACCAGCAGTCAAAAGTGCATTTCATTTCTAACACGTCCTCCAAGAACTGAACCAGTGCTCAGGTACAATAATTCAGGCAAAAGTGTAAGGGAAAAAGTCCAATAAGTTGGCAAACAATATGCAACAATATCTTGAACAATATATACCTACCTATAATATGTAATCTAATTTAGAATGACTTAATTGACTTAGCGCTACGAGGAAGGAACCGGGAAGTGTGTCCTGAAGAGATGGGTTTTCAGCCTGCGGTGGAAGATGGGCGGTGACTCTGCAGTCGTGACCTCCGTGGGGAGTTTGTTCCACCAAATTGGGGCCACAAGGCGGAGAAGAGCCGTGACCGCGTAGATCAGCCACACGGGCCCCTAAATGAGGGGGCCCGAAGAAGCCGAGCGAAGTGGACGGGTTGGGATGTAGGCCTCGACCATTTCCTGGAGGTAGGAGCAGTACCTTTTACTGCCTTATAGGCTAGCACCAAGGTCTTGAACTGGATGCGAGCAGCTACAGCTAGCCAGTGTAGAGTCCGAAGGAGGGTAGATGTGTGGGAGTACTTGGGGCGGTTGAACACCGGGCGAGCTGCAGCTTTCTGAATGAGCTCCAGGGGCCTGATGGCAAATGCCGGGGACGCCAGCAAGGAGGGAGTTGCAGTAGAGCAGCCGGGAGATGACAAGAGCCCGGATGAGCACCTGGATGAGCACCTGCGCAGCCTTTTCAGTGAGAAAAGGCCGAATCCTCCTGATGTTGTAGAGGAGGAATCTGCAGGAGCGTGTCACCGATGCAATGTTTGCCCAGAACGACAGTTGGTCGTTCACTACCACTACCACTACCACTGAACACTATATGGCTCTAGGTTCATTGCTCTGAACCCAGATCCATATTATACCTTTAATGTTGTGTTTCACCCTAACATCCAGTCAGTGATCTGGGACGAATAAAGACATAGTTTGTATCTTATCTTACAACACATGATGAACCTACCTGTGCATGCTATGTGGTCCAGAAAAGGTGATGTACCACCTGTGCACAGGAAGTTCTCTGTCACAACCTGGTGTATATTTGCTGCTGTAATGTTGTCTAGTCTCATGGCTTTGCTGATGCAAGGAAAACGCTACATTAGGGTAAGAAGAAAATATGTTGATATTTTTAGGTTTTGTTGTGCACACGCACGCACGCACGCACGCACACACACACACACACACACACACACGTACACGTATTGTAAAACTCAAATTGTGTATACATATATATATATATATACTGTATATATATTTATAATGTTGCTAAGACTCACATTTTCGCCAAGCTTGGCATAAACAGTTTTTTTTCCAACCGGCATGGTCAGGAAATGCAGTCTTTCAATGAAGCTTTTAAACATTAAAGCCTCTACGGAGAGCAGAAAGAACTAAATATTAGGTGCCCAAAGTGCCTAGTGGGGAAATATGAATCTGTATCCCTTTTCCATGTATCCCTGGAAGTTGCAACAGCAAATGTATACAGTAGTAAATCACAGTATGTTTGGTAATTGGTAACCTTGTTCCGAACACTTTGAATCAAGGGGCATACGGAGAGCCTGGGTAGTTTCCTTGGTGCAGGGTATGCAAATAGGTCTGCAACAAAAAGTCAAGCTAAATCATTCTTAAAGTCGTGGATTTATGGATGCTTTTGATCTGTGTGTGTGTGTGTGTGTTTGTGTGTGTGGGGGTGTGTATAAATGTGAAAAGTATGCTAGTTAACTTAAATAGCCTCACCTGACATCTGCAGAGAAAACCACATCTTCCTCAAGTTCAATAAGAGCTACATCATAGTCATAAAATTCTGAAATCCCGTCACCCTCCTTAGCTTTGATGTTGTAGTTTCCGTGAATGGAGAATGCCTTTACATTTTTATCTGTAAGGAACATAGAACGAAGAGACAAGACATGAATTGCAATTTGTAGAAAAAAGCTATACAAAAATCCATCCCCTTATTATGGAATTGAGTAGCGTCAAATCTTGATATTTCGGAATTTGATTTAAAATGTTAAAATTTGATTTTCATTCTGATACAACGCACCTGGCGATGCTCCGTACTTAATGTCCACTTGTACGTCTTTGGGTAAGTCCCCCTTTTTGAAGCAATGAGCAGCAGTCAGGACAAACTTGGAGGAGACGAGAGAGCCGAGGCAATTCGTCGTCTTAAAAAAAGAATTAATTGACATAATTAATTTCTTGAATCATGTATGATATACATAACATGTCTCTGTATTCACCGTCTAACCCCTACCTGCTACTTAAAGACCCATCTCTGTATTCACTGTCTAACCCCTACCTGCTCCTTAATGACCCATCTCTGTATTCACTGTCTAACCCCTACCTGCTCCTCTATTACCCGTCTCTGTATTCGCTGTCTAACCCCTACCTGCTCCTTAATGACCCATCTCTGTATTCACTGTCTAACCCCTACCTGCTACTTAAAGACCCATCTCTGTATTCACTGTCTAACCCCTACCTGCTACTTAAAGACCCATCTCTGTATTCACTGTCTAACCCCTACCTGCTCCTCTATTACCAGTCTCTGTATTCACTATCTATCCTCTACCTGCTCCCTAAAGACCAGTTTCTGTATTTACTGTCAACCAGCCCCTGTATCACCTGTCTACATCTACCAAACAAACATAATTACCCCGATGTGTATTGGCACTTTCCATGGATATATTTTCTGTTCAGTTTGGCGGTTGTCAGTATTCGTGTGGAGTCCACATAAACTGACAACATCAGTTTCATCTGAAGGATCAGATTGAAATTTCAGGAAATCTCAGAAACATGCGTGAAACAACAGTGTTATTGATATCATTATACAATAGTTGCACTCTTCAAGGAGCACTTACCAAAGATCTCCTCAAATATTTTATCAACGTCTTCAGTAATTTTGAAGAAATGTCTCCCCCTGGTGTGTGTTGTGAGAGCCTGGAGGTTTGACTGATATATCTTCTTTCCAACAGCAAATACGTAAACATCTGGAACACAGGGAAAGCACTTTGTGTTTCTGTTTTGCACAAACAAACAAAAGCGCTCTGTGTTGTCTGAGCCGTTGAGTCTTGAATGTGTTTCTGTGTCTTACCCAGGTGGTCGTCTCTTTTAATATCCTCATAGGAACCACTGTGGTCCATGTAAATTATATCCTTTATTCTTTGCAGATTACTCCGTGGGGAACCGCCCATGTTATAGCCCCCTACGGTGAGAATAACATGAATACACAACACAACGTAACCCTCACTTGTATTGGAGGTTGAATGTTATGTTATATATTTTCAAAACAGTAGGCCCACAATTATTGTTTGTACACAGTACATCATTGGAGTGAATTCATTTTGACATTGCCTTTGAAAAAATGTCTAAATACAGAGAGGTGAAATTACCATCAGTAAATATTAGGAGGACATGGCGATGTTCATCAAATTGACTCTTAGTTCTTAATTTGATGTGGGTTATTTGTTCTAAAATATGCTTGAAGGCATTGTTTAGATTAGTTCCTTTAGGCCTGTTTCCTGCAAAGAAGGTGACACACACACACACACACACACACACACACACACACACACACACACACACACACACACACACACACACACACACACACACACACACACACACACACACACACACACACACACACACAGTTACTACAATGTTGAATATATCCACATATTTAGATAATATGGAATGTCATATGAAAGTCATCCATTGAGTCAAATTGTTTAATTGGTCAAACTTACTATTTATTTTATAATTCTCCACGTCATTCACAACAGTGTCCAGTGTTTTTGTGCTTTGTCCATAAAAATCAAGTATGTTGGAAATAGAGTCGATTTTAGAAGTGAAAAAGATAATGTCGTAGTTTGGACTGACTGAATAAGATGCTAGCTGTAAAATAAAATAAGAACATGTTATACTGCTTTAGGCCACAGTGAGCACAAGCACACCTGTGTGTGTGTGTGTGTGTGTGTGTGTGTGTGTGTGTGTGTGTGTGTGTGTGTGTGTGTGTGTGTGTGTGTGTGTGTGTGTGTGTGTGTGTGTGTGTATATATCATGCACATGCACATGTTCACTTACCTTTTCTATAAGGCTTTTCACCATTATCTTTGATTTATTTATGTCTTTGTCGCTGAGACTGCCAGAAATATCCACCGCAATGAACATATTCAGTATTCCATTTTTAGTAACTCTTATTTTTCTTCCCTCTTGTGTATCATCTGAAACACATTATATTTAGTTTACATGCTCCTCTGAGAACTTATTTCATTGAATATTATTGCAATTAAATTCATTTGACTGGATTTAAAATACAAGAAACCCCATTCAAGATTCAAGATTTTGAAGTACAATGGAATTCTTACTCCCAATTCCCTCCCGCAGTGTGAATTTCTGAAACACAATACTACAAGAATACTTTACAAAATAAAAAATGAACATAAATACACAATAAAGTGACTGATGGATGATATGTGTGGAAACATGCAAAAAGCATTTAAAAGCCTTTTAAAGGGCCAGTAGTGAAACAGCATCATGAATACAGTGCAGAACAGTGCAGTGACTAATAAGTCCAGAAAGTCTAGCAAAATAAGATAATGAAATGTTAATGTCTATGAAATGATAGTGGCAACACTCCTAGCAGTTCAGTAGGCGTACTGCCTGTGGATAAAAACTAGCCACTGTTGGCCTATTCTGCTTTTCCTGGGGCACCGCAAGGCATAGAGGGTTGAAAATCTGTAGCCCTTGGAAATGGAAGCAGCTGATGACTTCCACCGGTGTCCCATCTAGGCTGATGGTGGAGTTGGTGCCCTGGTGGCTCCTGAAGTCCCCGATGAGCTCATTAGTCTTGCTGACATTCAGTGCAAGGCTGTTGTCCTAGAACCATCGCGTCAGCAATGACTGTGGTGTCGTCTGCAAACTTGATAATCCGATTATTGCTGTGCGTGGCAGTACAGTCATGTGTGTACAGCGAGCACAGCCAGGGACTGAGGCAGCAGTCTTGGGGTGCTCGGGTGTTGAGGACCAGAGTGGATGAGATGTTGTTCCCAATCTTCACTTCACTTAAGGCCTGCCTGCTAGGAAGTCCATAATCCAGGTACAGATGGGGTCGCCCAGACCTAGGTCTCTTATTTTCAGGACCAGCTTGGAGGGAATGGTGGTGTTGAACGCCGAGCTGTAGTCAATGAACAGCAGTCTGACATAGGTGTCCCTCCTGTCTAGGTGCTCCAGGGCCGTGTGTAATGCCAGGGAGATGGCATACAGACCGGTTTGGTCTGTATGCAAATTGAAATGGGTCTATGGACTCAGGAATGGAAAGGTAAATATGCAACATTACAAGTTTCTCCAGGCACTTCATGGCTATGGGTGTTAAAGCTACTGGACGATAATCATTGAGGCTTGTTACCTTGGTCTTTTTGGGTAACGGCACAATGGTGGTCTCTTTGAAGCACGCTGGGACGACAGACTGTTGCAGTGATGCATTGTATGTCCGTGAACACAGGAGCCAGCTGGTCAACGCAGGTCTTGACGCCATGGGATGGGCCGGCTGCCTTCCCTGCCTTCACCCTCCTGAAGGTTCAGGAGGACAGTTGTAGAACGTAGTCCTCTGGGTGAATGTTCAATTTGTTGGTCGGCTCAGAGTTCCCCTTTCAAAGTGAGCGTGTTCAGCTTGTCTGGTTGGTTGGAGTCATTATGGCTGACTGCCCCTGAGCTCCCCTTGTATTTGGAGAGGACCCTTAGACCTTGCCACATACGTCTGGTGTCAGAGCCCCCAAACTGTAATTCAAGTTTGTTTTTCTAATCCAATTTACCTTTCTTGATGCCTTCTCTGAGTTCATACGGTACTCTGTTTCCATAGTTTGTTCCATATGTCAAGTCAAGTCAAGTCAAGTCAAGTTTATTGTCACTTCACAGTTTACAGTTTAGTATAAAGCAGTGATGTGAAATTCTTGTGTGCAATACCCGACGACAGACAGCAGTTATAGAATAAGATAAAATAAAAATAGATAAAAATAGATAAAAATAGAATAAAAAATAGAATAAAAAATAGAAGGAATATAAAATAAAAATAAAAAAATGCAATTTATAAAATGCAAAAATCAGCACAGAAAAGAGCAATATATATATATAAATCAATGTAATAAAATATACATTGTTATATGTTATACGCCCTTGTTCAGCAGCCTGATGGCCTGACTGTGGAAGCTATCTCTAAGCCTATTTGTACGACACTTGATACTGCGGTATCGCCTGCCTGACGGTAATAGTGAGTAAAGTTCGTGGCTGGGGTGGGCAATGTCTTTTATAATTCTTTTGGCCTTGGCCACGCACCGCTGGTTGTAAATGTCCAGGAGGGAGGGGAGCTCACCTCCAACGATATACTGGGCCGTCCGCACCACCCTTTGAAGCGCTCTGCGCTCGAGTGCCGTGCAGTTCCCGTACCAGGCGGTGATACACCCTGTCAGAACACTCTCGATGGTGCCGTTGTAGAATGTTCTCAGGATGCGGGGGCCCATGCTGAATTTCTTCAGACGCCTGAGAAAATACAGGCGTTGTTGGGCCTTTTTCACCACGTGTGTGGTGTGCGTGGACCATGTGAGGTCCTCGGAGATGTGCACGCCGAGGAACTTGAAGCTGCTGACCCTCTCTACTGCAACGCCGTCGATGGAGATAGGGCTGTGCTCTCCCCTCTGCCTCCTGAAGTCCACGATCAGCTCCTTGGTCTTCTTGACGTTGAGGGCGAGGCTGTTCTCCTGGCACCACTGCTCCAGCGATCCGACCTCCTCCCTGTAGGCTGTCTCGTCGTCGCCGGCGATCAGGCCCATCACTGTCGTGTCGTCAGCAAACTTGACGATGACGTTGGAGCTGTGCATAGCCATGCAGTCGTGGGTGTAGAGGGAGTAGAGGAGAGGGCTCAGCACGCATCCCTGGGGGGCTCCCGTGTTGAGGGTCAGTGGCTCTGATGTGGTGCTGCCCATCCTCACCACCTGGCGGCGGTCCGACAGGAGGTTCAGTATCCAGCTGCACATGGATGGGGGTACGCCTAGGCCTCTCAGCTTGGTGTCGAGCTTGGCAGGAACTATTGTGTTGAATGCTGAGCTGTAGTCCACAAACAGCATTCGCACATAACAGTTCTTCCCCTCCAAGTGGGAAAGGGCAGTGTGGAGGGCCATGGCAATTGCGTCGTCCGTGGATCTATTTTGACGATATGCAAATTGCCATGGGTCCAGCGTGGTAGGTAACACGGAGCAAATAAAGTCCTTGACCAACCTCTCGAAGCATTTGCTAACGATCGAGGTGAGGGCCACAGGTCTGTAGTCATTCAGGCATGTTACCTTGGTTTGTTTGGGGACAGGCACGATGGTGGATATCTTGAAGACCGCGGGGACAACAGCCTGGGACAGGGAGAGGTTGAAGATGTCTGCAAAGACTCCTGCCAACTGGTCTGCGCATGCTCTGAGGACGCGGCCCGGGATGTCGTCGGGGCCTGCCGCCTTACGGATGTTCAGCCGCTTAAAGGTGCGGCGCACATCCGCCTCCGAGATGCGCAGCTGGCTGGTCTCCCCAGTCGGTGCTGGCTTCGGCGGGCTGCCGTTTACGTCGAACCGAGCAAAAAATGTATTTAGCTCTCCTGGGAGGGAGGTGGAGGAGTTCTCTACACAACTGGTTCTCCCTCTGAAGTTCGTTATATTCTGCAGCCCCTGCCACATACCCCTCGCATCGTGTTTCTTGAATTTATCTTCCACTCTGTCCTTATACTCCCGCTTGGCAGTGACGATGGTCTTACGGAGGTCGTAACGGGCTCTCGTATATTCCTCCGTATTCCCGGAACCAAAGGCGGCGTTACGCGCATGTAGGGCAGCGCGAACATCGCCGTTAATCCACGGTTTCTGGTTGGGATATATCCGAACCGACTTGGTCGGAACAACGTCATCTATGCACTTCTTGATGAACCCGGTGACCGACGACGCGTACTCGTTGATGTTATTGTCCGAGGCAACGCGGAACATGTGCCAGTCAGCGTGATCAAAACAATCCTGCAGCGTAGAATCTGATTGGTCCGACCAACATTGGACCTCCCTCACAGCGATCGGTTGCTGCTTCAGTCTCTGCCTATAGGCGGGGAGCAGCTGGATAGAGCGGTGATCTGATTTGCCGAACGGTGGGCGGAGGAGGGCCTTGTAGCCATCACGGAAGGGAGTGTAGCAGTGGTCGAGGATCCGCTCGCCCCGTGTGTTGCTCTTTATGTGTTGGTAGAACTTCGGGAGAACCTTCTTCAGGTTCGCCTTGTTGAAGTCCCCCGCTACGATGAGAGCAGCCTCGGGGTGGGCCGACTCCTGTTCGCTGATAGCCCCGTACAGTTCCTTCAGCGCTGTGTCCGTGTTGGCTTGTGGGGGAATGTAAACAGCGGTCACGGTTACCGCTGTAAACTCCCGAGGTAGCCAGTATGGACGGCACATAAGCATCAGGTACTCCAGGTCCGGGGAACAGAAAGACTTGAGGGGATGTACATGACTTTGGTTGCACCAAGATCTGTTTATCATGAGACATACCCCCCCTCCGCGATCTTTACCGGAGAGAGCCTTTGTTCTGTCCGCCCGGTGAACGGAAAATCCCGTCGGCTCGATAGCTGCGTCGGTAACCCCCTCCGACATCCATGTCTCCGTAAGGCAGATAATACAATTGTCCCTAGTTTCCCGGTGGAATTGAATACGAGCCTGTAGTTCGCTTAACTTATTGTCCAGAGACTGTACATTAGCCAGTAGAATGGTGGGTAGTGGGGGGCGATCGGATCGACATCTCAGCCTGACTAGCACGCCGGCTCGCTTCCCTCGCTTCCTCCGGCGACGCTTGCGCGTAATCGTGCCCAAAATGGACGGAGATAGTCCAGCTGTGACTTCGGGCGGGACGTCCGAGTCGAAAGAATGAAAAAACTCCGGTAGGCGGCGAGCGACTGTCGATCTGATCTCCCAAAGTGTGCAGAAGTTATAAGTGAACTTGCTGCTAACATCCTGAACTAAAAAAGTTGCAATAAAAAGAATAAATAACAAAAAACTGCGTCGTCGTGCGGGAGCTCGCGACACGGCAGCCATCTCGTACGGCGCCATACTCCATCCGCATCCGTCAGCATTCATCCATGGTTTGCGGTTCAGGAATAAGTGAACAGACCTGGTCAGGATGCATTCCTTCACTAGCCTGTTAATGTATGCTGTGACATGATCTGCATACACATCCAGGTCTTGAATACATTTCAGTCTGTGATTTCCAGCCCACCCTGCAGATGTAGTAGACGCACGTTCTTCACAGTTCTGGGCGTGGTCTTCAACTTCTGTTTGTACGGAGGCGTGGTCTGATTTCCCCCGAAAGCCGGCCGTGCAACAGCAGTGATCAAGAGTCTTGTCGGACAGTGTCAACGGTGTTGATAGTATTTTGGCAATACCTTTTTTGAATTGCAGTGGTTGAAGTCCCCCTCTACATGGGGACTGCCTCGGGTAGCGATTCTGAAGTTTGCTCACCTCGAGGTAAAGTTCGTCCAATGAGATGTTCGCATCAGCCCGTGGTATGATGTAAACCGCCACGAGAATAGCTAAGATCTCCCTCGGCAAGTAAAAAGGGCGACACTTGATTGTCAGTAATTCCAAATTAGGGGCATACGCAAGACTTTGTTCTTTCCCGTAGACTCAGCTGTTCTGTCGGTTCGAAACAAAGATAATCGCGCTGGTTGCACTGTGTTATGTGCAAATAATTTCCATACTGAGACACCGAGTTAGAACTGTCTTTACTGAAGGCTCAATCAGAACAGATTAACGGCAACACTGTTGCAACACAGGTAAACCGTCGTAAAACCATAACATGTGTCATGTTGGTTGTGACAGCATACACAACACACTGCTTCGCCCGGTATCGTGGAGGTCAGCCACGTGTCTGTTAAAATCATGGCGCAACACTCCCTGATGTCCCGCTGCGAGGCGATACGGCCGTTCAGTTCGTCTGACTTATTTGCGAGAGATTGGCAGGAGAATGGCAGTGAGAAAGAGGCAATTTCCACCCCCTTCAGCGTGTCCTAACCAGTAGGACGCCACGACCTTTATACATTTTTTTAACAAGTATTTTGTCAATTGTATTTTTTCTAACTTACATTGCAAAATGTTTTATTTCCTTCCAAAACTTTTATTAACAGCTTTGTATTACAGAGAAAAACCCCAGATAAAGTCGGGGAGCGTACAAAAACAATTAATAAAAAACCAGAGGGGAGAAACAAACGTAATCGAAACACAGTTCATTTTAAAGGGGAGAAGGGAGAGTATAGGCAGATGGTTGTCTTACCGACTGACTTTAACTCGGTCATGCTGAGCTGCATTCCACCCCCAAATTCCTTATTGATATCCTCTGCAGTGTCATAGGTATAATCATCTGTAAAAGAATCACGTCATGCACACACACGCTTATTACTATTACTATTATTGTATGACATGGGTCTTTTTCAATGGCTGGTCTGTCAAGACTAGCACTGTTCGTACGAAACAAGGCTGGCACAATTGTATTTGAGCATTTAATGTTTACGTGTCAAAGACAATTGTGCATGCCACTCTTCTGTCTTCAGAGACAATTGTTTACAAAAGCGTTAACCAGTTACCCTGCTGTTTAGTCAGTAGACGCTTTCTTTGGCCACTTGACCCTCTGGTCTCTAATATACACTAAGCGGTGCCTTACAGAAGCAGCTGGGCTCCGATCCGGTCCATTGGCCGCTCTCCTGGCAGGTGCGCACCTCTGAGCCCACTAGGTATACTGGTAGGTTACTACTGGTACAGCGGTAGGACACCTTGTCGTCGATGTCGAATATGTTTCCCGAGCGGAAGGTCCCGGGGGGAACGCCAGGGTCAGGACAACGGTTGTTCACTTGCCAACAAGAACAAGAACATAACATAACTATATATAGGAATACAGGAGCAACACGCACACACGCACACACACACACACACACACACACACACACACACACACACACACACACACACACACACACACACACACACACACACACACACACACACACACACACACACACACACACACACACACACAACTTCCCACAAAAAAATCAACTTTCATTGCTGATTACTTAAATGGGAGAAATAATTGATACAGAATAGAGGGAGAAGGAGTTGAAAGAGAGGGGGGGAGCAAAACAGAGGCACAGGTCCCCCAGATGACCAACATGAGAACAGACAGACGTCTTAGTTACGGTCGTCACGGCTACAGATGGGGGTGCTGCCGTTCCACTTTCCGTTCTCCATGCAGAATCGCCTCGCCGACCCATGGAGTTCGTAGCCAGTGTCACATTCATACGTCGTCTCATTGTTCACATAGTATCTGTCCTCATGAGGGAGGACTAGCCCGTATTTCATGACTTTTGGGTTCGGGCATTCAATCACTGCAAAAAATAACAAATTAAATAAAGAACAGAAACTACAACTCACCCCTAACCGTTCAATGACCTGTCTCTGTATTCACCGTCTAACCCCTACCTGCTCCTTAATGACCTGTCTCTGTATCCACTGTCTAACCCCTACCTGCTCCTTAATGACCTGTCTCTGTATCCACTATCTAACTCCTACCTGCTCCTTAATGACCTGTCTCTGTATCCACTGTCTAACTCCTACCTGCTCCTTAATGACCTGTCTCTGTATCCACTGTCTAACTCCTACCTGCTCCTTAATGACCTGTCTATGTATTCACTGTCTAACCCCTACCTGCTCCTTAATGACCTGTCTCTGTATCCACTGTCTAACTCCTACCTGCTCCTTAATGACCTGTCTCTGTATCCACTGTCTAACTCCTACCTGCTCCTTAATGACCTGTCTCTGTATCCACTGTCTAACTCCTACCTGCTCCTTAATGACCTGTCTATGTATTCACTGTCTAACCCCTACCTGCTCCTTAACGACCTGTCTCTCTATCCACTATCTAACCCCTACCTGCTCATTAAAGACCTGTCTCTGTATCCACTGTCTAACCCTTTCCTACTTCCTGCAGTGTCTGCAAAATCTAAATGGCTCAAGAAAATGTACATGTCTTACGTCTACATTTCTGGGAGAGGTTCATTTGTGATCGTGGTAGTTCCCTCCAGCTGTTGCCAACACACAGGCGGGTGAAGGCTGGGAAGGGGAAGTAGTTTTGGGGGCATTGATAGGTCAAGATGCTGTCTTGAGCAAGTCCATTACTCAGTGTGTATGTACCACCCTTTATATCCATGCCGTTTGTGGTGCAGTTACACCAAACCCCTCCACCTGCCAACAATCACAATAAACAAAAGTCATCAATAAACAAACAAAAGTACACAAGCAAATACGATATGATGCGTTCATGCATTCACCTGTATATGTTTACACAGATATGCGTTACACAATATCACCATAGCCTGCATGCCGGTGACAAAGTGTATATCATAAAGTAATTTCTTGTTGCACTTGTTGTTTCTCCTTACTTACCACTTTGTATGGCTGATTTGCATGAAAACAATACAAACATCTTGCTTTGTGTTGATACTACTGAATCAAAATAGCCTGTAAACTGGCTTTCTCAAGTAGAGTTAAAATCAACAGCACTACACACTTTGCATTTTACACCTCACTTACACTTTATATTTATATTGTAATACTATATATACTGCTATATATATACTACTGTGTATACTGTTTATACTGCTACATTCATATTCATTCATATTTTTCTGCAATGATGTAAATACGTACACATATAAATGTACACTGTACACTGTACATTATACATGTGACAAATAAACCAAATATGTCATGGAACTTATTCCCCTTCATCAGTAGTGGTGTCTTCAAATAAACTTACCCAGAAACAAAAGGTTTAAAATTGCTAACTGCATCCATCTCAGGTGAACCGTTAACTCCATCTTCACGTTTGCTTTAACAAACAACGCTGAGGCCACATTTTATATTACGAGAAGTTACTTATTAACAGCATGACAAATACAACGAGATCAATACTGGATCTATTTGCTAGCAATTATTTTTTCAAAAACACCACTAACCACTAACCACTATCCTTACTATCCTTGTGCCATGCGTAATCCTGACAAAATAAAAATGTAATTCATTGTTAGTAGAATGTAATAATTTTATCTCGTCATATTTATTACAACTAGTTGAATCAAACTTCAACATTGAACATGATTTTAATGTCTTGTTATACACGCATCTAAATATCTGTGAAAACATTATAAACTCAAGAAACTTCTGGATCAACAATTTGGGTTGCAAGTACAAAGTACAAAGTTCCCCAAACGAATTTCCCAAAAACCGCTGTTGACACACACACACACACACACACACACACACACACACACACACACACGCACACACACGCACACACGCACACACACACACACACACGCACACACACACGCACACACACACACACACACGCACACACACACATACACACACACACACACACACAATCTCTCTTTCTCTCTCTGTCATAATGGTTATTCACCCTGCCTCCACTAGAGGGCAGCATCAACCCTCATTTACGTCTCCCCCACACCTGCAGCACATTAGAATCAACCTGCCTATTTAAGCCTACCCCGCACACAGACACAGACTCTTACAGGGCCATAATGATACTCACCCTACTAAACAATCTGTAAAAACAAGTTGGGAAAGTAACAAAATTAAAAAAGAAAGTTTTTGTGTTTGTGTTACGGAATTATGTAAGGAATTCAAAGTTAAAGAATGGAATATTAGTCCGACAGTGGTGTTATCAGCTGTTCCACCATGGTTGCTACCTCAACCTATAGTAGATTTATCCCTATTAAAACGGTTACATTCAATGAAAGATCAAATCAATGTGCAGGCGTATGTGAACACTGTTCTACATGAACAATATGGGCAGTTTATACAAATATTTACCGATGGTTCCAAAAATCCCGAAAATGGTCAAACTAGTTGTGCATTTTATGTTCCTGAGTTAAAGGTCAAAGTAGGAAAGCGAACGAGTGATCACATCGCAGTATACACAGTAGAGATGATGGCTATCTCACTAGCACTTCAGTGGATAGAGGAAGTACAGCCAATGAGAGTGGTCATTTGCTCTGACTCCAGCGCAGCTCTGGAGAGTATAAACAACTTTTCCTCAGAATGTCGTCAGGATATTTTACATGACATTTTACACATCATGTTTAGGTTAGTCCATTTGGGAATTGTTGTTAAATTTGTGTGGGTTCCAGCGCATGTGGGTATTAGAGGGAATGAGGTAGTGGATCAACTGGCAAAATGTGGTTTGAAAGCAAATCAGATGGATATTATGGTACCCATCAGTAGAGCAGAAATCAAATCCGTTACAAAAGTTGTCATCAAGCAACAATGGAAAAAGTTATGGGACAGAAGCACCAAAGGACGACATTTATACCAGATTCAAAGGGAAGTAGGAACGGAAAGCACTTGGGGGAGTAGTAGAAGAGAACAGAGCAGTATCAGCAGGATACAAATGGGTCACTCTGGACTAAACTCATCACTGCATCTGATTGGAAAACATCCAAATGGCAATTGTGACGGTTGCCAACAATCAGAGACAATACATCATGTATTTTTTAGCTGCCCGGAATATTCAAGACATACATAACATCAAGGACATGGATTTCAAGGCAATATTCGCAAGTAACTCGCAAGTAAAGAAATGAAATAAACAAGCTGATCCTCAAGTTTCTCAAAAACACTGGTCTGAGGATTTAACATGAACATTAAATAAATCAACAGCAGGTGGCGATATATGCTCCAAGTGGAAGCGATTCACCATTAAACCAAAGAAGAAGAAGAAGAAGACAGACTCTCCAGCATTTACCCGGACTGATTCCCGTCCTGAGCCTAGCCTGGTTCCCGATCTACCGCCTGTCCCCGACTACGCCTCCGCCTGTCCCCGACTACGCCTCCGCCTGTCCCTGCCTGGTTCCTGATCACCTGCCTGTCCCCCACTACGTCTCTGCCGGTCCCTGTCTGTGTGTGTGAGATTGTAATAAATATCACAATCTGTCCTTGGTGTCCGTGTGCTGCATTTGGGTCCAACCCTAATCCATGACACTCTCTCTCTGCAAGAGAGTAAAATTCATGGGTGTATAATAAGAGGTCAAATTGTGAGTTGACCGATGATATAAGTCATTGGAGGTATAGTCCTACAGTACCATTACCAGGAACACCACTGTTTCCCTCGGTGTCAATATATTTCTATATTGTAGAAAAAAAGGTGACGGTTTGGGAAATATTGCTGGTCTTGGTGGAAGATACAAAGAGTACAAACAGTCTATCAAACATGCATATGGCTCAGTACATACGGATGGATTTAAGGATTTAAAAATGTGAATGTTTTAATAACATTTATGTGGATACCAGCTCACAGAGGAATTAAGGGCAATGAGATGTTGGATGCTTCAGAAAACAGGCTCTGAAAATTAAGGAGATCATGGACATTTCATTCAGTTAATTGTAAGCAAAAGGAATAATCAAAATAAACATAAATTAAGAATGGCAATGCAGTAGGGATGCAGGAAAATAATATAAGATAAGATAAATAAGACGATATTAGGTAAATATGTACATTTGTGTAATATTATATAATATTATTATTATTTATTTATTTCTGTGATTTTTGTCACCTGTATATTCCTGTCATTTTGAGCAAATCTTCGGAGTTGGAAATAACAATTCACTTTACATTGTACACTCTACCTTATACATGTAACACATAAACCAATTCTGAGTCTGAAAATCTGATAGATCAGTAGTAGTAGGCATTACGTGTACCTCGAGGGGTACACGTGCACCATCGCACCAGAGTCAAGCTCCAAACTGCCCTGCCAAGGGATAGAGGTGTCAACGCTGTGGCAGGCAGAACCATTTTGCACGGGTCTGTCGCTCTGTTCCCTCAACCGTCAGCCCACCTCCACGTACGCCTGGGCCACACACGCCGACGACCATCCACTCAGTGGCCGCCGCCTCCCGACCACTAAAGTGCTGCACAGTGGAGCTGGATGGGGTCTGCCTCCCACTGCTGCTGGATACGGGGGCCTCCAAGTCGCTCCTGAATGTTTCCACGGTCCGGCGGCTCTTTCCGCTCCGAACACTCACCGCCAACACCGAGGATCTGTACGGGTATGGACACTCTAAAATAGGAATGGCGGGCACGATCACCTTTGCTGTGCATTACGGGACTAAGGCTCCCTGCATTCACCTTTCAAGTGTCTCGCCAGGGGGCCAACCTCATGGGTTTTGATTTGTTTTGTGAGCTGGGTTTCACCCTGGTGGACAATTCTGTGGCCACCATCTTGTCTGTTGCGCTGGCCTGCTCTGTTCAGTGGTTTGGGCTGCCTCACCGCCTTTGACCACCAGCCCCTCCTCAAGCCTGAGGTACATCCGGTGATTCAGCCCATACGTTGCCTGCCTCTCGCCCTGTGCGACAACGTCACCGCCGAGCTGCAAAAACTCTTGGACGCGGGCATCATCGAGCGCATTGATGCTTCCCTGTGGATTTCAAACCTGGTGGTGGTGATGAAAAAGTCCGGGGGCATGCGCCCGTGCATTGATCTCAGGCCGGTCAACAAGGCCGTGATACCTGACAGGTATCCGCTGCCCACAGTGGAGGAGCTAGCCGCACAATTCTACGGCTCTTCCCTGTTCACAAAACTAGACCTTCGCCAAGGCTACCTGCAGGTTCCGCTGCACCCTGACAGCCGCAGCCTTACATCTTTCGTGACACATGTCGGAGTGTTTCACTATACCCGCATGCCCTTCGGCCTCAGCTCGGCCCCCAGCTGTTTTCAAAAAATCATGAACACCATCTTCACCGGCATCCCGGGCGTGGTCGTCTTCCTGGACGACATAGTGGTTCATGGTGCAACACCGGCCTTTCATGACGAACGCCTGGCGAGGGTGCTGGACGTCCTCGCCAGTCACAACCTCACGCTAAATGGGGAAAAGTGCACCTTTGCTGTTCCAGCCATCGAGTTTGTGGGGTTCCGCCTGACCGCCGACGGCCTCAGCCCGCAACACTCAAATGTAGCGGCGGTGCTGCGCCTGCCTGAGCCGTCCTGCCCAGCTCAGCTGTCTTCGTTTCTGGGGATGACGGCCTACTACCTGCTTTTCCTTCCCCAGTACTCCTCGACCACCTCCCCACTACGCAAGCTCCTGAGGACGCGATCTGGGAGTGGACCCCGGCCTGCTCTTCGCCAGCTAAAGACGCAGCTCACCTCAACACCGGTGCTCGCATTCTTTGACCTGGCGAGCCCCACGTTCGTGACCTGTGACGCGTCCAATACGGCAATAGGGGCGGTGCTGTCCCAGATCCAAGGGGGCATGGAACGCCCGGTGGCGTTCGCCTCTCGGTCCCTCAACTCGGCCAAACAGAAATACTCGGTGGGGGAGCGGGAGGCGCTGGCCTGCATCTGGGCGTGCGAGCGGTGGCACATGTACGTGTACGGGCGACATTTTACGTTGCGTACTGACCATCAGGCTCTCACGGCCCTGCTTGCTACATCGGGGTCGGGGCACAAACCGCTGAGGATCTACCGCTGGTCAGAGAGACTCCAGCCGTATGATTTAACCACACTGTTCAAGGACGAGCTGACCTGCTGCAATGGTGTCTGCATGGCCCGGGGCCTCCGCACATTCGTCCCCAGCGACCTCAGGGCACGCGTTTTGGCTATGGCGCACGAGGGCCACCTGGGTATCGTAAAGGTGAAACAGCGCTGCAGGGATTTGGTGTGGTGGCCGGGCATAGCTCGAGATATAGAGACAATGGTGAAGGAGTGCACGGCCTGCCTGCTCAGTGGCAAAACTAGCCCGCCACCCCCACCGCCCCTGCAGCCCTTGCAGTGGCCACGCGCGCCTTGGGAGCACATCCAGCTGGACATCTGTGGGAAGCTCCATGGCGTCCCGCACCACCAACGCTTCCTCCTGGTGGCCTACGACCTCCATTCAAAATGGCCAGAGGTGGTCGCCACAGGTCCGTAACGGCTCGGGTGGTCACAGACTTTCTCTCCTCTTTATTTGCTCGGTGGGGCAGTCCTAACGCCATCACTACAGATAATGGCCCACAGTTTGTCTCAGCTGAGTTTGCCACCTTTGTGGAGGAGAGGGAGATCAGACACATCCGTACAGCTTTCTACCACCCGCAAGCAAATGGGGGGGTTGAAAGGTTCAACCAAACCCTAAAGAACGGGGTCAGAGCTCACCTGGCAGACGGTCTTCCGTTTTCAGCCGTGCTGCTCCGCACCCTGCTTCACTACAGGGCGACGCCGCACTGCTCCGCACCCTGCTTCACTACAGGGCGACGCCGCACTGCTCCGCACCCTGCTTCACTACAGGGCGACGCCGCGCTGCTCCGCACCCTGCTTCACTACAGGGCGACGCCGCGCTGCTCCGCACCCTGCTTCACTACAGGGCGACGCCGCGCTGCTCCGCACCCTGCTTCACTACAGGGCGACGCCGCGCTGCTCCGCACCCTGCTTCACTACAGGGCGACGCCGCGCTGCTCCGCACACTGCTTCACTACAGGGCGACGCCGCGCTGCTCCGCACCCTGCTTCACTACAGGGCGACGCCGCACTGCTCCGCACCCTGCTTCACTACCGGGCGACTCAACTACCGCCAGCTCCCCAGCCCTCTTGATGATGGGCCGTGAGCTGCAGCTCCCTTTGGATCGGCTACGGGCCCCGGCGGCCGTCACGCCAGCAGCAGCGTCAGGGCTCAGCGGCTCAGCGTCGCATGAAGCAGCGTTTCGACAAGAGAGGGAGGGTGAGAGCGCCTCCCTTCAAAGTGAGGGTCTGTTGCATGGCAGAATAATTCACATGGCTATGCTGGTGACTGGCAGTCTACCCAGTTCATCTAGAGTTAAAGTTAAAAGTTAATTGGGTTCCTTGTGGGGGGGGGTAAATGTAATGTATGCGTTACATCCGGTGTGACGGGGAGTTTTGGGGTGTGTGAACCGGACACTGTTGTTGTTGTTGTTGACGCCATGGCAGTGTGTACAATAAACGGTCAATCTAAAAGTCGTAGTCCATAGTCTTATTAAACACAACACATACATTATTTACAATACATTTTAATTACAAAATATTTGTGCTGGTGGACGGGGAACTTGAAAAAATTACTTGGAAGGGGGTACATTTGTAAAAATAGTTTGAGAACTACTGCGATGGATCATTGTGCTCCAACGTGGTAGGTGGCGGTAACGCACCAACACGTTGGTGCCATTCACCAATAAAAACAAAAAAGAAGAAGAAGAAGGAAGCCTCCCACCCGTTATTTTAATACATCCATGATCTACACCAGATTGGTCTTGGAGTTGGCAGTCCGTCAGAGGGGCGTTCCGCATTGCGCAGGGCACTGGAAAGGAGCCCTGTGAATTACTGCATGTCACAGTGATCTAAGGCAGGGTTGGCTCGCCTGACTGCCTCTCCCGCCACAGCTGGTTAACTACTGAGAAGGATTGTTCAGACTGCATCAGCAGTACAATGTATGCACATGTGCTCATCATGTTAATGCTACTGCAGTCAGTGCATGGGAAACCCACCCACTGACGTCTCAAACCAACAAACGGGAAGACCCACAAAGTGCTTTATCTGTGAGATTTTTTTATTTTGCTGTCTTCAAAGACCACTGGTTGTGAATGGTGATACAGAGTTATACGATGTTAATCATAGCTTGGCTTATCATTGGTACTCTCCATCTTGTGACGCCATTAAAACGGCAAATGCACCTTTCTTTAGTCAAGCATGTGCCACTGAAAAAAGCACATCTCACTTTGCACTGATTTTACATGAGAAGACGTTCTTCTCACGTGGGGAGGGGGGGGGGGCTATCTCTTGGTCTCGCCGTCAAGCTTTGAAGACAAAAATCGGCCCCCTACAAATTCCAGTTATCGATGAATTCGGTTGGAGCAAAGCTAGTCTGGTCTGTTTTTGCCATGATGGTGTGGAGAAACTCGACAACCTTGAAGAGGTTTATGTGAAAATCTCTGGAGTTTTCCTCAGATTTTGGCATTTTCTCGATTTGACACAAATCATCTGTTCCCCAGCTCACTACGCCAACCTAAAAAGACAAAAATATTATATTGCAATGATATAATACCATTTGTTTAGTGTTTAACTGATTCAATCACACATCTTGAATTTCAAAGTAGTGCTGAGTATGCGATTACCTGCACTGTGCGCTGGTTGTAGTCCTTAAAAACAGCCCCACCCGAGTCTCCTGCTCCCCAAGAGACAGAGGTACAGTGTGTGTCAGTACATATGGAGCACCAGGCCAGGTGAATAAAGCCAATTGACCCTCAGCTTTTTGTGTATTGTTATTGTTTGAAGTGTGTTCCAAAACACACAGTCATTTAGCAGACACTTTTATCCAAAGCGACTTACAATAGTGTGATTCAACAAAGGAAGGTAAGAGAACAACTTGTCACCAGAAGTCAAAAGTGCATTTCATTTCTAACACGTCTCCAAGAACTGAACCAGTGCTCAGTACAATAATTCAGGCAAAAGTGTAAGGGAAAAAGTACAATAAGTTGGCAAACAATATGCAACAATATCTAGAACAATATATACCTACCTATAATATGTAATCTACTTTTGACTGACTTAATTGACGTAGCGCTACGAGGAAGGATCCGGGAAGTGTGTCCTGAAGAGATGGGTTTTCAGCCTGCGGTGGAAGATGGGCGGTGACTCTGCAGTCGTGACCTCCGTGGGGAGTTTGTTCCACCAAATTGGGGCCACAAGGCGGAGAAGAGCCGTGACCGCATAGATCGGCCACACGGGCCCCTAAGTGAGGGGGCAAGCAGACAGCCCGAAGAAGCCGAGCGAAGTGGACGGGTTGGGATGTAGGCCTTGACTATTGCCTGGAGGTAGGATGGAGCAGTACCCTTTACTGCCTTGTAGGCTAGCACCAAGGTCTTGAACTGGATGCGAGTAGCTACAGCTAGCCAGTGTAGAGTCTGAAGGAGGGTAGATGTGTGGGAGTACTTGGGGCGGTTGAACACCAGGCGAGCTGCAGCTTTCTGAATGAGCTCCAGGGGCCTGATGGCAAATGCCGGGGCGCCAGCAAGGAGGGAGTTGCAGTAGAGCAGCCGGGAGATGACTAGAGCCTGGATGAGCACCGGCGCAGCCTTTTCAGTGAGAAAAGGCAGAATCCTCCTGATGTTGTAGAGAAGGAATCTGCAGGAGCGTGTCACCGATGCAATGTTTGCCCAGAATGACAGTTGGTCGTTCACTACCACTACCACTGAACACTATATGGCTCTAGGTTCATTGCTCTGAACCCAGATCCATATTATACCTTTAATGTTGTGTTTCACCCTAACATCCAGTCAGTGATCTGGGACGAATAAAGACATAGTTTGTATCTTATCTTACAACACATGATGAACCTACCTTTGCATGCTATGTGGTCCAGAAAAGGTGATGTACCACCTGTGCACAGGAAGTTCTCTGTCACAACCTGGTGTATATTTGCTGCTGTAATGTTGTCTAGTCTCATGGCTTTGCTGATGCAAGGAAAACGCTACATTAGGGTAAGAAGAAAATATGTTGATATTTTTAGGTTTTGTTGTGCGCACGAACGCACGCACGCACGCACGCACGCACACACACGCACGCGCGCACACACACGTACACGTATTGTAAAACTCAAATTGTGTATACATATATATATATATATATTAATATATATATATTATATATATATTTATAATGTCGCTAAGACTCACATTTTCGCCAAGCTTGGCATGAACAGTTTTTTTTTCAACCGGCATGGTCAGGAAATGCAGTCTTTCAATGAAGCTTTTCAACATTAAAGCCTCTACGGAGAGCAGAAAGAACTAAATATTAGGTGCCCAAAATGCCTAGTGGGGAAATATGAATCTGTATCCCTTTTCCATGTATCCCTGGAAGTTGCAACAGCAAATGTATATAGTAGTAAATCACAGTATGTTTGGCAATTGGTAACCTTGTTCCGAACACTTTGAATCAAGGGGCATACGGAGAGCCTGGGTAGTTTCCTTGGTGCAGGGTATGCAAATAGGTCTGCAACAAAAAGTCAAGCTAAATCATTCTTAAAGTCGTGGATTTATGGATGCTTTTGATCTGTGTGTGTGTGTGTGTGTGTGTGTGTGTGTGTGTGTGTGTGTGTGTGTGTGTGTGTGTGTGTGTGTGTGTGTGTGTGTGTGTGTGTGTGTGTGTTTGTGGGGGGGGGTGTGTGCGAAAAGTATGCTAGTTAACTAAAATTGCCTCACCTGACATCTGCAGAGAAAACCACATCTTCCTCAAGTTCAACAAGAGCTACATCATAGTCATAAAATTCTGAAATTCCGTCATCCGCCATAGCATGGACGTTGTAGTTTCCGTGAGTGTAGAATGCCTTTACATTTTTATCTGTAAGGAACATAGAATGAAGAGACAAGACATGAATTGCAATTTGTAGAAAAAAGCTATACAAAAATCCATCCCCTTATTATGGAATTGAGTAGCGTCAAATCTTGATATTTCAGAATTTGATTTAAAATGTTAAAATTTGATTTTCATTCTGATACAACGCACCTGCCGATGCTCCGTCCTTAATTTCCACTTGTACGTCTTTGGGTAAGTCCGACTTTTTGAAGCAATGAGCAGCAGTCAGGACAAACTTGGAGGAGACGAGAGAGCCGAGGCACTTCATATTCTTAAAAAAAGAATTAATTTACATAATTAATTTCTTGAATCATGTATGATATACATAACATGTCTCTGTATTCACCGTCTAACCCCTACCTGCTACTTAAAGACCCATCTCTGTATTCACTGTCTAACCCCCACCTGCTCCTCTATTACCCGTCTCTGTATTCACTGTCTAACCCCTACCTGCTACTTAAAGACCCATCTCTGTATTCACTGTCTAACCCCTACCTGCTACTTAAAGACCCATCTCTGTATTCACTGTCTAACCCCTACCTGCTCCTCTATTACCAGTCTCTGTATTCACTATCTATCCTCTACCTGCTCCCTAAAGACCAGTTTCTGTATTTACTGTCAACCAGCCCCTGTATCACCTGTCTACATCTACCAAACAAACATAATTACCCCGATGTGTATTGGCACTTTCCATGGATATATTTTCTGTTTAGTTTGGCGGTTGTCAGTATTCGTGTGGAGTCCACATAAACTGACAACATCAGTTTCATCTGAAGGATCAGATTGAAATTTCGGGAAATGTCAGAAACATGCGTGAAACAACAGTGTTATTGATATCATTATACAATAGTTGCACTCTTCAAGGAGCACTTACCAAAGATCTCCTCAAATATTTTATCAACGTCGTCAGTAATTTTGAAGAAATGTCTCCCCCTGGTGTGTGTTGTGAGAGCCTGGAGGTTTGACTGATATATCTTCTTTCCAACAGCAAATACGTAAACATCTGGAACACAGGGAAAGCACTTTGTGTTTCTGTTTTGCACAAACAAACAAAAGCGCTCTGTGTTGTCTGAGCTGTTGAGTCTTGAATGTGTTTCTGTGTCTTACCCAGGTGGTCCTCTCTTTTAATATCCTCATAGGAACCACTGTGGTCCGTGTAAATTATATCCTTTATTCTTTGCAGATTACTCCGTGGGGAACCGCCCATGTTATAGCCCCCTACGGTGAGAATAACATGAATACACAACACAACGTAACCCTCACTCGTATTGGAGGTTGAATGTTATGTTATATATTTTCAAAACAGTAGGCCCACAATTATTGTTTGTACACAGTACATCATTGGAGTGAATTCATTTTGACATTGCCTTTGAAAAAATGTCTAAATACAGAGAGGTGAAATTACCATCAGTAAATATTAGGAGGACATGGCGATGTTCATCAAATTGACTCTCAGTTCTTAATTTGATGTGGGTTATTTGTTCTAAAATATGCTTGAAGGCATTGTTTAGATTAGTTCCTTTAGGCCTGTTTCCTGCAAAGAAGGTGACACACACACACACACACACACACACAGTTACTACAATGTTGAATATATCCACATATTTAGATAATATGGAATAAGTCATCCATTGAGTCAAATTGTTTAATTGGTCAAACTTACTATTTATTTTATAATTCTCCACGTCATTCACAACAGTGTCCAGTGTTTTTGTGCTTTGTCCATAAAAATCAAGTATGTTGGAAATAGAGTCGATTTTAGAAGTGAAAAAGATAATGTCGTAGTTTGGACTGACTGAATAAGATGCTAGCTGTAAAATAAAATAAGAACATGTTATACTGCTTTAGGCCACAGTGAGCACAAGCACACGTGTGTGTGTGTGTGTGTATATCATGCACATGCACATGTTCACTTACCTTTTCTATAAGGCTTTTCACCATTATTTTTGATTTATTTATGTCTTTGTCGCTGAGACTGCCAGAAATATCCACCGCAATGAACATATTCAGAATTCCATTTTTAGTAACTCTTATTTTTCTTCCCTCTTGTGTATCATCTGAAACACATTAGATTTAGTTTACATCCTCCTCTGAGAACTTATTTCATTGAATATTATTGCAATTTAATTCATTTGACTGGATTTAAAATAAAAGAAACCCCATTCAAGATTCAAGATTTGGAAGTACAATGGAATTCTTACTCCCAATTCCCTCCCGCAGTGTGAATCTCTGAAACACAATACTCTTTACAAAATAAAAAATTATCATAAATACACAATAAAGTGACTGATGGATGATATGTGTGGAAACATGCAAAAAGCATTTAAAAGCCTTTTAAAGGGCCAGTAGTGAAACAGCATCATGAATACAGTGCAGAACAGTGCAGTGACTAATAAGTCCAGAAAGTCTAGCAAAATAAGATAATCAAATGTTAATGACTATGAAATGATAGTGGCAACACTCCTAGCAGTTCAGTAGGCATACTGCCTGTGGATAAAAACTAGCCACTGGCCTATTCTGCTTTTCCTGGGGCACCGCAAGGCATAGAGGGTTGAAAATCTGTAGCCCTTGGAAATGGAAGCAGCTGACGACTTCCACCGGTGTCCCGTCCAGGCTGATGGTGGAGTTGGTGCCCTGGTGGCTCCTGAAGTCCCCGATGAGCTCATTAGTCTTGCTGACATTCAGTGCAAGGCTGTTGTCCCAGAACCATCGCGTCAGCAATGACTGTGGTGTCGTCTGCAAACTTGATAATCCGATTATTGCTGTGCGTGGCAGTACAGTTATGTGTGTACAGCGAGCACAGCCAGGGACTGAGGCAGCAGTCTTGGGGTGCTCGGGTGTTGAGGACCAGAGTGGATGAGATGTTGTTCCCAATCTTCACTTCACTTAAGGCCTGCCTGCTAGGAAGTCCATAATCCAGGTACAGATGGGGTCGCCCAGACCTAGTTCTCTTATTTTCAGGACCAGCTTGGAGGGAATGGTGGTGTTGAACGCCGAGCTTTAGTCAATGAACAGCAGTCTGACATAGGTGTCCCTCCTGTCTAGGTGCTCCAGGGCCGTGTGTAATGCCAGGGAGATGGCATACAGACCGGTTTGGTCTGTATGCAAATTGAAATGGGTCTATGGACTCAGGAATGGAAAGGTAAATATGCAACATTACAAGTTTCTCCAGGCATTTCATGGCTATGGGTGTTAAAGCTACTGGACGATAATCATTGAGGCTTGTTACCTTTTTGGGTAACGGCACAATGGTGGTCTCTTTGAAGCACGCTGGGACGACAGTGATGCATTGTATGTCCGTGAACACAGGAGCCAGCTGGTCAACGCAGGTCTTGACGCCATGGGATGGGCCGGCTGCCTTCCCTGCCTTCACCCTCCTGAAGGTTCAGGAGGACAGTTGTAGAACGTAGTCCTCTGGGTGAATGTTCAATTTGTTGGTCGGCTCAGAGTTCCCCTTTCAAAGTGAGCGTGTTCAGCTTGTCTGGTTGGTTGGAGTCATTATGGCTGACTGCCCCTGAGCTCCCCTTGTATTTGGAGAGGACCCTTAGACCTTGCCACATACATCTGGTGTCAGAGCCCCCAAACTGTAATTCAAGTTTGTTTTTCTAATCCAATTTACCTTTCTTGATGCCTTCTCTGAGTTCATACGGTACTCTGTTTCCATAGTTTGTTCCATATGTCAGCATTCATCCATGGTTTGCGGTTCAGGAATAAGTGAACAGACCTGGTCAGGATGCATTCCTTCACTAGCCTGTTAATGTATGCTGTGACATGATCTGCATACACATCCAGGTCTTGAATACATTTCAGTCTGTGATTTCCAGCCCACCCTGCAGATGTAGTAGACGCACGTTCTTCACAGTTCTGGGCGTGGTCTTCAACTTCTGTTTGTACGGAGGCGTGGTCTGATTTCCCCCGAAAGCCGGCCGTGCAACAGCAGTGATCAAGAGTCTTGTCGGACAGTGTCAACGGTGTTGATAGTATTTTGGCAATACCTTTTTTGAATTGCAGTGGTTGAAGTCCCCCTCTACATGGGGACTGTCTCGGGTAGCGATTCTGAAGTTTGCTCACCTCGAGGTAAAGTTCGTCCAATGAGATGTTCGCATCAGCCCGTGGTATGATGTAAACCGCCACGAGAATAGCTAAGATCTCCCTCGGCAAGTAAAAAGGGCGACACTTGATTGTCAGTAATTCCAAATTAGGGGCATACGCAAGACTTTGTTCTTTCCCGTAGACTCAGCTGTTCTGTCGGTTCGAAACAAAGATAATCGCGCTGGTTGCACTGTGTTATGTGCAAATAATTTCCATACTGAGACACCGAGTTAGAACTGTCTTTACTGAAGGCTCAATCAGAACAGATTAACGGCAACACTGTTGCAACACAGGTAAACCGTCGTAAAACCATAACATGTGTCATGTTGGTTGTGACAGCATACACAACACACTGCTTCGCCCAGTATCATGGAGGTCAGCCACGTGTCTGTTAAAATCATGGCGCAACACTCCCTGATGTCCCGCTGCGAGGCGATACGGCCGTTCAGTTCGTCTGACTTATTTGCGAGAGATTGGCAGGAGAATGGCAGTGAGAAAGAGGCAATTTCCACCCCCTTCAGCGTGTCCTAACCAGTAGGACGCCACGACCTTTATACATTTTTTTTTACAAGTATTTTGTCAATTGTATTTTTTCTAACTTACATTGCAAAATGTTTTATTTCCTTCCAAAACTTTTATTAACAGCTTTGTATTACAGAGAAAAACCCCAGATAAAGTCGGGGAGCGTACAAAAACAATTAATAAAAAACGAGAGGGGAGAAACAAACATACTCAAAACACAGTTCATTTTAAAGGGGAGAAGGGAGAGTATAGGCAGATGGTTGTCTTACCGACTGACTTTAACTCGGTCATGCTGAGCTGCATTCCACCCCCAAATTCCTTATTGATATCCTCTGCAGTGTCATAGGTATAATCATCTGTAAAAGAATCACGTCATGCACACACACGCTTATTACTATTACTATTATTGTATGACATGGGTCTTTTTCAATGGCTGGTCTGTCAAGACTAGCACTGTTCGTACGAAACAAGGCTGGCACAATTGTATTTGAGCATTTAATGTTTACGTGTCAAAGACAATTGTGCATGCCACTCTTCTGTCTTCAGAGACAATTGTTTACAAAAGCGTTAACCAGTTACCCTGCTGTTTAGTCAATAGACGCTTTCTTTGGCCACTTGACCCTCTGGTCTCTAATATACACTAAGCGGTGCCTTACAGAAGCAGCTGGGCTCCGATCCGGTCCATTGGCCGCTCTCCTGGCAGGTGCGCACCTCTGAGCCCACTAGGTATACTGGTAGGTTAATACTGGTACAGCGGTAGGACACCTCGTCGTCGATGTCGAATATGTTTCCCGAGCGGAAGGTCCCGGGGGGAACGCCAGGGTCAGGACAACGGTTGTTCACTTGCCAACAAGAACAAGAACATAACATAACTATATATAGGAATACAGGAACAACACGCACGCACGCACACACGCACACACACACCACACACACACACACACACACACACACAACTTCCCACAAAAAAATCAACTTTCATTGCTGATTACTTAAATGGGAGAAATAATTGATACAGAATAGAGGGAGAAGGAGTTGAAAGAGAGGGGGGAGAGCAAAACAGAGGCACAGGTCCCCCAGATGACCAACATGAGAACAGACAGACAGACGTCTTAGTTACCGTCGTCACGGCTACAGATGGGGGTGCTGCCGTTCCACTTTCCGTTCTCCATGCAGAATCGCCTCGCCGACCCACGGAGTTCGTAGCCAGTGTCACATTCGTACGTCGTCTCATTGTTCACATAGTATCTGTCCTCATGAGGGAGGACTAGCCCGTATTTCATGACTTTTGGGTTCGGGCATTCAATCACTGCAAAAAATAACAAATTAAATAAAGAACAGAAACTACAACTCACCCCTAACCGTTCAATGACCTGTCGCTGTATTCACCGTCTAACCCCTACCTGCTCCTTAATGACCTGTCTCTGTATCCACTGTCTAACCCCTACCTGCTCCTTAATGACCTGTCTCTGTATCCACTGTCTAACTCCTACCTGCTCCTTAATGACCTGTCTCTGTATCCACTGTCTAACTCCTACCTGCTCCTTACTGACCTGTCTATGTATTCACTGTCTAACCCCTACCTGCTCCTTAATGACCTGTCTCTGTATCCACTGTCTAACTCCTACCTGCTCCTTAATGACCTGTCTCTGTATCCACTGTCTAACTCCTACCTGCTCCTTAATGACCTGTCTCTGTATCCACTGTCTAACCCCTACCTGCTCCTTAATGACCTGTCTCTGTATCCACTGTCTAACTCCTACCTGCTCCTTAATGACCTGTCTCTGTATCCACTGTCTAACTCCTACCTGCTCCTTAATGACCTGTCTATGTATTCACTGTCTAACCCCTACCTGCTCCTTAACGACCTGTCTCTCTATCCACTATCTAACCCCTACCTGCTCATTAAAGACCTGTCTCTGTATCCACTGTCTAACCCTTTCCTACTTCCTGCAGTGTCTGCAAAATCTAAATGGCTCAAGAAAATGTACATGTCTTACGTCTACATTTCTGGGAGAGGTTCATTTGTGATCGTGGTAGTTCCCTCCAGCTGTTGCCAACACACAGGCGGGTGAAGGCTGGGAAGGGGAAGTAGTTTTGGGGGCATTGATAGGTCAAGATGCTGCCTTGAGCAAGTCCATTACTCAGTGTGTATGTACCACCCTTTATATCCATGCCGTTTGTGGTGCAGTCACACCAAACCCCTCCACCTGCCAACAATCACAATAAACAAAAGTCATCAATAAACAAACAAAAGTACACAAGCAAATACAATATGATGCGTTCATGCATTCACCTGTATATGTTTACACAGATATGCGTTACACAATATCACCATAGCCTGCATGCCGGTGACAAAGTGTATATCATAAAGTAATTTCTTGTTGCACTTGTTGTTTCTCCTTACTTACCACTTTGTATGGCTGATTTGCATGAAAACAATACAAACATCTTGCTTTGTGTTGATACTACTGAATCAAAATAGCCTGTAAACTGGCTTTCTCAAGTAGAGTTAAAATCAACAGCACTACACACTTTGCATTTTACACCTCACTTACACTTTATATTTATATTGTAATACTATATATACTGCTATATATATACTACTGTGTATACTGTTTATACTGCTACATTCATATTCATTCATATTTTTCTGCAATGATGTAAATACGTACACATATAAATGTACACTGTACACTGTACATTATACATGTGACAAATAAACCAAATATGTCATGGAACTTATTCCCCTTCATCAGTAGTGGTGTCTTCAAAGAAACTTACCCAGAAACAAAAGGTTTAAAATTGCTAATTGCATCCATCTCAGGTGAACCGTTATCTCCATCTTCACGTTTGCTTTAACAAACAACGCTGAGGCCACATTTTATATTAAACGAGAAGTTACTTATTAACAGCATGACAAATACAACGAGATCAATACTGGTCTGATCTATTTGCTAGCAATTATCTTTTCAAAAACACCACTAACCACTAACCACTATCCTTACTATCCTTGTGCCATGCGTAATCCTGACAAAATAAAAATGTAATTCATTGTTAGTAGAATGTAATAATTTTATCTCGTCATATTTATTACAACTAGTTGAATCAAACTTCAACATTGAACATGATTTTAATGTCTTGTTATACACGCATCTAAATATCTGTGAAAACATTATAAACTCAAGAAACTTCTGGATCAACAATTTGGGTTGCAAGTACAAAGTACAAAGTTCCCCAAACGAATTTCCCAAAAACCGCTGTTGACACACACACACACACACACACACACACACACACACACACACACACACACACACACACACACACACACACACACACACACACACACACACACACACACATACACACACACACACACACACACACACACAATCTCTCTTTCTCTCTCTGTCATAATGGTTATTCACCCTGCCTCCACTAGAGGGCAGCATCAACCCTCATTTACGTCTCCCCCACACCTGCAGCACATTAGAATCAACCTGCCTATTTAAGCCTACCCCGCACACAGACACAGACTCTCCAGCATTTACCCGGACTGATTCCCGTTGCCGACCCTGCCTGCCTCGGACCCGCCGAGGCAGGCAGCCTCGGACCCGCCGAGGCAGGCAGCCTCGCCTGGTTCCCGATCTACCGCCTGTCCCCGACTACGCCTCCGCCTGTCCCCGACTACGCCTCCGCCTGTCCCTGCCTGGTTCCTGATCTACCTACCGCCTGTCCCCCACAACGTCTCCGCCTGTCCCTGCCTGGTTCCTGATCACCTGCCTGTCCCCCACTACGTCTCTGCCGGTCCCTGTCTGTGTGTGTGAGATTGTAATAAATATCACAATCTGTCCTTGGTGTCCGTGTGCTGCATTTGGGTCCAACCCTAATCCATGACACTCTCTCTCTGCAAGAGAGTAAAATTCATGGGTGTATAATAAGAGGTCAAATTGTGAGTTGACCGATGATATAAGTCATTGGAGGTATAGTCCTACAGTACCATTACCAGGAACACCACTGTTTCCCTCGGTGTCAATATATTTCTATATTGTAGAAAAAAAAAGGTGAAGGTTTGGGAAATGGTGGAAGATACAAAGAGTACAAACAGTCTATCAAACATGCATATGGCTCAGTACATACGGATGGAATTAAGGATTTAAAAATGTGAATGTTTTAATAACATTTATGTGGATACCAGCTCACAGAGGAATTAAGGGCAATGAGATGTTGGATGATATATACCTACGTATTACTGTAATAATACTGTAATTTGTGCAATCTATTCATCTATCAATACATTTAGATTTCATTTAGAGTTATTTTAGTTATATTTTGTTTATACTAGTTTTGTTTAGTTGTTGATTATTTAGTTTTTAGCTTAGGTGTTAGTATATTTGTGTGTGCATTTATTCCCCTGTGTCAACTGTTGCACATTAATTTCCTATTAATGTGAATCTTGAATCTTGAAGAATGAATCATGGACATTTCATTCAGTTAATTGTAAGCTAAAGGAATAATCAAAATAAACATAAATTAAGAATGGCAATGCAGTAGGGATTCAGGAAAATAATATAAGATAAGATAAATAAGACGATATTAGGTAAATATGTACATTTGTGTAATATTTTAATATTATTTATTAATTTCTGTGATTTTTGTCACCTGTATATTCCTGTCATTTTGAGCAAATCTTCGGAGTTGGAAATAACAATTCACTTTACATTGTACACTCTACCTTATACATGTAACACATAAACCAATTCTGAGTCTGAAATTCTGATAGATCAGTAGTTTCCTAGGTACTTTGAAGGATTGCAGCGGGTACTTAAAAATGTAAATATTCTGAATCTGAATACAAACATATACATTCTGGAAATCTTTTCAATGAATGAAATCATAAGCAAAGCCCATTTCACTAAAACCTAAGTTATTGCAACACCCATTTCCATGTTCACCAAATAAAGATGCACATACATTATTTACAATACATTTTAATTACAAAATAATTGTGCTGGTGGACGGGGAACTTAAAAAGAAATTACTTGGGAGGGGGTACATTTGTAAAAAAATAGTTTGAGATCATTGTGCTCCACACTCCAACGTGGTAGGTGGCGGTAACGCACCAACACGTTGGTGCCATTCACCAATAAAAACACAAAAGAAGAAGAAGAAGAAGAAGAAGAAGAAGGAAGCCTCCCACCAAGCGCGCCAAATTTGTGAAAACGTCCACAACCACCGGAGACAACAGTCTGGACCGGGGCTCCACAAGTACCACAAGGTAAACGCTACAATGCACACACTTCGTTTAATACAGCATAACAACACTATAATAAACGGTCTCTTTTATAAATGCCCCGCGTATTTCACATTTTTTTTTATTTGATTGGGCACAGCGGTAGTTCTTGGTCTTAAATACAACAACAACAACAAAAAAAACAACTTGAAATACACTTTCAAGTTGTGCGTATCGGTGTGACGGCTTCTTGGTAATAACGCCGCGCGTGACTGGTGATCCATCCATGTTTGAATCGCTCACCAAAACTCACCTATTCACAAGTGCTTTTAATTTTAAAATGTAACTAGTGTTGTGTTTCATATGTTATATGTTAACCTGTTGCTTTCCTCTGAATATGTATTCGTGTATCACATTTATTTTAAATACTGTAACGTGTCATGAAAAGCGCTCTATAAAATACATTATTATTATTATTATTATTATTATTATTAGTAGTGGTATTAATAGTAGTGGTATTAATAGTAGTAGTAATAATAGTTGTACGATCATTTGCAGTATGGCAGTGCCTTTCGTGCAGGACTGGGACCTCATACAGACTCTGGGCGAGGGAGCGTACGGAGAGTATGATTGTTTTGTTTCATTTTATTCATCTTGCAAACTGTTTTTACTGTTATGTTTTACGTCTGTCTGTCTGTTTGTTGGATTGTTTGTTTGCAAGATAACTTACTTGATTCGATTACTTATGGGCCAAGCAACAGTTGATTTGATTTTGGAACGGATCCGGATCCAGGATATATTTTTAAGGATTCTTTAGCAGGGGGGGGGGGGGGGTGGTGTATATGTGATATACAATATCACATATTGTGTAATATTTCCCAAAGTTACTAACATATTTGCATAAAACAGATGGTGAGGGTTTAGGTGGAATGCTAATTACGATTTAAGAACATTTAGGGAAATATCGGGAAATGAATCTGGACCCCAGCGGGAATCTTTTACCAGGATTATTTGCATTCTTAGCATTGGGAGATGGGGCAAAACATCACATGTTGTGTAAAAGGGTACGACTTGGTGTGGTGGATGTATGCGCTCAACTCAGGACCCTCTAGTTAATTATCAGCTTTAACCCAAGCGCCATTCAATTGATTCAGGTTATGTTGTTGTTGTCGTCTTCCAAGAGTTAGGTTACTGGTAAACAGGCAGACCGAGGAGGCGGTGGCGGTGAAGGTGATCGACACGTCTCAGTCCAAGGAGTGTGCGGACAACGTGAAGAAAGAGGTGTGCATCCACAAGGTCAGTGTTTCAGAAGCAGGACGCCAGTACGGTAGTCAAAACTGTGCTCTTTCCTATTTAATCATCACCTTTTCTGTTCCCGAGATGACTGACACAGAGCCACAGAAAAGGCACTAAAACATGTAGTCGAAAACTGTAAATCAGTTCGATGACCGATGATTTCAGAGTTGTATCGTCTGCAGTCCATTGCAATTCACAGTTTTGATGAGATTACAGTATGAAAAGCAGGCTCTCTTCACCAGGCTTCTCTATACATATTACAATCATGTATGTCTTAATGATACATGATATGTACAGTATTTTTCACTACCGAATTATGACACGGCAGAATCAAAAATTTGATAACAATATTATAAAAAATGGTGAATATGTAATAAAGGCGATAGCATTGTTGTGTTGTGGTGTGTATGCTTTATACCTGTAACACTTTGTGCTTCTCGACAGATTCTTAGCCATGCCAATATTGTGCGTTTCTTTGGCCATCGGAAAGAAGGTCCCATTGTGTACCTTTTCCTGGAGTATTGTTCTGGAGGGGAACTGTTCGACCGCATAGGTGAGACAGCAGTGAGGGCCCTCTGCCACCTTCAGCACAATATGTATTCAATCCAACTTGATCGATTTCAAAGTGGATGTCGATGCACCACCTAAAGCTCTGGACAAGACTGAACTAGTGTTCTTCCTGGCAAGAACGCACCGAGAGCTGGCTGTCACCATTGGTGATGCTGTGGTGACACCTACTCGGACCGCAAGGAATCTGGGTGTGACCCTGGATGACCAATTGTCGTTCTCGGCAAACATTGCATCGGTGACACGCTCCTGCAGATTCCTCCTCTACAACATCAGGAGGATTTGGCCTTTTCTCACTGAAAAGGCTGCGCAGGTGCTCATCCAGGCTCTTGTCATCTCCCGGCTGGACTACTGCAACTCCCTCCTTGCTGGCGCCCCGGCATTTGCCATCAGGCCCCTGGAGCTCATTCAGAAAGCTGCAGCTCGCCTGGGGTTCAACCGCCCAAGTACAACCGTCTACCCTCCTTCGGACTCTACACTGGCTAGCTGTAGCTGCTCGCATCCAGTTCAAGACCTTGGTGCTAGCCTACAAGGCAGTAAAAGGTACTGCTCCATCCTACCTCCAGGCAATGGTCAAGGCCTACATCCCAACCCGTCCACTTCGCTCGGCTTCTTCGGGCCGTCTGCTTGCCCCCTCATTTAGGGGCCCGTGTGGCCGATCTACGCGGTCACGGCTCTTCTCCGTCCAATTTGGTTGAACAAACTCCCCACGGATGTCACGACTGCAGAGTCACTGCCCATCTTCTGCTGCAGGGTGAAAACCCATCTCTTCAGGACACACTTCCCGGATCGTTCCTCGTAGCGCTAAGTTGATTATCTAAGTAGATTACATATTATAGATAGGTAGATATTGTTCTAGATATTGTTATATATTGTTTGCCAACTTATTATTGTACTTTTCCCTTACACTTTTACCTGAATTATTGTACTTCTACCTGAACACTGGTTCAGTTATTGGAGACGTGTTAGAAATGAAATGCACTTTTGACTTCTGGTGACGAGTTGTTCTCTTACCTTCCTTTGTTGAATCACACTATTGTAAGTCGCTTTGGATAAAAGACAGCAATGCAAAATAGTTTGGCCTTGTAATCCAAGGCCAGCTGGAAATCTTAAAGCTTGTTTGTGTTTGCTTGTGTTGCTAGCTAGCCGCAAAGAACAATCCAGTTGAAGTTTCCCGCCTTTTTAATGTCCTCCTCTTGTCTTCTCTCCAGAACCCGACGTTGGAATGTCGGAAAAAGACGCTCATCGTTTTTTCCAGCAGCTGATGGCGGCTGTAGTGAGTTGACAAGTCTTCTACTGTTTGTGTATTTCCACTTATTTTCTCTTATGTCTATTCCCTCTTCTTTGACTTCCACGTCATTTAGTAGATGCTTTTATCCGATTTAAAGTTGTCCGGATGTCTTGCCCTAACCCTGTTCCAGGAGTACCTTCACAATATCGGCATCACCCACAGAGACATCAAACCAGAGAACATTCTGTTGGATGACAAGGGTGAGACAATGGGCTTCACAGGGGAGACACATGCCTTCATTTTGATCCGACTTTGAAAAACATGTTGTTTTTCAAAAGAAAAGTTTAATTCCACGCTTATTTTGTATTTGCCGATTCAACAATTATTTTGTGTTTTTTTTAAATTATTTTAATTATTTTAGATAACCTTAAGCTGTCAGACTTGGGACTGGCCACCATGTTCCGCCACAAAGGGCGGGAGCGTCTTCTAAACCGGCTCTGTGGAACTCTTCCCTACGTGGCGCCGGAGCTCCTCGGCCAGTCGGAGTTCAAGGCGCAGCCCGCGGACGTGTGGGCCTGCGGGATCGTGCTGACCGCCATGCTCGCTGGAGGTGGGTGGGTCGCAGCTCCTGGCTCCCCGCTATTGTTTGAGGGACAGGTGGGGGTGGGGTTGGGGTTTGGGGTGGTGGTGAGTGAAAAGAAGTACCTACAGTCTGAACTTGGAACTTTATTCCTTTGAGGTTTCCTACATTTAGATCCAGTCTTCAGTAGAGTCAAGGTCTCTGAAATGCCACATTATCACTGGTATTGGAAAATGTCTTTCTTAACTCATTAGGTTAAGAGTTGCCAGACAATACAATTGCATTTTTCATCTTTGCCGATGACGTATGTGTACCCACTGATGAGACCCGTGGACCATCAAAGACAGATTTCTGTTGCTGTGGTTTCAGAGTTGCCTTGGGACCAGCCAAGTGAAAGCTGCCAGGAATACACTGATTGGTTACAGAGGAAAACATACCTCACACCGTGGAAGAAGGTTCTACCAAGTCCTCTTAGTAGGTCTATGTGGGTTTTTATTTGTCTAGCGGTGCGGGTATTCAAAAAGACAAATACATTTGTTTTGTTAGGAATTAAAAACATAACCGCAACAACAGCTGTAAAAAAAGGGTAAACCAGTAGGTTATTTTTTACAGTCTATGATTATGCACCATGTATCTGGATCAAACTTCCAGAGCATGGGAGGTCTGACTCAACACGACATGGTTTGAATGTGTCGTTTTTAGCAATTACTGCCTAATGTAAAGCTCTGTGAATGGCCTTGTGTTTGAAGGGTGTAAAGATATACCTGCGTGCCTGCTATTCGATAAACTATTAACCAATGACTTATTGATTTAAATGACTTAAAGGTTTGTTGTCCAAGTTGTTGTTGGCCAGTCCAGAGGAGCGCATCAGCATCTCGGACATGAAGAAGGACCGTTGGTTTACTACAGGTACGCACATGCTACGGGGCAGCGGCACGCTAGTGTATTAAAAAGCTTAATTTCATGTTCAAAATGTGGCCTGATGTTTCCTCTGTAGGCGGCAAGCTCTCGTCTGACTCTCACGGCTCTTCCAAGAAGATCCTTCGCACCGATTCTGGAAGCATCTCTCAGAAAAAAAGGTCAGAGGTCATCGTGTTTTTACTGTTTTACCCCTTGCGTCCGAAATTGCGGATGAATAGTGTGTACTAGGTATGTGTACGTTTTTCTGGCATGCTGGTAGTTCTAGTACGGTAGGTGTAGAACGGTATGTCGTAAGTTGTACGTTGGGTCTAGTAGTCACCCTAACTTCCAACCCCGTCCGTGTTGTGTCTCTGATCCCGTCCCGCCGTCTGGCGGTGCAGCGACGACAAGATGCGGTTCTCCAGCTCCCAGCCGGACCCCCCGGCGGTGGGAGGCTGTGTGTTGGAGGCTGTGCTGTCCATCGGGCCCACGGACGGCCAGGTCAGCTTCTCGCAGCCCACCAGACCAGAACACATGCTGCTGTGCAGTCAGTTGCTGGGCACGCCTGGGGCCAGCCAGGTAAAGACACTCACACACAGACCCGGCTATACTCCCAGCCAATCCTATGCATGTGCAAAAAAGTGTTGTTATATTTAATATTATTCACTCACTATTTGTCACAGAAGCTCAGTGAGGTTTCCCCATTCACCTACTGTTTAGAACCAAGAAGGCCGCTGTGAATCAGGCCTATAGACACTAAACCTTAGGTAGGTTCTCGGTCCGCTCGTGTGCTGACCTGCTCTTCTGCCCTATAGACGCCCTGGCAGAGGTTGGTGCGCAGAATGACTCGCTTCTTCACAACAAAGAACGTCGACGACTCCTTCTCCGCCCTGAGGGACACCTGCGAGAGCCAAGGACTCGCCTTCAAACACACCTGCACCAATCAGGTAATGGCACATGAGTCGTAAGCACAAATCAGCTAACTGGACATGATTCGTACACACTAGGCACCAATCAGGTAACTAACTTAACTGTAAGTGACTAATTGTAGAAGTTAATGTCATTGTCATTCCCCTGCAGGTGACTGTTGGCACACAGGATAAACGCAACAACAAGCTCATCTTCAAAGTCCATGCGTTCGAGATGAATGAGAAAGTTCTTCTGGATTTCAGACTATCGAAGGTTTGCCGGTTAATCAAATCAATGTATTTTTGTCATTTTGTGCATCATCGTCATTCTCATCCTTGCCCCATCCATCTCTCGGTTACCAGGGCGATGGTCTGGAGTTCAAACGTCTCTTCCTGAAGATCAAACAGGGGCTCGGTGACATCATCAGCTCTCAGAAGATCCCTCTAACAATCACATAACAGCATCTCTTTTTCTGTAAAAAGTGTGTGTGGTTGTGGTTGTGTGTGTGGGGGGTGGGGGGGGGGAGAGAGAGAGAGAGAGAGAGATGATGCATGATGTTGATAACTATGGGTGTGTTGTTGTCGTTGGTGTGTGTGTGTGTGTGTGTGTGCGCGCCAGTTGGACAGCTTTAATTAAGTTGTTTGTTTAAAAGTGTGTACGTGGCTCCCATGTTGGTGCTCACGGCATAGTTCCGTTGGCAGTGGAATCCCAAAGGGAGCGGGTATAACCAATCAGAGTTGACGACCATACGCCATAGCGACAGTGACAGTGAACCGTTGGGTAAAATAAATACAAATTAAACGTTAATCACTTTATTGTTGAGATTCAAGATGTTTTTTTATTTGCCATTTGCAATGTAGTACAATGGAATGTTTATTTTATTCGTATTTCATTTAATTGTATTTTATATTATTTAACCCGTTACTGTACAACTAGGAAGACTGGTGTTTGATGTTTTTATGAACACATGTAGTAGCTAACCTCTCTAAGCCAGTTTTAGAAAAAAAAGTACAAAAAAACTTTTTGCAAGAGCGCTAGGCTAGGACCCAGTCGCCTTCACGGTAATCGTGACGTTTACAGGTTCGTCATCTCCAGTGGGCAGTGCTTGGCTGGCGGTGGGCGGGTCTTGAGCGAAGGTGGGCGTGGTTCGTATAGGCGAGGCTGCTCTGGGCAGCGTTATGGCGGGAACTAGGCCGGAGACGGTGTCGCGGAGAGATAACACGGTTATTTTAACACCCAGGATGATGTGTTTAGACTCGATAGGGTGTCGAATGTTGGAAACTATGGATATTGGGAATTTTTATGGACATTTTGAAATTATGAACATACAATGCTACAAGGTTAACATTTTTAAATAAATGAAGTGTTAAGGTACTGACCATACCGCAAATAACCCATAGGGGCCAAATGTGAATGAATCTAAACGTATATTATATTGAAGGTTCGTATCAGGTGCCACAACACATGCTAAATAATATCACATTTTGTAAAAGAGCACAAAGTAAATCCAATGTATGTATGGCGGTTATGAATCTTGGCAAAAAATACAAAGCTGTGTTCTAGTACCTGGGCTTGAACCAAGCTCATCAGAGCCGTCTACGACCTCGTCCTCTGGGAAGTTGATGTTTTCCCTCGACTGGCCGTGCTGCCTGCATAGTGATGCCAAAACCAGACTCAGGTTAAGGAGATCAATGTTGCCGTGAAATGCGTCATAATGCTGTACAACACGGGTAGAAATACTCACATGCCGAACAGCATATCGCGTAGCCCTGCGGGAATAGCAACACGTGGGAAGCGCATATTAGTAACTCACCATAAATGTTCAATGTCTTGTATGACGGAGGGACACTCTCTACTCTCAATTATATTCCAACTTGTTTTTAGGTAATGTTTTGTTTTCTAGATTTGTATTTTTCTAGATGTACTCGTTGCATATAACATGAAATTATGTTTTATGGTGGGGAACTGACTCACGGGAGTTGCGGTTGCGCAATAGGAACAAGAGTATCAGGATTGTAGCAATAGCGGCTATAATCATTCCACCAATGGCTGCTCCAATCACGGCAGGATACGCACTGAATGGTGGGTCCGCTGCAACACATCAAAGTTACCATAGCATTTCAATGTTGAAGAGACACCCTGCCAACGAGTCATTGCTTTAGGATTTTTCTTTTAGAGCAGTCCTCAACCTTACAACCACGGTGGCTTAGGGCATTTCGTGGAAATGATTGTCCTATTGTGTATAATTGTTTAGAATTCAACCTTCCAAGTCTGACATGAATCAAATGTTTACTTTGTACAAAGACTGTTTTGCTTTGTAAATACAAGTTTAAACCTACTTTCCCTCACAGTGAGGACAGCGGTAGCACAGTGATGTGGTTGAGGGCCACTCGTGGCTACGCTGCTCTAAGCTACAACCCTCCCTGAAGCATTACTAGGCACTGTATCACTTGTCGTTTAAATGTGACTTTCACCGGGCCGTGCACACTGCGGCCCGGACGCAGTGACGGTAAGGTCTGTACTTCTCAACGGAACGGACGAGCCGGACCACATCCTGAATGAAGTGACCTGAATACTAATATAATCATACAATCGTTTTTCATTAAATTCCGTTATATTTATGTCATTCAAACGTGGCTCACCCTGCTATGGCACATAGTAAGCCTCTCATTTAGAGGTTACTGTGCTGGCACACTTTAAACACCGGCCTCTTGTGTTCTATCCTATCAGATCTGAGTCTCATTGAAATGACAAGTGTACCCAGGGCCTCGAATGACTCCCAAGCAAAAAGCTCATTGACTGGGTTCTCCAGAGCCACAGAAGCCTGCAGAGTAGAGACCACACAGGGGCAGATGGTGAGGAGGAGGACACATGGGAGGAGGTGAAGAACATGAGAAGCAGTGAGGGGGAGCAGGGGAGAGTGAGGATGAGAAGCTGTGTTGTGAGTTGTGAGGGAAGTGTTCATTGAGTGTATGAGTGTGTATGTATGTGTCTTTCACCTACGTAGATAACAAAAAAAACAATAGAAAAAAACAACTGGTTAGACAAGCATTGAATATATATATATATTTTTTCCGTGCAAGAGCGTGTGTTGAAGGACAACAAACCAATAGTAAATAATAACAAATAAAAGATATGCATTCAGGTTATGGGCACGCTTATCTGTTGATGGTGTTTCTGTTCACCCATAGGATTGTACTAGGGCTGGGCCATGTGGAAAAATGCATTCTGACGATTCTGGGGAATTTTACACGCCGGTATCGATAAATATCACAATATGCTTATGAATTCAAAATACCATTGTGAACAGTCTAACTGAGGGTCATTACATTGAAGTATTCAGACATTTAAAGTATGGTATCAGACTAAAAGTAGTTTTCCTTTTTCCTCATATTTGATCGCTTTTAAGGGCATATGTTTAACCTAATACATTTTCCTCCCACGACGATGCGATACCATTCAAAGACGACAAACAATAATATGGAATGATGGCCCGGGCCCTAGATTCTACTCTCTCATGGTGCAAACTACTAGTCTTCCCTTTCCTCGGCCAGGTACCTATGAGCTCCCACCCCGTCTCCCCCCCAAACCCCCCACCATACCTGGGGTCCGCTCTGCCGACGGGTGGCCCGTCGTGCGGTGGTTGAGCGCCGTGACGCGGAACTGGTAGGTGTTGGTGGGGGCCAGGCTGCCTTGCGTGTGGCGCCGCGCCTCGGCCTCAGTCACCGTGCTCGCCCGCCACTCTGAGAAGCCCGAGCCCTTCTCGTCCTTCCCCGGCCTCCTTCGACGCCCCGTCAGCCATCGGTGCTCCAGCAGAAAGCCGGTGAAGGCCCGGGAGGTCTGCCCGTCCCTGTCCTCGTCAGCCTCCAGGCCCGCCTCTAGCCGCCACTCCAGCTCCACCTCGCCGCGCTGCCGGCTGCTGTATATCGCCCTGTGCAGGGTGACGTTGGGTGGCATGGGGTACCCTGGTAGGGTGTGCGCGCACGCACACGCACGCACACACAGACACACACAGACACACACACACACACACACACACACACACACACACACACACACACACACACACACACACACACACACACACACACACACACACGTCTCTGGTGGGAGGTGGACTTTTATGTTCGAGAGCAGTTATTTTTAAAAATATTTTTTTCCCAGCTTGGTACCCCATTGTTATACCCCGTTCTCTGCCACAAAACATTTTGGGGAAGGAAAAAAAATAATAATTTGAATAATGTATGTGCTTGTTATTTAGTGTAAACATGCCTGGGGAAAATACTGGGAGTTACGCATGCCCCCCATTTGAGAAACACTGGTCTCTCTACTCTTGAGAGAGACCAGACCAATGATTTGGCAGAAATAATTGGAATTAGATGAAGACCAATGAAGGACGCCAATGAGAATGGTTTGCGTTTGGGCATGGCGGTGAAGATGAACATACGTTGGCGACGGTTGTGGTGAGGGCTTTGGTGTGGTTATGTCAAGTCAAGTTTATTGTCACTTCACAGTTTACACAAGTATAAAGCAGTGGTGTGAAAATCTTATGTGCAATACCCGACGACAGACAGCAGTTATAAAAATATGCATTTTCTAAAACACTTTCCTATAAAAATACTGTGCACAATAAAAATAACAATAAAGTGACTGATGGATAAGTATATATATATATATGATATGTGTTTAATTGTGCAAAAAGCATTTAAAGCATTTTAAGGTGCCAGTAGTGCAGCAGCATCATGAATACAATGAGTGTGTGTGTGTGAAGTCATTATGGGGAAAAAGCGGTTCTTACTCAGGACCACTAAGGTGACGCCGATCTCTGCCCCTCCCACCGCATTGGAGGTGGAGCACCAGTACTGCCCGCTGTCCTGAGTCCCATCTGCCTCACGCACCGTCAGGTTGGCCCACGTGGCGGCCCGCTGCAGCTGGTACTTCCTGGGCACATCCAGCACCTCCTTCCTGCGGTTGTTGAGCCAGGTGATCCGATCGGCGGGCAGGTAGCTGGCTCTCAAGATGCAGGTGAGCTGGACGTCGCCGCCCTCGTAGACAGACACCACGCTGCGCTGTGTCGCCAGCACTGGAGCCTCTGCCAGAGGGAGAGAGTATACATGACAAGGGCCACTATTACACCACCAGGTGTGATTGTGAGTAGCCATTACAAGCCCTTTCAAAATTGTCATTGATCTAGTGACCTCACGCACAGTGGGATTGTCCACCCAGATGTAGGATGATTAGATCAGTCTCCCAGTCCAGTGGGTACAGGGCACTGTACCAGCCGGTAAGCTTATACTGTACGCCCACCATACATCTGGGTGGACACTTCCACTGTGTGATGTCACTAGATCAATGACACATTGAGTCACTTGACAATTTTGGAACGGCTTGTCATCACAAGCATACCTGGTGGTATAAAAGTGGCCCTTTAATATGTGTTACTTAAATGATTTGTGTGCTCCGGGCAAATACCTCCCAGAGTTGGAGGACCAGTGTTCACATAGAGTTAGCCTGCGATGCTTGGTTTGAGCTAGTAGCTAGAGTTAACACCTTTGGGTTGCGCTTGTAGCTAAAGCTAGCCTACATCTCTTGGGTGTCGCTCATAGCTAGAGTTAGCATGCATCTCTGGTTTTGCGCTCGTACCTAGAGTTAGCCTGCAGCTTTGGGGTTGAGCTAACAGCGGGTGTTGGGCGTGGCAGGTGTAGGCCTGTCCGTTTCGGGCAATGCCGTGGCGCAGCACCAGGCGGTTGGAGCTCTCCTCTCCCGGCTGACCCCCGCTGCCTCCCCCGGGCCCGGCCCACCACAGCAGGGCCCGTGGGACCCCCCCGTTCCACGAGCAGGACAGCATCAGGTACTGGTTATTCCGGGTGGCGTACGCAGAACACACAGGCTCCGCCGGCGGGGAATCTGGAGGCAAAAGAGTTGGCGTTTGTGAGCTGTGATATCCCTCAGCCGGGGCCGTTGGTGCGACGCGAACGGTCGGAGTGACACTCACAGGTGCGCATGCTGCAGTAGGTTGTGTGGTTGCGGGCGGGATGCGAGCCCAGGCAGGTGAACAGGGTGTTGTTTGACGTGCGCGCCACCACCGGCAGAAGGGTGACGTTGTTGCTCGGTTTGTCTATTTCCCGTCCGGGGCCCGCTACTTCCTGGCCCAGGCCGACCAGCCCTCGTGTCCAGTGGAGGGAGGGGGCCGGCAGACCCCCGGGCCAGGAGCACTGCAGGCTCAGGGAGCTGTGGTTCAGCACCGGCTCCACCGAACACGATGGAGAGCCGTCCGGTGGGTCTGTGGGGACATAATACAGCGTAACACGGCAATGATGTGCCCTATGGGGAAACAGGAAGTCCTAGTCTGAGCCAAAACCACAGCAACCACTGGACTAAGTCTGATCTGAGTGTGCATCTGTGTGCAGATGATATCCTCTCCGGCTATGGTTCTCAATGTGTAAGGACATGCAGGGTGTTGCCCTGCTAACGTCTGATGGGTGACTGACCTGGCGACGGTGAAGCACTACAAGCCGCCTAACAAGGGGAAGCTCTGCCAGTTTGTGGGAAGGGCAATGAGTGACGAGGCAACCCGGAGTCATGGGCTGTGACATCATTGCTGTGACATCACAGTTGTGACATCCTAGCTGTGACATCACAGCCCTGGTACCCGAACCCCCAGAACCTCCTCAGCCCTCCTGCACATTCCTCCATGGTCCAAAGATGCTGCTGTTTCCACTCTGCTGTGTGTGTGTGTGTGTGTGTGTGTGTGTGTGTGTGTGTGTGTGTGTGTGTGTGTGTGTTTTACATTTGTCAGCTTGTGCATCTTGTTATGATGTTGAAGATATGAGATAATTAGATTAACCGTTGTGAGAATGTGGACTGAGAATTTGTCGTGGACAGGAAGTGTGGCAGAGAAAGAGAAGAGACAGTGGAGACGAAGGGGACATCAACACCTGCTCGTCGTCCTCCCTCCTGGAACTGCACCAATGACTTTTTAGGGTTAGTCAACGAATGTAAGTATGAGTTCAACATCAACATTGATTCTCCTGACTGACACTATAACATGGTTACGCTTTGGTCGGTCCAAGAAGGAAGAGCGGCGGGTTGTGATTCAGAAGAGGAAGAGGAGATGGGGCCGGACGGGAGACGAGATGCCGACATCGAAAGGTCTAAGGGTCAAATACCAAGGGTCGGACTCACAGTAAACGGTCAGGTTGATGGTTCTGATGGAGCTGGTGTCCAGCTGGGTGTTGTGGGCCAGGCAGGCGTATTTGCCAGTGTGTGTGCGGAGGATCTTGTTGATGATGAAGCTGGAGCCGCCGTTGACCTGGGAGTTGTTGTAATACCAGGTGTACTGGCTGGGGGGGTTGGACTGGGCCTGACACAGCAGCAGAACCGTATCGCGCTCCAGGGCCGAGTAACCCCGCTCCGTCACACTGTACGGCGTGACGTCGATCTGGGGGATGTCCGGACCGTCTGTGGGCAAAGGCTGGGTTTAGAGATGAGAGACAATGGTATCGAAAGGCTTGCCCTAACGGTCGGTAAGAGTGAACAAGCTTTAATTTGAGTATCATTTGTTCGAAATTCCACGGCCGTCCGCCAACTGATGCGCAAAATGCACTGTGAGAAAATCTGTTTAGTTGACTGTGCCAGCTGCCTCTGTGTCAGACCATCTCGATTTTAGACCACTCCCTGAACAATCTCTTCTCTGATTGGTTAGTGAAACCTATCTCGCCTGTCAGTCACATGTGCGAACACAGCGTTATCGTAGCTCCACCGCAGGTGTGTGACTGCAACACTTCTCAGCGGCAGAGAAACTTGGGGATGGAGGGAGCGGAGAGAGAGGGGGCTTATTATTATTATTTTTTAACTCTTGCTCTCTCTCCTGCTTGTTTCTGCTCCCTCCCTTTGCAACTCCCAACTATTACCTACGTCACCTTTAACGACCCCCCCATCCCCCATAAAACCAGCGTTCCCGCTAAAACGAGACGAGAGGAGACGTTTTGCGAAAGGGAGCGGACTCACAGACGACGTCCATCAGGGCGCGGTCGGAGCGCTCCAGGTTGACCGCGTTGCTGACCACGCAGCGGTACCAGCCCGTGTTGTTCCGGTTCACGTTGGACATGATGAGCATGCTGCTGTTGCCCTGGGCGATGGTGGCGGCGGGCGTGCCTTGGCGTTGATGTTCCCACACATAGAGGACGGGCGCGGTGCCGTTGCCCAGGCCGCAGCGCAGCACCACCACGGATCCCTCCACAGGAGACGCGTCGCTAAGCAGCACGTAGGGCTTACTGACCGGAACTACATTGGGAGACAACGTCACGGAGTGCCTTATTATTCCAAATGTACACTTTTTACAATTAGTTATGTGTGCTATCAATTATACCTTCTAATACCTAGCGATGCATCGATAATGAGATATCTTGCGGTGACATGATGGCATTAGTAAGTCAATGTGGTCAGTTTGGCGTAAAGGCACGTCAGCCACATCAGACATAAAATACATTTTTTGAAAAAAATGAAATCGCATTAAAGAAACGGGTTCCACGGGTTTTATGTGACGTGGTCACGTGTCATCTTACCGCGGACGGTGAGGCGCACGTAGTAGTAGTGGGACTCGGGCCCGCGTGGCGTCTCGTAGAACGCCTGGCACGTGTACAGGCCCTCGGCCGCCCGCGGCAGCCGGTTGATGCTGAGCGCCGCGCTGTGCGAGATCACCGTCAGCGAGCCCAGGGCGGTGGCCAGCGGCTGGACGCGCGGCCCATTCCCTAAGTTGTACACCACTGACCGGCTTTCGTCGGTGCCCAGCCGGGTGAAGCCCCAGATGTAGATGTCCGGCAGGGTGCCGCCGCATTCCAGGATCACCGCCATGTTCACCACGCCGTACACCTGCGCGTCATCGTACACCACAGCCCCCGGATCCCCCGGGTTCAGGATCGTCACAACTGGAGACCAGAGTGAGTGAGTGAGTGAGTGAGTGAGTGAGTGAGTGAGTGAGTGAGTGAGTGAGTGAGTGAGTGAGTGAGTGAGTGAGTGAGTGAGTGAGTGAGTGAGTGAGTGAGTGAGTGAGTGAGTGAGTGAGTGAGTGAGTGAGTGAGTGAGTGAGTGAGTGAGTGAGTGAGTGAGTGAGTGAGTGAGTGACACACACAACTCGAGCGAGCGAGCGTGTGTGCGTTTGTGCACGCCGACGTGTTCTGTTACAGGATTGGTACCGCTGAAGGCCTGCACGACTTTTAGTAGGTCAGTAAAGGGTTAATTTGACCAGGAACATGATTGGCCAAGAAGAGTTGTGTTTCAGGGCTCTCCCTAGATTTAGTTACATGGTCTCCTTCCAGATACCAGATAGTCGGCTCACGCTCGTAAACAAATGGTGTTATTACATAGTGTTACATGTGTGTTCCCGGTGTGAGTTGTGTGTACTACGTGTGTGTTCCTGGTGTGAGTTGTGTGTACTACTGTGTGTTCCCGGTGTGAGTTGTGTGTACTACTGTGTGTTCCTGGTGTGAGTTGTGTGTACTACTGTGTGTTCCCGGTGTGAGTTGTGTGTTCCCGGTGTGAGTTGTGTGTACTACTGTGTGTTCCCGGTGTGAGTTGTGTGTACTACTGTGTGTTCCCGGTGTGAGTTGTGTGTACTACGTGTGTGTTCCCGGTGTGAGTTGTGTGTACTACTGTGTGTTCCCGGTGTGAGTTGTGTGTACTACTGTGTGTTCCCGGTGTGAGTTGTGTGTACTACTGTGTGTTCCCGGTGTGAGTTGTGTGTACTACTGTGTGTTCCCGGTGTGAGTTGTGTGTACTACGTGTGTGTTCCTGGTGTGAGTTGTGTGTACTACTGTGTGTTCCCGGTGTGAGTTGTGTGTACTACTGTGTGTTCCCGGTGTGAGTTGTGTGTCCTACGTGTGTGTTCCCGGTGTGAGTTGTGTGTACTACTGTGTGTTCCCGGTGTGAGTTGTGTGTTCCTGGTGTGAGTTGTGTGTACTACTGTGTGTTCCCGGTGTGAGTTGTGTGTACTACTGTGTGTTCCTGGTGTGAGTTGTGTGTACTACTGTGTGTTCCCGGTGTGAGTTGTGTGTACTACGTGTGTGTTCCCGGTGTGAGTTGTGTGTACTACGTGTGTGTTCCTGGTGTGAGTTGTGTGTACTACTGTGTGTTCCCGGTGTGAGTTGTGTGTACTACTGTGTGTTCCCGGTGTGAGTTGTGTGTACTACGTGTGTGTTCCCGGTGTGAGTTGTGTGTACTACTGTGTGTTCCTGGTGTGAGTTGTGTGTACTACTGTGTGTTCCCGGTGTGAGTTGTGTGTACTACGTGTGTGTTCCTGGTGTGAGTTGTGTGTACTACTGTGTGTTCCTGGTGTGAGTTGTGTGTACTACTGTGTGTTCCCGGTGTGAGTTGTGTGTACTACGTGTGTGTTCCCGGTGTGAGTTGTGTGTACTACTGTGTGTTCCTGGTGAATGGCTGTGTAAGACTCGGTCTGTAGGTTTTTTTCAGCGTTTTGGGCATCAAGTCAAGTCAAGTCAAGTTTATTGTCACTTCACAGTTTACACAAGTATAAAGCAGTGATGTGAAAATCTTGTGTGCAATACCCGACGACAGACAGCAGTTATAAAATAAGATAAAAATAGATAGAAATAGAATAAAAATAGAATAAAGTTAAAAATTAAAAATGTAAATGCAATTTATAAAATGCTAAATGCACAGAAAAGAGCAATATGTATATATAAATCAATGTAATAAAATATACATTGTTATATGTTATACGCCCTTGTTCAGCAGCCTGATGGCCTGACTGTGGAAGCTGTCTCTAAGCCTATTTGTACGGCACTTGATACTGCGGTATCGCCTGCCTGACGGTAACAGCATGCTTTTGATCGTGTGTAAACTGATGGGTGACGTCTGTATTGTTTACAGTCTGTAGTCATACTGCATATACATTACACGTGATTGTGTGTGTGTGTGTGTGTGTGTGTGTGTGTGTGTGTGTGTGTGTGTGTGTACTGTATGATCTGTATACTTTACAGACGACTTCATTCCACTTTTGAGCCTTCCTTAGTGTGTTTTTTTGTTGGCATGCAGGATATCATGAGGTTATGGTGATGGATAAGTAATCTTGGTCCTTGAGTACAGTATATGACAAGCGGCACGTCACATGTTATCATAGGACTTTCACCATGCTGTTTCCGGAGTGTTCCTTAACTTGCCTACTTACAGATAAGCTGTGTGTAGGCTTGGCCTTCTCACAGCAATAATAGCAATAATAGTAAATGTTATTTTAAGCTGTTCATGACACACAAAGACACTTTGCATACATTTTTAACTAACTACCAAATAAAGTAAAAAATAATAATAATAATAATAAAATAAAATAAAAATGTGTTTAAATATACAGTATCACTACAGTATACTACATCAAATGCTTCAATTCTGTGGTACGAAGGCAAAAGCTCAATGTGGAGATTGAGATGAGTCTCGATGACTCTGATGAACTTTGACAAAGGTTTGACCAAAGACCCGATACACACAGCCACCCCTAATAACGGAACCCCATCTCATACTGAAGCCACGGCCAGACTCACCGTTAGCGCCGGTGGCGGTCGGGCCGAGGAGCAGACGGAGAAGTGTCAGGAAAGTCAGAGGGACCACCATGTTACCATGATGAGAGCTAGTCCGACCACCGCTAACAGCACAGGAACACACAGGCGCTGCAGCCTCTGGGAGCTAGGACTGGGAGTCCTCTGCTGTCCAGTGAGTCACTGGTCAGAGACGGCACTTCATTGCAAGGCGCAAAGGGACCGGATTACTAAACTGATTTGGACTGAATTATTGATGCTTCTCTCTTTGTCCCCTCTCTCCCCCCCCCCTCTCTCTCTCTCTCTCCCTCCCGGCCTCCCCTTTGTCCCCTTCTTTATATCTTTGTTTATTTTTCTCTTATCTCTGTTCTATATTCTTCATCCCGCTCTATCTATCAGCATCTGTATTTTTGTCTCCTTTCTGTGTTTCTGTGTGTCTCTCTCTCTCTCTCTCTCTCTCTCTCTCTCTCTCTCTCTCTCTCTCTCTCTCTCTCTCTCTCTCTCTCTCTCTCTCTCTCTCTCTCTCTCTCTCTCTCTCTCTCTCTCTCTCTCTCTCTCTCTCTCTCTCTCTCTCTCTCCAGCAGGGTTAGAATGACATGGCACTCAATGACACTCATCTATTATAGAACACACATGGACGGGCAGTTTTACATCTTACCAACACACACATGCTCTGAACGCACGCTAACAGGTATAGCAATGCATGCTAGGAGGTACAGTGGCTACAACAAACAGGCACACGTGAAAAATGACTTGCATATATAGGGATTAAGAGGGATGTGTATCTTCATCTTCGTAGTGTCGGTCGGTTGTGTGTGTCTTTTTTTTCCATTTGAGATCTGTCCAGCCCTTCTTTTCGGTCCATCACCCACATCTTGTGGGCGGAGTTTGGCCCGCTAGTGGGCCAGGGATAGTAACGTGAGAGGTCATCTCAAAACACAAAAGGCCAGTGACCTTTTAACAGGATTGGAATAACGACAGATTTATAAATACAGCATTTCAGAGGAAATACAAACACACGCACGCACGCACGCACGCACGCACACACACACACACACTTTACCAGAATAGTGGACTCAACTAAGTTGTACCAGTAAGCTACAAGCCGAGTGAAAGGTGAGACCGTCATGAATGAATGAATGCAAAGCGGTGATCTGTTTCCTAGAGATGAAGTCGCAGCGTAGCAACATCGAGGTGGAAAAGGTTCTTGTATATATGATACTGATATAAGTGTATGTGTGTGTATGTATGTGATATATCTTGATTTGTTTTAAAATGTTAATAATATAGGCTTATATAATAAAGTATAAACATTGTTTGAGGTGCAACTTTTTAATTGGGATGCCTAAAATCAAAAGTACAAAACAAGTACATCTTGGTTTGACTCGTATTGCTATCAAACTGAAATATTTAACTATAATTATAATGTATTGTGTTGACTGCTTGTTTGAAACAACCTTTTGCTTAAAGTCCATAGTTGGAGTGGTTTGATATTAAGAATAAAAACAGCAAAGACTTTGAATTAGAAATGCAATAACGTAAAATAATAAAGTCAGAACGATAGGTACGGTACGGTAAGTACCTACACAAATGAAACATTCTGTATTTTTAAGTATTTTTTAACCTTGCACTGTCTTGCCTGTAATAATTATATCTGCAACACAGGCTGAGATGTAATCTGTTGTGAAAGATGACCATAAGACATAGATTTCATGGATGACACAGATCCGGAAGAGGAATAATATGAACATATTTTATTATCAACCCTATTTATACATCATGTTGTACCTGAATCCCATTAATGAGTGAATTGAGCCCAATGCATGAACACACATATAAACATAACAATGACATGTACTGAATGTCCCTAAGGAAACTTAATTACAAAACTGGGTTATTGTAATCCTGTATTGTACACAATGAGAGACGGGTCACCATTTGTCAAAATAACTAAAACAGCATTTCTTTTTTTAATTTTAAATCAAAATGTAAACACAAGTAACTCCCCAAATGATTTAAATATATAAACCAGCGCATACTGTAAATTATAGTGGGAGGTGCGAATTAGGAGATTATGAGTATACATTTGTACTTGAATCTCACGGTATTTCTAATCTAGTTGGACACCACTGATGTATGAAAGACCAAACTGGAAGGTCCTTAACAATTGAGTGTTAATGAAACACAAAACACAGTCAAAATGATAAACTCATACAATTCATTATAGTACTGAAAAGACAAAGGATACAAAAACACAAGTAAAAATAAATGAGTTGAGGAAAGGAAGCAAAACACAGTGAAGACTTCTGAGACCGTCTGAGCTCAACAAAAGAGAAAGATGGAGAAGTGAGAATCATTTTTTTTATGTTATTGTTGTTGAAAACCTTTTTTTCGTAATTTATTTGTATTCTTTACAACGGATATAGGGTTCATAAGATATTAAGTATGTAGCTGGTATGGCTTCATGAGGGGATAAAACCACCAATCGTTGATATGATTTCCTCCCAAATGAATTTCCACTGATGAATATTAACCATCTTGCCCGCGACCAGCGTCCAAAGAAGCCAAACCAACTATGTGATTATTTTCAAAACCATATAAACGATACCGCAAAACAAGAAAAATAAACACAGAAAACGTATCAAAATCAAGCATAAACCTAACCCCCCCCCCATAGGATGGTACTTTCCGCTCCATTGTCATTTTTGACTTGTGATCGCCCCCAATGGCAAAGTATCAGTGTGCCGCTTCAACAACCATTGTGCAGGTTTTCCCGCCGGTGCCCAGAGGTCCAGGCTGAGCAGACACACCTCCTCCCCTCTGATGGAGGCCCAGGGAGAGAGAGAGAGAGAGAGAGAGAGAGAGAGAGAGAGAGAGAGAGAGAGAGAGAGAGAGAGAGAGAGAGAGAGAGGGTTGGTGGTGGTGGTGGTGACGGAGGAGGAGCGGGCGGGCGGGCGGGCGGCGGGCTTCGTAGTTCACCCCCCTGTGAGAGGGACACTCTCAGACGTACTGTTCTTTGGGGAAGGTGTACGGAGCCGCGCCCGGTGGCGGAGACCCCGCGCCCGGCGGCGGGGACGGGTATTTAAAAACGGCGGTGGTGTGCACCGGGGGCGAGAAGGTGTTTTTGGAGGCGGCGTGGTTGACGGCGGCGGGGGGAGCCGGGAGGGAGGAGGCGGGGGTGGGGTCCGCGGGCGGCTGGTAGGGCTGCTGGGGGAGGAAGGAGAGCGGGAGCTGGGTGGGAGGCGAGTGGGGCTCCTGGTAGTTCTCCTTGTTGCAGGCCAGTCGGTAGCTGACGTAGTCTGCTGTGTTGGGGAGCTCCTCGTAAAACTTCCCTGCGTGCTGCAGAGGGACCAATATTTATATATTATAGGGATGCTCCGATCAGGGTTATATTATCACCCGAATCAGAATCTGCTGATTGCCATCACAAAGTGGAGCTATGGGGGCTATGGATATCTTCCATTTAAAGTTCCATATATTGTGTAGTATTATATATTTAATTACTATTTAGAGCAATACAACTATTCTGAAATGCATTGCAGAAATATAATTAAGACCTGATAACGTATCATAAATGTATAACTATATAAATATATGATATTATTGACTGATCAAATCAACCAATAGCAATCGTTTCTAGCCTTTAAAAAAAAAGGGCCCAAATCATCTCATGTGACGCTTCTCAACCAATCAAATCGCTGCATACCCACCAAAATAAAATAAATGATCTCGGAGCCCAATATGATCGATCTGTATTTACCGGTAGCTTTCTGCAGTGCCGCCTGCATTTCTGCTTCACACACATCGCATTTTTTCTTGCCGTGCAACGAGAAATGTCTCGTTGTTTTTTTGCGTCATTTGATCGGCCGTTTTTGAGAGCTTCAATCGATCACTTTGGAGTGAATATCGGCCGATAATGATCGGCCGTCGATGGATCGGAGCATCCCTAATATATAATATATAATATGTTTTCGCCACTGTTGGTTTGTTTGTTTATTTGTTTGTTTGTTTATTTGTTTGTTTGTCTGTTAGCAAGATAACTCAAAACGTTATGTACGGAATTGGGCAAAACGTGGTGGTTGGATGACTTATGCCAAGGAACAGTTTTTGGCACAGATCCGGATACAGGGGACTTTCTTTGGTGTGGCGGAGGTATGCGCTCTACTGAGTGCCCTCTAGTTTATATATATCTATATATAGATGTAGATATATATATCTATATATAGCTACTATTACTACTTAGAACTTTCATCATACCATGAACCATGAATTCAGATACGTGTCACTAAGGAGAAGGTATGGGGCTAGGGGCATCTTGCTCAAGGGTGGGACACTGGAATCCAGTAACTTTTGGCTGTCCACGGGGTGTCCGCTACATACCTGTAGGCGCCTTGATGTCACATACAGCATCTACCACACGTCATCTCAACAAGGTCAATTGTGACCAATGCGTTTGTCCTGCGCGACTAGTAGGTCAAAAGTTAAAAGCGCCAGTACCTGAAGGTCGTCTCCTGGTGTTTTCGTCACCGGTTGGGACAGCTTGCCGGACGGAGATTTTGTCCTGGCCAAACACAGAGCAACGATGATAAACGTTCAAGAAGAAGGTCAGAGTGTGTTTGTGGAGTCGTGCACAAGGGAGCAGGGGAAGGTGTACATACGAGTTGCTGTCTTTCCTACTTCTTATTTTCAGCACCAGGACAGTGATGGTGATTCCCACGAGCACCCCAGCAGCCAATAGCAGGGCGATCACAGTGATGACATCACCTGTTGCTACCAGGGGCAGAGGCTTCTCTGAAATGAAGGAAACAGTATTTCAACCGTGAATACAAATATGAAACACATTTCGAAAAAATTTGAGCACATTACACTAGACTAAAAATCATAATTTGTATTCACAGTTGAAAATGTAAAAAGGTATTATTATTATTTTTTTTACTAATGATTGTAAACTCCAAGTTCGTATTCACAGTTGAGAATGTAATTTAAAAATGTCAAATTGTATTTGACAATCATTAAAAAAAATAAAATTTTTTAAAATGGTTCAGCTGCATGTTTGTACGGCGGAAATCTGGTCCAGGCCACACATACCGATGACGCTAACCGCCACCGAGGCGGACCCGGTCCCAATGCTGTTGGTGGCGTCGCACGCGTACGTCCCCTCCAGGTCGTAGGTCAGCGGGCCGCGGAAGGTGAGGGTGTTCTCCTGGACCTCCACGCTGCTTGGTATAGTGCCGTTCACCCTGCACCAAAAAAAACAAAAAAATCACCACGTGTACGTCCGTCTTTCTGCCTTTCTTCATCTTCCGTGTTCGACATTACATTACATTACATTACAGTCATTTAGAACACGCTTTTGTCCATATACACACTGTGGACATAAACTGTATGTAAACCTGCATTCTCAAGGCCCATTTAAAGGTTTCTGTGTGTGTGTGTTAACGTTGGACTTAAATGACATGTATACTGTGAGTTTTATGATATTTTGACTTCAACTAGTTATGTCATTATTGGACCTGGACTCACAGTTTCCACGTGTACAGCGTGACTGCAGGGTTGGCGTCGGCCTGGCAGCTCAGCTGCACGTTCTCCCTATTCAGGTACCAGTTACCATCAAAGCCCTCCACAAACACGTCCGGCTCATCTGGTACACACACACACACACACACACACACACACACACGCACACAGGCACACAGGCACACAGGCACACACACACACACACACACACACACACACACACACACACACGCACACAGGCACACAGGCACACACACACACACACACACACACACACACACACACACACACACACACACACACACACACACGCACACGCACAGGCACAGGCACACACACACACACACACACACACACACACACACACACACACACACACACACACACACACACACACACACACACACACACACACAGGCACATGCATGCACACACACACAAACACACACACATACCAAGACACACAAACACATAGAAAAACACGTATGCACACACACACACACACACACGCACCCGTACACACATACAAACACACACACGCACGCACCCGTACACACATACAAACACACACACACACACACACACATAGGCACACATGCCAAGACACACATGCAGGCACATGCATGCACACACACACACACACACACACACACACACATACACACACACACACACGCAGGCATAGGCACACATGCCAAGACACACATGCACGCACACACACACACACACACACACACGCAGGCACGCAGGCATAGGCACACATGCCAAGACACACATGCATGCACACACACATGCACACACACACACAGACAGACACACACATTGTTGATGAAAAAAAGTAACAAACAAAATATATGCTCATTTTGTCAACCATGTTTATAAAAAACAAATACACATTTCCAGAGCGTTCCTTCGGACCTACATTGTATGTCGAGGGTGACGCTGTCAGTGAACACCTCCTCGTCGTTGTACGTGCTGACGCAGGTCAGCGTCTCCTGGTGCGCGTCCTTGTTGGGCACAAGCGCATACTCACTCTGCACCGTGAACGTCCCGTCAGGGTTCTGGAACTCTCTGGTCGTCGCCTCGCCCAGAACTCTCGTCTCCCACCTGGGAGAGAGGGAGGGAGGGAGGGCGAGAGAGAGGGAGGGAGAGAGAGGGAGAGATAGGGAAGGAGAGAGAGAGAGAGAGAGAGAGAGAGAGAGAGAGAGAGAGAGAGAGAGAGAGAGAGAGAGAGAGAGAGAGAGAGAGAGAGAGAGAGAGAGTGAGAGAGAACAGTGAGAGAGAGGGGGAGGGGTAGATATGGAGAGAGAAATGGAGAGAGAGAGGGTGAGAGAAAAGAGTAGCGAGAGGGAGAGAGAAATGGAGAGGGAGAGAGAGTCGATGGGTTAGTTTCAGTAGGCAGAATCGTGACCCAACACTTAGATTCAGGCACACACACACACACACATACAAAATCAAATAATATCTTTGCGTTAAGGGTTGCTACATGAATGGTTATATTAATATAGATCTATGTTTACTAGTTTATTTTAAAATTTTATCTGACCTGATATTGCCCGGTGGCTTCCCATTGGCGGAGGTGCAGGTGGCCACCGGTGTCCTAACGTTGGAGGCCCGGGCCACCAGGGTGGGTGTGGACAAACTCATCTGGGTGGTGGGCCGCGCTGAAACCAGGGGGGGGGGAACCACATGAAAACCAACGCACACATTCACCCCTAGAGGCTCTCGTTACGGTAATACTTTTTTAACACAGAGGGGTTTTATTTCCAGGGCTGCAGAAAGACAGATGTGTGAGGCGGTGGGGGGGTGGTTTTTTGTATTTACTATTTAGCAGTCATTTAGCAGATGCTTTTATCCAAAGTGACTTAGAGTGACTTTATGTCATTAGGGATCAGGTAGGGGTCAGGCATCTTGCTCAAGGATTCCTACAGGTAGACCGCCATCATTGGGGTTTGAACCCAAAACCCTTTGTCCGGGAGTTATCTCGGCTATCCTGCTTATGGCTGCCAGACCCACACGGACACAGATAGAATCACACGCGTCTCTGTGGGAGGGTCTTACCGTACACGGTGAGGTTGACGGTGCCCTCCCGGTTCCCGGCGGGGAAGGTGGTGTACTCGCAGATGTAGGCCGCGGCGTCGGCGAGCCGCAGTGCCGAGAAGGTGAGCGTGGTGTCCTCCAGCGCCGGGGTGCGGCGCCGTACCGCCACGTTCTTGAACGCCACACGGTCGCGGTAGGGCAGGGCCACGGACACGCCCAGCGACGGATTGGCGATGGCCACGTTCTGCTTGCTGCCATTCACCACCTTCTGCCACGTGACCTATGGGGAGGAGAGGAGAGGAGAGGAGTGCAGGAGAGGGGAGAAGGAGAGAGGAGTGCAGGAGAGGGAGGGGCAGAGGGAGGGAGGTGAGGAGGGCAGGAGAGGAGTGCAGGAGAGGGAGGGAGCAGAGGGGAGGGGAGGTGAGTAGGGTAGGAGAGGGGAGAAGGAGAGAGGAGGGCAGGAGCGGGGAGAAGGAGAGAGGAGGGCAGGAGAGGGGAGAAGGAGAGAGGAGGGCAGGAGAGGGGAGAAGGAGAGAGGAGGGCAGGAGAGGGGAGAAGGAGAGAGGAGGGCAGGAGAGAGGAGGAGAGGGGAGCAGAAGAGGGGAGGAGAAGAGAGGAGGGGAGGAACAGAGAGGAGAGAAGGGCAGGAGAGGACACAAGATAGAAGATGGAGGGAGTGTCAGAATTATATTCTTTTAACTTAAATCTGCTCTGTGTAACTTTTGTACTGTCGCTATTTAATAAAGTGTTACTTAAAATAGTTGTATAAAACATATCATACAAATGAAGAGTGCCAGAGTGCCCAGATCTCAACTTGTGAATCGTCTGTTAAATTACTAAATGGGAAATGTTAGATCCCAGGTGTAGTTGCTTGTTATGACCTCTGGATGCCATTAACATCTTTGTACGTAAGTTCATTTCTTAGTGAGATTGTGCTTGCCTTTTTTCTCTGTGTGTTTAACTTGTTTAGGTTTCGTCTTTTTCAAGGCTTACGTCTCATCTGTGTCTGTGCTTTCAGCCCTTGAGTATTTCCTTGTGTGTATTGTGTATTGATTGTCGAACAATAAACAAGTAAACATAGCATAGATTCCTTCCAAAAATCTCAACCAGTTGACCTTTGACCCCCCCCCCATGTCAATTGTCTCTCGTTTCATTTCATTCATGAATGTCATGGAGTTTGGTGAGTGGCCGTCTGTGGGAGGTGTGTACGGGTCAGCGTTACCTGGGAGATTTTGACGGGCGGGACGCTGTTCAGGAACCGACAGCGGAGGTCCACCTTTGAGCCCACGTAACCGGACTTATCCGCATCCATCTCCACCGACTGGCCATGTGTTCCTACAACAACCACACGACACAATGGGGTTAGCGGTACATCGGTCGTTCCGTGGACACATTTATATCTCACCTTTTACCATTCGTTCGGAGATCCTTGTCTCTGGTGGGAAGCGAACTGACCCCTGACCATGCCTGTGTCATTGCCACGTTCTACCAATGGGGCTGGATGGGAGGTAAGGATGAGAGAAGCAGATGGAGTCTGCCTACAGGTAGACTGCAGACGCTGGGGGCCCAAAAGCGGCCCCACAACACATTCATATAACGATAGTGTATGTGCACACACACACACACACACACACACACACACGCATGTTCATATATAACGACAATGTAGTGGTATGAGTTCAGCCCGACTGCTTGATCAGTGATATTAGCTACTGGCTATGTTGTGGTATATTGTTACTGGTACACTGGTACGCTACTGGTCCTGTTCTGTGATCCTGGTTTATCAGTGATCCTGGTACACCAGTGCTACTGGTCCTGTAGTGGTCTAGTGTCACTGGTACACCAGTGCGACTGGTCCTATTCTGTGATCATGGTTTATCAGTGATCCTGGTACACCAGTGTTACTGGTCCTAGTTGAGGGGTTATGGGGGATGGAGGTTAGGGATCACAGCTGGGTATAAATAGAATGTAGCGTATAAATAACTGCCTTACTGATCTGTTAACCAAATCCTGGTCAGGCTGAGCCCTGCACCGCTCATGTGTGTCTGGCCCACCAAACAACCATAGGGGAGCCTAATCTTGTCTTTACCTGTGTGTGTGTGGCTGTGTGTGCGTACACGCCCACGGGTGAAAGAGAGTGTGTGAGTTGTGAAAGAGAGTGTGTGTGTGTGTGTCTGTGTGTGTGTGTGTGTGTGTGTGTGTGTGTGTGTGTGTGTGTGTGTGTGTGTGTAACCAGGCGTGTGTGAGAATGAGGGCACATATTGTTCTCTTCTGAAACATTCTTTTGGAGGTCAACACACACACACAATCAAAGATTATTTGTTGCGTACCATCACTGTGCTTCCAACTTGTGTTTAATATGTAAAGTAGTGCTAATTGTTCATTAATTCACAAAGGACCGGAACAACCTTGGGCACCAGCTCTTCTCCCCCCCATGGTCCGCTCTCCCGCCCGCAGCATCCGTACACGGACTACCAGGTTCAAGGACAGTTTTTATCCACAGGCAGTGTGCCTAATGAACTGCTAGGAGTGCTGCGACCATCATAACATTGTAATCCATATTACGTTACATTACACTATCATACTTTTGCTGGACTTTCTGGACTCTTTACAGCCACTGCACTGTTCTGCACTGTATTTGCACTACTTTAAAAAAATATATATTTTTGCACAATTCAACAAATTACACACATACATTTTATCCATCACTTTATTGTTCTTTTTATGGTTTACAGTATTTATTTTATAGTATAGTGTTTTAGAAAATTCAAATTCAGGGAATGGGGAGTAAGCATTCCATTGTGGCAAATACAAATCTTGAATCTGAAACAATCTTGAATGTTATGATTAAACGCGTCAGGTCAACATACAGAGATGAGCATGTATCAGGAAGTTAGAGACTATTATTAAGTCATTTTGCAGACCCAAAGCATCTTAACAGTAAAGAGACAGTTATGCGTTACTAAGAAGAAGGTAGGTAGTTGTTCAGCGGCACCTATCTCCTACCTCGGTAGTCTGCGGATATTGGGGATCGAACCCGGGACACAAATGAAAAACTGAGCAACTATACCCACTATCCACTATCCTGCCCCTGTTTCTATGACATACCAGACCCCAGCAAGACGATAGCCAGAGCTGCTTCCGTATAGACAAAATCAACACAAAGTTGAATCTCTGTTGATACTCAATATATGCCCCTACCCAATTAATTTGTATCATAAATATAAACTATTAGACTATAATATAATAAGAGATAATACCCCACGCAGATTGTGGTTCATTGATTATTCTCGGATCAGAAACGTTTAACTGACAGAAATGGCACACCGGATAGTTCTGAAAGCAGTGCTTGCTGGTAGCAGAACTCTACAGGATGTAAGTCCATCTACAGGGTTCAAGGTTTTATATTGGGAGCAAGGGGTCTTTTCTGCCCCGGGAGGTCACCCTCTTATCGGCTTCCTGCCTGGGACCTTTCTCGCGGGGGAGCCGGTGGATAACATTAGAAACTCTGAATGTTCCCGTCATGTTGTCCATTGTCTTCTCTTCCTCAGATTCTCTGTGAAGGCCTGTCTTCCTGCCAGCTGTTTCGACGTCAAACTAAGGGGGGCATTATTAACTATAACTATACTATAACTATAACTAACTATAGCTTTACTAAGTTACTACTATAGTAATGGTATTACTACTAGTTAAGCAATTATATGTTATGTGACTTAATACTTACATTTCAAAGCTACTAGTAGAAGTTTTTCTTAGCTATATCAATACTTTCACTTTGGTAGAATGTCCACCGAGCGAGATAAGCTGCTACATCACAAGTTTTTTCGAGGAGCATTCAGTTGGAGGAGTATTCCGGTTCGGGATGAAAGAGGATTGACTTTGGTGTTCCAGGGAGTGTAGATAGCAGAGTGCGGATGCACGATAAGCATGAATTTGAAAAAAATGCTTTTACACTTGTTCACTTGGCTACCTTGCACATCATGTCCTCAACCACCATGTCAGCTTTTCATAATTTTCTCAAAGGAGTGTTTGGAATGCAGGTCAATACATCCTGTCTGTCTTTTGGAAACCAAATTGATTGCAGGACTTTAATGTTTCATATTGATATGAGGTTACGTGTCGCTTATTATAAACCGATAGAATACCGAAGAATCATCCCTAGTATCAGTATCGTCACACACTATGTTACTATTATGAACTATGTTCATAATAAATAATAATAATAATAATAATAATAATAATAAATATGGGCGGTCTCACAACTGAAAGGTCGCTGGTTCGATCCCCCGGCTCCTCCAAGCAAAAACTGTCGAGGTGTCCTTGAGCAAGACCCCCTAACCCTAACCGCTCCTGACGTGCT
>CM051011.1:23281402-23298902 GCA_027704905.1 Muraenolepis orangiensis | reverse complement strand
TCCCAGTTGGATGTGCCTGGAAAACCTCCCTCGGGAGGCGACCAGGAAGCATCCTCACTAGATGCCCGAACCACCTCAACTGGCTCCTTTCTACGCGAAGGAGCAGCGGCTCTACTCCGAGTCTCTCACGAGTGACTGAGCTTCTCACCCTATCCCTCAGGGAGATACCAGCCACCCTCGTGAGGAAACTCATTTTGGCCGCTTGTATTCGCGATCTCGTCCTTTCGGTCATTACTAGCTAACAGCACATAGGCCAAATTGTATACCATATTGAAGCTATACAGTCATCTGTATTTTTCACATGACATACATCCCATAAATGTGCTTCCTATACACAGGTGGTCATATTGAAATATGAATTACACAAAATTGTTCAAATCAAACAAATTGATTTATGTATTTATTTTTTTCATTTTTAGTTTCATAAGGCTCATATATACAAGCACCTAGAAAGCCTAACCCTCTCTCGGACGTGGGCCTCAACATTAACCGCTGTCCAGACAGAGCTCTACACACACACACACACACACACACACACACACACACACACACACACACACACACACACACACACACTATAGTATTGTATAGTTGAAGGAAATTGCGGGAGGGAATGGGGAGCAAGCATTTCATTGTACATATTGAAAATGCCAATAAAACATCTTGAATCTTGAATCTTGAATCTTGAAACACACACACACAAACCATCAAGTCAATTGCTATAGTACCCCAAAATGCCCCCAAATGCTCAGGAGCCACCATCAGTACCATCTCTGTCCTAATGCTACAAACATGTCTTTTGAGGTACATGTTTTGGCGCTAGCTGCACTGGATGAACGGAGGTCTGCTTTTATAGTGGCCAGACTAGTAGGGTGGCTGAGTTGTGTCTAGATTAATACTTCTAATTATGTCTGGACTAGTTAGTAGACACCTCCCCGTCCAAGTAGACAGGGACGTGACACTTCCATTCTCTTTATGATCGCCTTAAAAAGCTGTGTGTGTGCGCCTGTGTGTGTTTTAGCAGCCAGACATCCAAAAATGAAAAAGAGAGATAGGAAAGAGAGATAAACATTGAGATAGAGTCATAGAAGAGATTGGAAAAGAGAAAGAGGGGGGGGGGGCAGAGAGAGGGAAATATAGAGGCAGGGAGAGGAAAGATTAATGGGTTTAATCTTCAAACCATGAAATCTGTGAGTGATCAAGGATTACATGCTGTGGTTGTCCCTGTGATCCTGTAACTTACTATGAGGAATATCACACTCTCTCTTTCTTCTGCTCCTAATAGGATGGGTTAAATGCAGAGAAACACATTTCACATGACGAGGATTCAATTTGATCTTTCTCTATTTCTTTCTAATACTTTCTATTTTTCATGCCGGTTGCCGAAGTGTTTTGGGGATTGGAATGGAGAAACGGAGAGGGTAAAGGAAAGACCTCCACCACAGGTTATGGAAACATCTAGAATCACTCAGAAACATAATCTAGAAACACCTGACACTTATCACCAACACCTAGAAACATCTTGACTGAACTGAAATGGATCTAGAATGATCTAGAAGATCATGTTGTTCAGGTCAAGGTGCAGGTAGGGTATATTCTGGAGAGAGAAAGAGGCAGGGAGAGAGAGAGAGTCGGAGAGAAGGAGGGAGCAGGATGGATAATGGAGAGATGGAGAAGAGTAGAGAGACATATGGAGAGATGGAGGGATGAATGTGTGAGTGAGATGGGAGATGAGAGAGCAGAGAGATGAGATAAGGAAGGGAGGGAGAGGGAGCTAGGGGAATGTGTGTGTAGGAAACAGGATTATTGTGGGTAGGTTTTTGTTGGCTTGTTGGCCGGTTATTGCAGATGTGGAGTATGTTCATAACTGATTTGTCTCAGTTTTTTTAAAATTGTATTGATATACGCCACTGACATGGCATATATCATATTGTATATGATATATACAATACATTGACTCAGTTAGCTGACTGTTTATCCAAAGTGACTTATAAGAACATCTTTATATACACATCTACATAACACATATAACAACATAAACAACCAAAGCATATAGTCTTTTTTAGTAGTAGCTACAAAAAAAATCAAGATCAAAAGTGCATCACAACCAGGTTTAACCAAGGACAACTAACCGACCAATCAAACAACAGACTACCAGACCGACCAACCAACCACACAACCAACTGACCAATCAGACGAGGACGTGTGGGCAGGGCAGAGAGAGCAGGTCTTGGCAGCAGTGACCTAGTCCCACCACCACGCCTGCTGTAACCCTAATCCACTGCCCAGTCCAACACATGCCACAGGCTTAAACACATGCAATATACACACACACACACACAAATATGTGAACACACACACACACACACACACACACACACATGCACAGACACACACGCACAGACACACACACACACACACACACACACACACACACACACACACACACACACACACTATGAACACAGCCAGCTGTACATCTTACACACACACACACACACACATACACACACACATTGGGGGTTTACTGCAGTGAGTGAAAAAGCAATCAGAGCAGATGTCACAGCAGATCCACACGTCCACATGTTGTCTCTGTTATTATTACATAAGTCGCACACACACACACACACACACACACACACACACACACACACACACACACACACACACACACACACACACAATTACAAACACTCAACTCGCATATAGAGCTGCAGGGGTTGGTTGGGGTTGAGGTGCCGCCACCACCACCACCACCTCATCCACCACCACCACCACCACCACCACCACACCTGTCCCAGTAACCATTCATTCACCATTCAAGAAGAGACACTGCAACTGGTTTCACTATACCAGCTGTAGGCCCACAGCTGCACCGCTTCGGAGAAAGCGGTTGTTTGTTTTATTTCGCTACATACACACTGACACAACTGACAGGCCTGATATACATATAAGGCCTTATGCTGTACACTTCGGCTGTACACCATGGCTTGATGGTGGAGTGTCCTTAAACACAAATGTGGGCTAAATGAGCAAAGGAGTGACTAAATGTGAAAATGAGAAATAAAGCCATAGGGGACAGACATCAAATATTAGTCATCACTATGTATAAAATAAAACCAATTACTTTGCAAATCCATAAGAAATGAAATAAAAACATAACAACATATACAGGATACATATAGGCCTACTATAACTATTTCATATTCACCTTAGTGATTCTATCAGTTCCACTCAATTATAATAACTGTGCTACCACACAGACACCCCCCCCCCCCCACATTGGTCACATATATCCAAGTTATGAGCCACGTTACCTTGAAAGGCGCAACTTGTTATCAGGAGCATCCAAACCCCGGTGTGTTCCATGCCCGGAGCGAAGATGCCAGTTTTCCCGGTGACGCCAAATTCCCAAAGTTGACTCGGGTGATGTCTCCCTGATTCAGTTATAATAATACTAATACTACTACTACTTCTACTACTACTACTACTACTACTCCTACTCCTACTACTACTAATAATAATAATTATTATTATTATTATAATAATAATAATGCTAACACACCGTCAGATTCACTAGTCCTACCGTAGGCTACCTGGCGAAATGCAGCCAAAGCAGAGCGTTCAAACACTGATTATTATCATATTTCCAAAATATCATGTTCCTGCTGTCCTGTTGCCGAAACGGAACGGTTCCGACTTGTCCGTTTGACTTGTTTCAATGAACTCTGAGCACAGTAAAGAGGATTACCCATGGGCAGATTAACGTATCTGCAGCGCGCCTCCCCGCAGGCCCCGCAGGACGACGGCCACTCGGTGGCACTATTTAGGCGGGGCCAGAGAATCTGGTTTAATGAGGTCTTAATTACTACACTACACGTGTTCAATGTTTTTATTATTATTTATTTTTTTAATAAATAAATAAAATGTTAAATGCGTTGTATTTACAATGGAATTATATTTATTATCTTGATTTCTTTTTTTCAGTTATTTTACTTGACTTTAACTATCGAACAATATTTAGTAGACTACTGCAACTATTAATTTCACCTATCAAACATATATGATAGATAATGGAATCTGACTTACGGTACTTAATTGGAATTGGATCCAGGCCTATGGCTTTATTATTACCCCGAAATATCATTTTTTGTCATGGCACACATATTATTTGTTGTTTTAGTGGCATCTAGTGGATACCGTTTTCATATACGAAAGCATTTTATAGTAAATACTTTTATTTTGACAATGTTTTTCCACTTTCCACAAACGGGCGCGCAGGGTCAGAACAATTCTAAAGAGAGCTGCCAAAGCAACCAGGATGAAGGAAAATTGCAACAAAAAAAGGTCGTAACGACCTGCTGTTAAAACAAATCCGAGCTTCATATCTCTAAACTCGGAGCGTCTACCATGGCTGTATAACAATAACGGCGTCTACCCACCGCTCCATCGGCCAGACACTGTAGAGGAGAAGGGCCAATCAGCGCTCTGTCCCGCCCTCGACCACCCTTAGTCCCGCCCTCCTCTCGCCCTCTCCATCCCTCTGCATCCCGACTACCTTGAGGCAGGGGGTTCGCGAAACTAAACGGTCTGTGATGCTATGCGAGGCTAGGTGATTCAGCAGCTCTGACGCACCAAAACACCAGAAGCTAAATACTCCGTCTACACCAGCGGTATTGTTTACATCTTTAGAGTTGAAGAAGCATGCATGTCATAGTACTGTAGGGAATGTGCCAGCACATTCCAATTCTAGCAGCTAGAACATATGACCAGACATGGAGGTGTCTATAACATGTAAGTCAGGGTCAGGACATAATTAGCGCTCAGATATGGCATGGTGTATCAATTCACAAAGAGGTTTGCATGGTATAATATATGTACTGGGAAAAAACAAAATCTGGATCTATAATTTCTAAGAACTGGTCTAGATGAGATTAAATGATAATATATATATATATATAATATATAATATATATATGTGTGTGTATAGAGCATGACATTGTGTCATTGGTATATATGTTTTATAATGGGAAATTTACTCTCTCTCTCTCTCTCTCTCTCTCTCTCTCTCTCTCTCTCTCTCTCTCTCTCTCTCTCTCTCTCTCTCTCTCTCTCTCTCTCTCTCTCTCTCCCTCTCATCCATCAGCCTCAACATGGTCCAGTTTATCTTCTTCTTTGGTGTGCTGGGAGGTAAGTTAGCTTTTTAGCTAATCATATGATTGGATTGTGACATCTGATTGTGACATCCGATCTGGGGAAACACGCCGACAGAAGTCTAATATATATTATGACAACATTTTAAAACGTCCATTAATGTGTCTAACACAACTTGATTAATTCAAGGTTGAAGTGTTTCTGATCACTGACATTCTTGGGACAAAGTAAGGGTCAACTACGAATATAGTATAGAAATGACAATAGAAATGGAAACACATAACATATAAGCACACAATCACATTACATTATATATAAACATATGTATACATATTATATTGGAATGTATGTATTTATGTAATCTATGTGTGTGTAGTATAATATATGTACAGGTACATAGCAAATATACCATATACACATTAACATATCCCCCCCCCCCCCCTCTGGAACTCCCTGCCACTACACATCCGACATCCGAACTAAAAACCCATCTGTTTAAACTGGCATATCCCTTATAAACTGTACCATCTTTCTTGTAAGTTTACTTCTGTTGCTTACTACTGTTGCTTGTCTTGTTTTAAACCCTGCGGACACTTTTTTTCTCTGTAAGGTGTCCTTGGGTGTCTATAAAGGCGCCCCACACAAATAAAATGTATTATTATTATTATTATTATTATTATTATTATTATCATCCCCGGTGCTCCAGTCCTGCTGGTCCCGTGTCTGTGGTGTGACCAGATAACCGTGTGCCTGGAGGACGATGAGGACCTGAGGCTGGACTGCCTCATCAAGCCCAGGCCCAGCCAGATCAATAGCTACGAGTTCTCCTGGTCGTCCGGCACCAAGGAGACCCTTATCAACACCAACGTGTCGGGCACCACCACGGAGCCACGCTTCCAGGGGGCCAGCTACGTGGAGGTGCTGGAGCCCTATGGCTACCGGCTTACCCTGAGAGGCTTCACCCACACACTGCCCTACAACACCACCTACATGTGCAAGATATCCCGGGTGGTGAAGTCTGTCTACGCGGAGAGAGGTACAGCTGTGATCCATCCAGCCATCAATACATACACACATGCATACATACATACATACAGGTACATACATACATACATACATACATACACACATACACACATACATCCATCCATCTATCCATCCATCCATCCATCATACATACATACATACATACATACATACATGCATACATACATACATACAGGTACATACATACATACATACATACACACATACATACATACATACATACATACATACATACATACATACATACATACATACATACATACATACTGGTACACACACATGTAGATATATACATACAGTACATTGATACACAGACACATGCACACAAACACACACACACACACGCACCCCTACTACAGAATCAGAAGGTCTTTATTGTCAAGTACAACAACATTGTGGATCAATCTTCACTCTTTACACATAACAACAATTGAAAATATAAATGATTTAAAAACACAATAAACTGATTTAAATTGGTAAACAATTGATATGGACATATTGCAGTGGCCCATATGTACAAGTAGTGCAAATTATAAATATACATATACAAATATATACACATACATACATTTAGGTGAGAAGGACAGTGTTGGACAGATGGTTTGGACAGACCTGTTGTTGTTGTTGTTGTTGTTTTGTGTCTCTAGATCAACTGCTTCCATGTTCAGCGCTCAGCGCCTTCCTGCACAGATCGTGGATGTGGGGCTCCGGCCTGGTCTTCAGCCACGCCCTCATCAGGGGGCTCTCTCCACACTAACCCACACGCCGCCTCACACATTCAGGTCACCAGGTCACGCTTTCATTCGGATGTCCCATCGGCGTTCCATATAAAAACGTTTCAGAAGCTGTACCCCCTGTGAAGTGTAGTTACTAAGAAAGACTAATACATGACCTCTTATATAAAAAAATACACGATCATGTGGAAGTTAAGTCACTAGTTGCAAGCCAAACCAAGCGAATGAATATGTTGAAAATAAAATGTTTAAAAATAGACGAATGTTATGTTGTAGAAGGGTGCACCCAGAAGATGGCCAACATGTGTGTCTGCATCATCTAACCACAGTACCATCTAACCATATCAAAATAGTCCGTATATAACACTAATAAAATATAATATTCTCCCAGTTGATGTGTCTTTAATTTCCGTTCTGTATTTTTATCCAATGTTGCCTTAGTCAATTCATTTGGCCCAGTGGCGAAGCGTGTCTATCACAACTGGACCTTCTGTAGACCAGGGGTTCCCCCACTTTTAAACCCGTGAGTAATCGGGGGGGAGTAATCGCGATTGTGTGTGGCTTTTTTTCATGATGATACTGTCGTGAATCTGTGGGAATCAGAATTCCTTTATTTGTCACTCATGTTATTATTAACAATAATAATAATAATAATACAAATGATAAAAAATAAATAAAAAATAATAATTATAAAATAAAAAATAAATAAACCTCATGGGTCACATCAAGAGGATTCTGAAATCATGACCCCTCGGGGTCCCGCGACCCCCCCTCGGGGTCCCGCGACCCCCACTTTGGGAACCCCTGCTGTAGTCCAGTATACCTTCTAGCTCCCTATTGAGCTGTGGGGAAATCTGTGTGAAAGAATACGCCCATTGGCTACAAATCACTATATGATTGGTTGATCAAATTGTCAATCCAAACGTACACTCATTCAGTCAAAAAGTGCCAAAGTCATCGGGAATACTTTGGTTGAAGGATATTCTTCCCAGCAACCTAGAAAAATATCTGATTGGTTGCATTGTTTTTCCAACACAAAACCACTCAAATGCGTAGTGCATGGACCGATAAAGACAAACAAATCAACATAACACTGTAATATAACAGATAACAACACAGATACCATTCTCATTTATTCATTTGATTAAATTGTATTACATTTTATTAATATAATTAATTCAAATTTTTTTGTTTCATCTGAGAGTTCCAGGGTCTTCTCTGAATACCTTGAAGGCCCTGACGCTTCACAACAGATTTGGCCATAGTATTCATTTTTATGGTACTTCGATTTCATGCCATATTCGCCCTTTGACGTTTACCGCTTTCCGTAGTTTTCGATAACAGTTGCACGCAGCAATGGCGGCTTTCGCTGGTAGTACGAAAGGGACAGAGCTTTCAAAATCCGATTATCTGAAACGATATTTATCCGCAGAAGACGATGTTAAGAATTCCAAAGGCAAGGTTAAAAAGAAACGGATTAAAGTACCTGAAAGAGGGTACGTATGCCCGATTTGCCAAAAAGCGAGCGTGTTACACCAGCTTAGCATATATATATATATATATATATATATATACTCTCTCCACCTAGGACCATTGGATACTTTGGTCTTTGTGTTGTGAGAGCAACTCAAATAAACCACATTTTCTACCTGTACTTATAGGTTAAAGATAGTGGATGATGATGTCGACTGGAGGGAGATGGTCGATAAAGCAGACGAGGATCTGGAAGAGGACGAAGAAGAAGCTCCGGTGGTGAGTTAACATCACTACCAATGGAGTATACATCCATATCACCCCATAGAATACACTTTGGAGAAAACCATAACACATTTTTTGCGCATTTTAAGTTTCCTGATATCAGACGTAAATGTGTGTCGCCTCAGATCGCCGAGGTGATCGATGAGCGGCCAGAGGACGTCAAGCGGATGGAAGCCTTCAGGACCAGCGACAAGTGGAGGACGCTGGGAGGTAAAGGAGTTTATACTGTTATGAAGCCCAACTAAATGAATGTCAAATGATCTATCGCTCAGGAGGTAGACCAATCCTCCAGGATAGTGTCGTGGGCAGAGTTTTCCGATCCTTCTTGAGCCCCATCTGCGCCTTAATGACATGAATCTGAAGTCGCTCTGGATAACCATGTCTAGTGATAAATAACATTTGCTTCTTGTTAGATGATGAGACCAAATCCACAGAGGATGGCGAGGAGGACCGCGGTGAAGTGTACGAGGTGGTCACTTCCCAGGGCGCTCGCCACGACTCGCCAGAAGCCGGACCGGTCAGGAAGATGCGCCATGACTCTCCAGACGCATCGCCTAGGAGACAGCATCCAGGGAAACAGCAGAAGGGACACAGCGGAGGTGAGGCCTCTGAGTAATGCAATGCTCGACTGGGGTTGTAGTTTAATTTATACTGTTATAACAAATGACCACAGGATGGTTAGGACCAGATTAGTCTGTGAAAATACTCTTATCTGGAAAGAAATTCTGATAAAGTACTTTATTACTTTTACTGCACTGTAGATTGCTCTATGTATGTATCATCCATGAGTCACTTTATTTTTTATTGTGTACAGTATTGTTATAGTATAGTGTTTATAGTATAGTACATCGTATAGTATATAGTGTTGTTTATAGTATAGTATATCATAGGTAGTATATAGTGCTGTTTATAGTATTGTTTAGTATAGTATTCGTATAGTTTAGTATACAAATTACTATACGAATATATAATTCAGTTTCTTGTTGTGTTTTGTTAAGTGTTGTTTTTCTGTGTTTTAACTTTTCTTCTTCAGAGTCTTCTCCGGTCAGGAAAAATCCCAATTCCCGCCAATCACCGCTGGCAACCAAGACTCGGAACCGGCACGATTCTGACCCTGACCAATCGCCTCCCAGGAAAAAAACGCAAAAGGGTGGGAATCCTGATGCTGACCGACCACCTCCTAGAAAAAAGACAGTGAAGGGCAGGCATTATGACTCTGACCCATCACCACCTAGGAGGAAGTCCCGGCCAGGTTCTGATTCTGACCAATCGCCACCGAGGAGAGGAGCTCAGAACGGCCGGGGGTCCGACTCCGACCAGTCTCCTCCCAGGAGGGCCAGGCGGGGCGGCAAGTCAGATGATGATCTGTCCCCCCCGCGCAGGAAGGACCAATCAAAGGTGATCATCTTTGAACTTCCACCAATGACAGTGTAGGGCAGGGTGGAATGAATGGCTTTTTTTAAATCAGGATGTAGTTGACTGTTTTCCAACGTTCCAGGGCCTGCTCTCTGGAGGTAAAGCGGGTCTGGTTTCCATCGACGTCCTACGGAAGGAGCAGGAGGACAACAGACGCAGAGAAAAGAACAACAAACCTCTAGAAGGTGTTTTTTTTGTGTCTGTCGAAAGGGATCTGGAAAATATAATGAGGGTTATGGTTTGCAAATTGTAATACTATGGGTGGAATGTATCTCCTTTTTTTTTTTTCCCCCTCCCCAGAGGACTCTCGTAATGCGCAGACCGTGTTCAGAGACAAGAGCGGCAAGAAGCGGGACCTGGAGACCGAGCGAGAGGAGCAGAAGAGGGTCGACGCGGAGAAAGCAGCCAAGGCTGAGAAATATGCCCAGTGGGGGAAAGGGTGAGAGACCTCATGTTATAGTTCTGTCTCTGTGTGTGTGTGTGTGGTGAACAAAACCTCTCCACTACTGTCCAGACAATGGGCAATGGAAAATTGAGAAGATTGCTGTTGCATAGGGGAACTGGGTTTGAACTGAGGAAGGGGGTGAGAGACATCATGACTTTTGTATTCCCTCTCTTTGTGTGAGGAAAGGGATGAGAGAACCAGTACGTGAAGAGACCTAGGGACCAGTGTGATCTAGTTTACCTGGCTGAATGTGTGCACCCGCTCCCACACAGCTTGGCTCAGGGCCAGATGTACCAGCAGAGAATCACGGACGCCCTGCACGAGGTCCATAAGCCGATGGCACGGCAACGCGACGACGAAGACCTGGACCGCATGCTCAGAGAGAAGCAGAGGGATGGCGACCCCATGGCGGCCATGCTGCGACGCAAGAAGGATCGCAATGCCAAACTACACAAAGGTCAGATTGACCCTCAAGTCATAAGAATAGTCATAAGTCATTACCTCTGCCATCGAAGATTGGAAAGAGGTTATGTTTTCACCCCTGTTTGTTTGATTGTCGGTTAGCAAGATAACTCAAAGTATTGAGGGAATCTGACAAAACTGGTAGTTGTTGCAGATCCCGATCAATACGACTTTTTGGTGTGGTGGAGTTATGCGCTCTACTGCCCTCTAGTTATCAATGAAACGGCATATATATAGCTGTTTTTGTGCGAAACTGCAAAACACAGGGCTTAACACATTTTTATTATAATTTTTTTTAACAACAAACCTAATAACCGTTTATATAGCGCCCACATTTATGTTATAACACAAACAATTAATGCCCTTCCCATCAAATAGAAGCACCAAATATTCCACCATGCATATAATAATAATAATAATAATAATAATATAATGTCTTCTGGATAATGCAGAGAGGCCGAGGTACAAAGGTCCAGCTCCACCACCGAACCGCTTCAACCTTCAACCAGGATACCGCTGGGATGGCGTCGACAGGTACGACTGCGTGTATGGTTCTGCGTTTGATTCCCTAATGGTCCATGGTCTACTTATCTTGAGCCACATTCCCTAACCCTTACCTGCTCCTTAATGACTGAATGTATCTGAATACACTGACTAAAGTCTTGGATTTTAAAAAAGTGTTGTTTTTAAGTGCGGTCTATTCATGTCATAGGTTTTCCATCAATGACCATGCTATTAATGATATTATAAATGCTAATCAAGTAGCATCACTAAATTGCTGTGTGGTTCTGTTTGCCAGGTCTAGTGGGTTTGAGCAGAAGCGATACAGCCGCATGGCGGACAACAGCGCCCTACAGGATGAGGCCTACAAGTGGAGCGTGGAGGACATGTAGAGACCTCCGCATGGAACAAAACCTCTCCACCGGGGTCCAGGCCATGGGGCTTTTTCACCTAGCGGCCATCTTGGTTCTTAACCCGAGCCAGGATGGCTGCTCGTGTTTAGAACCAAGATGGCCACGAGGGTGTGCCCAGAAGCGTCCGACACCGTGCCTGAACGGGGGGAGCGGCAGCGCACATGCGTCAAGAAAAATGGTTGTTTTGAATTTCGTACCGCATTTGAAGCTGCCGTGTGTTGCTGTGACACAACGTTTCGTACTCTGACTGATGAACATGGTTCACTCCACCGCACAGCAAGGACGTCAAACTTTGTACACTTGCAATCATTTCTGATTGAAGTCGGAGCTGATGATATAGATGTTGATTGTTCTAAAACAGGTTTTATTAAATGATGATTTTGTTTTTGTAAATGGCATAATGTGATCTTTTCTTGCAATGCAGTGTAGTCTCTTTCAGCACAGAAACCCTAATAGTTGGTTTATATATGATTTACCAGTAGTTTCTTATTGCTTTTGTAAATCTTAGTCACACAACTACAACTTTTTCATATTGGGGAATCCTGCTTTAGGCTTTGGTCGTTTACATTGTTGAGTATATTTTTAATTGGAGATGTGTTCTGGTAACAAACCAATCCCTTTTTATATTGTACAACATATAGACGTATATGTAGAAATATGCTGGTTAACATAATACTACCCAACATCAATCTATTATTTTGCCATTCATTGACTAATTGAAATGCAGATTACAATTTAATTGACGGTTATCTAACCTTATCTTATAAATGAATACACCATATTGAATAATTTGTATACCCACCCAGTTATATTTTATATTCCTGGTGGGGGAATTGCAAAAACAAACAAATTAAACTATCAAAATAAAGCCATGCATGTTTTTACTGAATTTAGATTACTCGTTTTAAGCGGGTAATAGAAGGCTAACAAAGATTGCACAAATATTTGCTCACAACTTATGTTGAGGATAATATTAAGCATATTTGCATTTTGTAACTGCTATCGTGGTACGCAAGAAATGGTTAACCCGTGGTAAACGGTGCCTTTACATAGGAACCATTTTGCCAAAAGAATTGTTCCTCTGCGGAATTTTTAGGTTGATGCACATGCGTCGATACTGTTTCTTCGTAGATTTGTGTGTGTGTAAACACCGGCTAGTGTTCTTGTGTTTCTCCACACTTGGAGTTGTGTTTTTTTTTAATGAACTAACCGTTTCATTTAAATGGTATTTAGCAACTACTAACTCTAGTCAAGTAAAATGAACGAGTGGAGTCCAATCGCCAATGTATACAACCCGCTGAAGGCGGGCAGTATCGATGGCACAGACCTGGAGCCCCATGACCGGGCTGTGTGGAGGGCTATGTTCGCCCGCTACAAACCGAATAAAGGTGTTGTCGGGGACCCACTTCTCACCTTGTATGTCGCCCGCTTGAACCCGCAAACAACGGAGGAGCGATTGCGAGAGGTGTTTTCGAAATACGGACAAATTAACGGGCTGCGACTGGTGAGGGACATTGTCACCGGCTTCTCCAAAAGATACGCGTTCATCGAGTACAAAGAGGAGAGGTCCATCGTCCGTGCGCGCAGGGAAGCCAATAAATTAGTGGTGGATCAAAACGAGCTTTTCGTGGATTTCGAACAAGAGAGGACCCTTAAAGGCTGGACCCCGCGACGCCTCGGCGGTGGACAAGGAGGAAAGAAGGAATCGGGACAGTTGCGCTTCGGTGGGAAGGACAGACCCTTTCGCAAACCCATCAGCCTCGGAATTGGCCATGTGCAAGATTGGACCGGTGGTCCCCGGGACTGGGAGAGAGGTTCGAGGGAACGAGAAGACCGACACGGAGAGAGGGAACGAGAAGACCGACACGGAGAGAGGGAACGAGGACAGTCCACCAGGCACCACGGGAGAGAGGCTGGATGTGGAGGCAGAGGGGAGAGAGAGGCTGGATGTGGAGGCAGAGGGGAGAGAGAGGCTGGATGTGGAGGCAGAGGGGAGAGAGAGGCTGGATGTGGAGGCAGAGGGGAGAGGGACGAGCGCGACAGGGGGAGAGAAAAAGATTCGTACAGAGAAAAGTACAAAAGTAGTGATGGAGAGAAGGAGGACAGAAGACCAAGTGACAAACACAGACACAGAGACCGCAGATGAAACCCTTTTTGGTGGATGTATATTGTGTTTTTTTTATGACATTGTTTGTTGATGCGGAATCTTTTTTCATTTTGCATTTTTTTTTTTAATAAAACGTTTGGCATTGATGGGACTGTGTTGAGCATTTAATCCCTTGAGCAGTTGGTTAAATGTCATCTTTACGTCTGTTTTAGACAAGTTGATGTCATTAGGCTTAGACAAAGTACAGCAGTGCTTCTTTCTTCGTTGAGTTATCTGTCAATAACTAGCTCTGACTAAGCTGAGATCCAATCAACATTTGATACAATCCTATTACATCAACTAAACAAAAAGTGAACTCATAATGAACACTTTGTTTGAATGAGACCACCATTACATTCTAAATCCGGTCCTATTACGCTAATAATGGCAATAGCAAAGATTACATTAACAAATTATTGACAGTACATTTTCCAAAACATAGCTGAGAAGAAGAAGAAGCCACTATTAAGGTTCTTTCTTAAATCCATAAAATTGTATGTAAACCTTTTCAGGTTAAACCTTTTGTTTTTCTAATGTATCCTTGGCACCTAACAGATGACCTCCAAAACAGATCATCACTTAGGAAGTGGCGTTTGCTCGTCCATTTGCTCTGGACCTGGTTCTGCTTCGATTCCCGTGCTTGGTTACGGGCCAACCAGGATAGGTCTCTCTCTGGATGGTGGAGAACTCTATCCTGTAAAACAAATGTACACAGAGATTCACTCTGAAACAGGCCGTCTCATCTCCTGAGGAAACCGTCCCGGATCTCTGTAAACGTGGTCCTACCTGAGCGAGGGGTTGATGGCAATGTTGTCTGGTTGTGGGTGAGCGGGCGTCCGCCGTCTGCACGGATGCTGAGGAAGAGGAGGAGGGAAGTCTTTTTGGTACAGCGACTTCATCGTGTCCTCTGTGGCCAGCTCTTGTTTCGTGTTGCTGCTGCCCACCACCCTGTGGCCCCTCTCACTGCCTTCGCCCCTGAGCTGCGCTGAATTTGTGGCCCTGCTCTGTGACGTGTGGCTGGTGGACGCCGTTGCTGTAGAACGGAATGCCCACTCTCCTATAGGGTGATGAATAAGGTCACGGTCAAGTCACATGTTCAATCAGCTCACTCGCTCATATGTACATATGTACATATTATGCTTATATGTACATATGTACATATAAGCACCCTGTCGTCTCACCGCTGCTCGGATGTTTACTGTTTAGCTTAAGGTCCCTGTGCAAACGCTGTCCTCTTTCTGGCAGTGGGACTGGCTTATAGCAAAACGCCACGTGCGACGTGGTCTCCATCTTGGTGGGCGTGTCAGGGTAAAGCAGCAACCCTGGAATAGAGAAGACACTGTATAACCCATCAGAGACAAGACAACACAGAGCTACCAGTACGAGACAGACCATTCGTGGAATAGACACACGTGACAAGAGGGCCACTAATCATACACTAGACAGACAAGACAAGAAGGGGACCAATCGTAGTATGCAGACAAGACTAGAGGTCAACGTAAACCAATCCCAGACAGAGATAAGAGGGAACAAATAGCAAAGAGGGAGAAATGTATAAATGATCTACATGGGAATGTTTCTATATTGACGATGCAGTCGCAGAGAATATACTGTACTTTCCTGCGATGGAAGGGAGTTCCCCATAGGGCCGTGCGCGTGAGAACAGCCCGTGGTGTTGGCGTGACACATGCGCCTGGTGGGCGTTTTCTGTCAGCATTCTGTCCCTGGAATCCTCCTTATGTGGTTTATTCATTGGTCTCACTGCCAAGTTCAGATCTACAATTATTGTCAATATATATATATATATGTCAAAATGTATATCCTGGCCCCACAATCCTGGGGCAGTGCTTAGGCCCTACCTGCATATGAATTCACTATGTCACGAAAATGTGTTTGCTCAGTGACTAAATGGTAATAGTAATCAAACAGTCCAATGTTTCTATTCATCTCTTAGCCGGCATCAGTCACTCCATGCCGTCAACCGCATTCGTCCAAGTTAAACCCAGCGTTGCTTACCTTGCATGTATGTAAATGACGTACGTTTATGATCCTGTAACCAAACATGTTCACTCCAACCTGCATGGGTGTTTATGTGCGGTGTTGAATGTATTTGTGTGTGTGTGTGTGTGTGTGTGTGTGTGTGTGTGTGTGTGTGTGTGTGTGTGTTCTTGTGTACATCGGTAGTCATGGTGTTCTATTCTTCCACTGTGTGTAGCAGCAGGTACTCACTGCCTTACTTGTACAATGGGCACAGTTGGGCCACGGGCAGGCAATACACACCAGCTCAATCGTTATGGTGGAGATGTGCTCCAGTTTGATTAAATATTGGTAATGGAGACAATAACATTGTTATGAGTAGTAATAATCTAAAGGCTATTTGGATTTCATTACCTAAACACCATAACCAATTGTATAAAGAAACTCATTATTATCACCTTTCATACATTTTTATTTTATTTTGATGTATACCATTTTTTATGTAGAAACACATCATTAATTTCACTTTTCATAAATGGATTCTGATTTAATGTGTTCATTTCACTTAGCTTATATGCGTGTGTTGTAAATGCTCATTGGACTTATTTATCAAATGCCTACCGAGGTACAAACAACAGAAACGGATCGGGTCTGCTGCCTTTTAAATAACTGAAGAAGCCAGCAGGAGTCTCTCGTCACCATAGTAACATGCAGTGGGCGCGCTGGAAGCAGAACACGTTGGTACAACTTGGCTACTTATACATAATAGTTTCAGCCCGATAAATACATATTATTATTACTTATATTACTTGTCCGTGGTCCAAATCTAAATTATTTGCATTATAACAACAAGTAACAAATCCTAACGGTTTTTTTTTTAATCGTTAGCGGGTATTGAATAACCGTACCGTAGTTACAACATAGTCGCGCAACTTGGTATTGAATAACCGTACCGTAGTTACAACATAGTCGCGCAACTTGGCCGAACTCTGCCTCTGTACGCCTCTTCCCTGTTTGATAGTCTGTCCGGAAGTTCTGGAGGAGGGGAAAAAAAAATGAGAAGAGCATGAAGGAAGCTGGACGAAACTTTTTTTTTTTTTTAAACAAAACGTAGTAGTATCCCCCTTTTTTTCCAACTCCACCGAGATTAACACACAACAGAGACAGAGTAGTGCGTTGGTACGTTGGTACATCATCCTATTTTTCCTTCCCAAATGGGTCTTCCCACGCTGGAGTTCAGTGACTCTTTTCTGGACAGTCCGGAGTTTCGGGAGCGCCTGCAGTGCCATGAGATCGAGCTGGAGCGGACGGACCGATTCATCAAGGAGCTCATCAAGGACGGCAACATGCTCATAACGGCTCTCAAGAGTAAGTCTGCACGGACTAAGACCATCCGTGCACAACTACACGTTGTCCCAACCCCCCCCCCCCCCCACACACACACACA
>CM051011.1:23276402-23278902 GCA_027704905.1 Muraenolepis orangiensis | reverse complement strand
TGCACTGTTCCCCAGTAGACTGTATAGTCAGCTACTGCATAGCTGCACTGTTAGGGAAAGGCCTGCATCTGATAGGCACACCTTGTTAGATGAGAGCCCAGTTCTCCATGCTTGAGTTGTAGAGAGCTTTGAGGTGCTGTGTGTGTGTGTGTGTGTGTGTGTGTGTGTGCATGAGATATATTTGTGTGTGTGTGCATGTGTGTGTGTGTGTTCATGTGTGTGTATGAAGGCATGTGGAACCTATTCTACCAATTCCCCACTGAGAATACAGACTTGACTGCATGAGAAGTCTATAAAAAGAGTGTTTATCTACAGTTCTCTCTTTATCTCTCTCTCTCTCTCTCTCTCTCTCTCTCTCTCTCTCTCTCTCTCTCTCTCTCTCTCTCTCTCTCTCTCTCTCTCTCTCTCTCTCTCTCTCTCTCTCTCTCTCTCTCTCTCTCTCTCTCTCTCTGTAGCAAATCAATTGAAGTGCAAGTATATATGCGGTAGATTTCCATTTTACACTTAGCATAAAAGTTTATGGCCCACGACACTCCTACAACCCCGCGGCCGCACTGGCCTAAAGAGACATTCTTTAGACCTGATTCAAGTCCGTCCCCCCCCCCCAGCTGGCAAATGGCCACATCGCTGACATGTCCTTCTTTTGGGGCCACTATCCTGAATGTTGAGAATTTCCCCACATCAATTAAATCTCCAGCAGTGCAGCAGTTATGCCCCATGTCGTTTATAGTTTGTCACAGAAAGACAACAGTCTTTCTGTGGGATTAGAGAATCTCTTTCATTCATCTTGAAGACTAAAGGAAAGAAAAAACCTTTGCAACTATTATTATCTATATTTTGGATTGTGTTGTCAATTATGTGCACATTCCACCTCATCCTTCTATTTCAATCTTTTTTCGAAAATAAATCATTTGGTTATGTTACCAAGTCTGATTTAATCATTTAAATCAGAATGAGTAACAGTAGGCTTTCGAATTCTGAATTACCACTTTTCTCCAGCATTTATTTAGAAATATGTCCCATTCCAGAAGCAGGATGCCCTCTGAATTGCTTAGCCATGCTCATTTGCGTCGTTGTAGTTTTTTGGTGTCTCTGATGTGCATGGTTGCAGTTTTTTTCCTGACAGAACATGGCGTCTCTGTGCTCACTGCTGCCGTCGTTGTCTTCTTTGCCCCTCAGATCCAGAACGCGGACGACGTGTTGATCTCGCCACTGGAGAGGTTCAGGAAAGAGCAGATTGGAGCAGTCAAGGTGCGTCTTCATCTCCTTCATGTCTCCTTCAACAGCCGGAGGAGGGAGTGGTCTGGGTCTCGATCGTGGTTTGGTGGTCTGGGTCGCACCACTGACGATAGGATGAGATAGAGAAGTGATCTTATGTACTGGATCTTATCTCGGCGACCGCTGCTCTCAAGCTGATCTCTGGGGGCGTCTTATGTTCCCCTCCTGTGGCCTTTATGTATAAACATTCATTTCTGATACAATTATTTATTTATTTTACCACTACGCTGTCTTGTAATGGGAGGGGGGCATTTATATATAAATTAGTATTTAGAAGGTCAGGGGTTTATTCACCAATGTCTGAGACGAGATCCTACCCATTGCTTTGATTAAGGGTGGCAGTATAGCTCAGGAGGTAGAGCGGTCGCCTCACAACCGAAAGGTTGCTGGTTCGATCCCCCGGCTCCTCCTAGCAAAAACTGTCGAGGTGTCCTTGAGCAAGACACCTTAACCCTAACTGCTCCTGATGTGCTGGCTGTCTCCTTGCATGGCTGACTCTGCCGTCGGTGTATGAATGGAGGACTTTACATGACTTGTAAAGTGCTTTGGATAAAAGTGCTATATAAAAGCCGGCATTATTATTAATAATTAATTAATAGACAATTGGTTCTCTGAACCCTGTTGAAGGCAGAGAGAATAGATGAGTGATAGTTAATGAAGTAAAGCTTTGACTTTATTTCACCAAGGTCTTCAGGTCCTAGCATTCTCAGACGGTTTCTATCATAAACACCAAAGCAACTGTAGGTACAATTGGGTTCTGTTAACCGGTTCCATTTTGGAGAGGATTCGTTAAGCTCAGAGTCTAAACAATTCCTTATCAAACCCCGATAAGGAACATAATATGAGACGAGTGCAGGCTCATAATTTAAAACTAACTAATCCTCAAGATTCAATAAGGGATTTGATTGGATTTGGGTTTGATAAGCGGCTTCGGATTCAGTAAAACGCTATAAAAACCCCAACCCAAGCTCCAGGTCATTCCTTATGTGTCGAGGGATCCGATTGGTGGATTCCGACAGATTCCTCAGACCTCGTCGCTGGTAACAAGGTCAGAGAAGGTCATGGGAACGGACATGTTCTGGGGAGAGAGAGTAAGATAGAGAGAGAGAGAGAGAGAGAGAGAGAGAGAGAGAGAGAGAGAGAGAGAGAGAGAGAGAGAGAGAGAGAGAGAGAGGGGGAAGAGAGAGAGAGAGAGAGAGAGAGAGAGAGAGAGAGGGAGAGG
>CM051011.1:23246402-23271402 GCA_027704905.1 Muraenolepis orangiensis | reverse complement strand
GACATCTTGATATGCTTACCTCTGTCTCTAGATCTATACGTTACCTTCGCTGCTCAGCAAGAAGGAGGAGAGTAAGTGCTGTGTTTGGTGGCGTTTCAGCCTGTGGCTACGCGAGGTTAGCGAGGCGACTTTGGTGACCGTGTGCTTGTCTGTTTTTGCTCCACAGCGTTTCTGAACGATGTGGGGTTCACATTTGTCAGACGGTGCATTGAGCTGGTGGAGATGAGAGGTGACGCCTTCTCTTACAATACATTGTTGACCATTGTTTTTACCCTGTTTTAATTCATTGAGCCTCTAGTGAAATGGAATCTGGGGTCATTTCTATTTGTATTGTTTTATATTTGATTAAATGCTGTCAATAGATCAAAATATTTAATCGGATTAATCACAATAAAATTCTGTGAGTAATCATCATTAATCACAAGTTTAAAAGAAACATATCCTATACATAACTTGTAGTTTTTTTTTTTTGAGGGTGACTAAACAAATGCAGGTATGGAAGAATGAAATGCTAAAAGCAGTTAGAGATCAAGACTTTTATTATTTTATTTGTTACTTTTCACTTTAGTTTTTCTGAGCAAAAAGGTCTCAGGGAGTGCTTAGTATTGCCCAAAACATCGATAATAAGATTAATATTAAGCAGAGAACTGTTACAAAATAATGTCAGAATTATTACTATTATTATTATTACTATTTTACGGCACTTTGCTAAAGCACCATCAAATCCACAGTCGCGGATGGGAGACGGCAACTCTGCCCTCTGTATAATGTGCGCTATACAGGGCATATGCTTAAAGGAAGGTTCTTTGCTGCCGCAATCATATTGCGAGTGCGATGTGTTAAAGTGCACCGCCCAGCGCTCCTTGGTGCGTCTCCTCAGTCATCCTGGTGGTTTAACGTGCCTTACTGCATGCCTCTCAGTTCATGCGCGCTGGAAACACTGAGGGAGGAGCCGCCTAAACCGGATACCAGAGCCATAGAGAGATAGGCTCTGCTGGATACTAAGATTAATCTGAGTTTTAAAAGTCTTTAAAGTATATTATATTATATTATATTATACTTTATATAGATTTTTAAATGTTGTCTTCTTTCTAACCTAGTTTTTTTAATCTGTCTTTGTGTGTGTCTGTGTGTCTGTGTGTGTTTGAGTGTGTGTGCATATTTGTGTGTGTGTGTGTGTGTGTGTGTGTGCATGTGTGTGGGTGTGTGTGTGCATATGTGTCTGTGTGCGTGTGCACTTGTGCTTGTGTGTGTGTGTGTGTGTGTGTGTGTGTGTGTGTGTGTGTGTGTGTGGAGCAGGTATTGACATGCTAGGACTCTACAGGACGGGAGGGGTCAACTCCAAAGTCCAGCGCTTGATGACGACCGTATTTGGTAAGGAGCCACGTGATGTCATTTCCCGATATGCTCACACTCTATTATGGGTCTTAACGGGAATGTTTTGGAGCTGCTGATTGTGTGTGAGATTGTGTGTGTGGTTGTATTTGGCGATTGTGTTCGTAGAGTTTATAGATAAGCATCCACTACTGATTGCATTGTGTCTCTGCAGGGTCCTCAGCTACTCCCGACACACAGCTGGACCCAGACCTCTGGGACAACAAGACCATCACCAGCGGCCTGAAGAACTACATCAGGTAACTTACCGGACCGCTTACCTGCACTTCAAAATAGGAACACCAAGGAACTAGCCCCCTTTCAAGTTAAACTACAGTATACTCAAATATATATCTGTTATTTACACCTGCCTTGGTAACACAACCACAATACAGTTTTGAGGAAAGTTGAGGTGCTTTTGTTTTGAAATAACTAAACGCAACACTTGCTAATCTGACGCGAATGTCCCACACTTTCATATCATCAACACTTGAAAATACGAAGCCTGTAGTTTTTGGTTTTTATTAAAGTGCAGTGTGACCTGGCAGGGAGACAGTGCTCACAGAAGGGTTTTTTTTGCAACCTTCGGAGGTGTCTGCCTCCTCGACATTTATAGCTTGTCGCCAAACTGGGAAAACGTACAGGTGTAAACAAGTCCATGCTCATATCGCCTTGTCTTAAACATGATATCTTCGCAGGTGTTTAGCAGAGCCTCTGATGACATACAAACTGCATAAAGACTTCATCAAAGCCGCCAGTAAGTACCACTTGCCAGACGGTATTCCTGACCTCAGCAACAGACTTACGAGCTTCACCTTCTCTGAGAGGACGAGCAGGAAGCCAGGAAGTTGGGGCATCCCGGACATGTCCTGTATTTGGGACCTAAAAAAATGCGGGATTCGCCTAAAATCGCCGGGATTCCGCTTTTTGCTTCCTATAGTCGCATTACTTCACTTATGAATGATTGATGATGATGATGATGATTGATGACGATTACTTTTAAATTTCTCCCGGTCGGTAATGAAGGCTACAACTTAAGCCCTTCACGCAAACATTGGTCAAACTGCATGTCAATCTTTACTATCATTATCATATTATCATCATTCCGAGTCATTACATCCCTATCCTGCCCAGAGTGTCCTCTTTTCTTCTAAAAAAACTAAATATGGTCACCCTATCACAAGGCCAATGACACTCAAACATTCCCCGGCGATGCGCAAGCCCGGCGTTTATCCGCAGTCTGTGTTTGTTGTTGAGACTGGGTTCTTGTGTGTCTCAGAGTCGGACGACCATGGGTACCGCGTCAGAGCCGTCCACGCTCTGGTGTACAAGCTCCCGGAGAAGAATCGCCAGATGTTGGACCTGCTGACCGACCACCTCTTCAAGTACGGCCCTAACACTCGTCACTCTGGGGGTCACTATTAGTTGGTTTGCTATAAGGTGTTTGAAAACATAGGGATTCGTACATTTGTATGTGTACAGGAGACAGTTTTCTGTCCCAATTGTCTAAAGTGACCTAGAGACCCAAGACAAAACCACGCTGGCTGCTAGATAAATAAGGCCCATAGCTGACAACTGATCTTCATTTTCATAATTTCCTCGCGTCACAGAAATGAATCGGAAATGTATTACCTTCAGAATTGTATTACCTTCAGAATTGTATTACTTTCAGAATTGTATTACCTTCAGAAATGTATTATCTTCCAGGGGAATAGTGACCGGGTTCGATTCTGCCATGACCACAGCCCCTACCCAGAGGCATAGCAGAGCCAATTGCTTTGGAGAAAAGCCTCTGCTTAATAGCGATCGTATTTAGGTTTATCATTCATGCTGAATTGATCTAAACCAGTGGTTCCCAAACTTTTGAAGTTCCTGTACCTCCTCAAATATGTAACCTCCTGCTGTGTACGCCCTATACCGCTCATCTAATGTTACATATGAAGACAAGACAGTGTTATTAACTATTGAAGGTCCTGTACCCCCTCAAACATGTAACCTCCTGCTGTGTAACCCCCTCCACCTCTCATCTGATGTTACATATGAAGACCAGACGTTGTTATTAAATATTTTGCACATTATTCAGCCTCGTAGAAAGCCCTCTCAAATTTCAAACAAGTGCACATCAGCTCAAACACAATATGAATGACTTCTCTGAAAAAGTTATATATATTATATTATATACATTGGTCAAAATAAATAGACTGCCTTTTATATAGCGCTTTACAAGTCATGCCTCACATTCACCCATACACACACATTCCACCACAGACGGCGGAGTCAGCCAATGCGAGGAGAGAGTTAGGGTTAGGGCGTCTTGCTCAAGGACACCTCAGCACTTTTTGCTAGGAGGAGCCGGGGGGGGATCAAACTAGCAACCTTCCGGTTGTGAGGCGACCGCGCTACCTCCTGAGCTACACTGCCACCCCATAACATATTAAGTTAGAGTCAAATCATTTTTTAAATGTAAACCATAAGAAGAAAATGTTGTATTCTGTTCTTGCAACAACCAAATAAGTGACCGATTGAAGAAGAGTAGGGGCAGGTGTGTATTTAGTGTTTTTATTTTGGACACAGAGAGGCTATTACAGATGGTTGGCGTACCTTGACGTAACGTCGGCACCCCTGGGGGTACATGGACCCCACTTTGGGAATAGCCGATCTAAACGCTATGTAACGACTGGGTGTCGTGTTCTCAGAGTCTCCGCCCACAGTGAGCAGAACATGATGACCGTGTCCAACCTGGGCATGATCTTCGGTCCCACGCTGATGAGGTCACAGGAGGAGACGGTGGCGGCCATGATGAACATCAAGTTCCAGAACATTGTGGTGGAGATCCTCATTGAGAACCGCGATAAGGTGGGAACACACACACACACACACACACACACACACACACACACATACATTCGTATAGACGCACACACACACCCACCAATTTACACACACACACACACACACACACACACACACACGCACACACACACACACAAATATACATGTACACGTCCTACTCACACACACACATGCACACAGTCTGATAGCCAGGAGCGCAAACACTGAGGTGTGTGTGTGTGTGTGTGTGTGTGTGTGTGTGTCTCTCTCTCCAGATCTTCGGGGAGGTTCCGGACCCCTCGGTGCCGCTGCCTCCGGCCCCCGCGACGTCCCGCGGGGCCTCGCGCCGCAGCAGGGTTATCTGCCTGTCCTCCGGCAAGAGGAGGCCCCGCCTCTACCCCCCCGCCCTCTGCCTGGCGGACAACGACAGTACGTCTCATTGGCTCACAGCGCCTGTCACTCACCAACCACCCCCCCCCCCCCCGATACCGCGCGACAGTTTTGCTGGTTTGAATGGAGGAAACCTAACACCACCTCCCCTTGACGTCACTTTATCTCTGAGCCAGGTTCTCCACTACGGCCCCAGCTGTGGTCTTTTCTCTCCTGTCCCACTGAAAGGCGTTATCTTAGACCTGCTGTTTTCTTAAGGATAGTCAAGAGTTTATGGGAAGGCCAAACGCAAGGCAGGACGACATCCTGGACTGGTTTAGCTCCAGGGACACCGGTGGTGGTGGTGGTGGTGGTGGTGGTGGAGTAGAGTGTGGGGGAAGGTGGGAGGGGAATGCGAGGAATGTGTCTCTACACGCAGCGAGCTCCGCATTCACTCACAAGTTTGTCTCTCCCGGTTCAACGGCCTTGGGGGGTTTCGGTGAGCCGGGCGCTGCCAACATCTTATTTCACATGTGTTACTACTTGATTTTCAGCACAGGAACTCTCACCGGGCCTCCCTGATTCACTCCCAGGGAAACGTATCCATTGGTACCTGATCAGGGGTTAGCCCTTCAGTCTTTGGGTTCCCCCGGATCACCGGGACCAGTGGTTTTCCAAAGTCACTGGCCGCTCACATTTTTACCAGCCGAATTCCCCCCATAGTAGCTAGACTATGGATGTGGCCGTGATGATAACAAATAACAACACGTTTTTTTTGCCTTATGATCACCTCGAATTTACAGAATTATTTCAGATGCCTTTTGTCAACTTCAATTATTTAGTAATAGTAAATAGTAAATGCTACCAAAAGGTCAGTTATAAGTTACAAGCCACTGCCGAATTGGCCGGTGTTAACGTCATGCCCTGTGTCTGACTATGTGGTGTGTTTTGAATGTGTTCATGGTTTTCATGTTTTTAAAGGACACACACCGGTCTGGGTGATCAAACCGTCTTAACGGTCTCCTCTGGTTTCACTAAAGCATCCGTCACCGGTAGCATTTGCCAAAATGCCTTTGTTGTGTCGAGACAGTTACGGTGGTTAAATCCCCCAAATTCAACATGTACGGTTTATAGGGTCTTGCTGTGTGTGTGTGTGTGCGTGCGTGTGTGTGTGCGTGTGTGTGTGTGTGTGTGGTGTGTGTGTGTGTGTGTGTGTGTGTGTGTGTGTGTGCGCACTGAGCTTATCTGGATGCAGATAGCATGTGTGGCCTGTGACGAGCACACTGCACAGCATTGGCGCCTGTTTAATGTCCTCTTGTTGTCCCCTCGTGTCTCTCTCAGGCGATACCTTCAGCAGCCCCAGCACCACGCCCCGTGGCAGCCAGGAGTCCCTCTCCTCCCACTCCTCGGAGAAGAACGGCCTGTCCGTCCCCTCTCTTCCTCTCTCCCCCACCGACGGCCCTCCCGCCTCCTCCTCCTCCTCCTCCACGTCTCCTCGCTCCCCGCCGCAGCGCTCGCTCAACGGCGGCGGAGACGTGGGCCAACGCCCGGACGCGGCCGTGGCCGCGGCATTTACTCCTTCCTGTTCGCGCGGCTCCTCCTCCTTCTCCCGGCAGCCCTCCTACTCCTCCATCAGCTCCTCCACCTCCTCCTTACCCCTGACGGTAGAGAGAAGTCCGGCCGCACGGCGAAACGCCGCCGCCGCCGCCGCCTCCTCCCCTTCCATAGCCATGGCGTCCAGAGCCTCCTCTGTCTCCTCCTCCTCCTGCTCCAGCACACTCCGGCGTCCGGCGGCGGAGCGCACCTCCTCGCTGCACGGGAGCACCGCCTCTGTCCTCCTCCCCAGGGCCTCCTCCGGCTGCTCCATGAAGACTTCCACGCTCACTCCCTCGTCCTCCCGCTATTCCACCTCCCCGGTCGACTCCTCCTCGTCCTCCGCCGCCGCCGCTGCCGCCGTCGCCGTGGGGGCGGAGTCCGGGCACGGCTGCCCAGACACGCCGTCCGCCTCCCAGCCGCAGCGCAGGGCTGCCTTCCGCAGGGCCTCGTCCTCGTCCTCGTCCTCGTCCTCTCTGTTCCCCTACCGCCTCTCCGCCTGCACCTCGCTCACCTCCCTTCACATCTCGGAGGGTGCGTACCAGAAGCCACCCCAATGTCTTGTGTGTTGCATTCACATGCCTAACGTGTGGGTGATGAGTGTGTGGTGAATGATGCCGTAGAGGTGGCGTGATGTGGTGTGAGGAGAGTGATGTGGTGTGAGAGGAGAGTGATGTGGTGTGAGGAGAGTGATGTGGTGTGAGGAGAGTGATGTGGTGTGAGAGGAGAGTGATGTGGTGTGAGGAGAGTGATGTGGTGTGAGGAGAGTGATGTGGTGTGAGGAGAGTGATGTGGTGTGAGAGGAGAGTGATGTGGTGTGAGGAGAGTGATGTGGTGTGAGGAGAGTGATGTGGTGTGAGAGGAGAGTGATGTGGTGTGAGGAGAGTGATGTGGTGTGAGGAGAGTGATGTGGTGTGACAGGAGAGTGATGTGGTGTGACAGGAGAGTGATGTGGTGTGAGGAGAGTGATGTGGTGTGAGAGGAGAGTGATGTGGTGTGAGGAGAGTGATGTGGTGTGAGGAGAGTGATGTGGTGTGACAGGAGAGTGATGTGGTGTGAGGAGAGTGATGTGGTGTGAGGAGAGTGATGTGGTGTGAGGAGAGTGATGTGGTGTGACAGGAGAGTGATGTGGTGTGAGGAGAGTGATGTGGTGTGAGGAGAGTGATGTGGTGTGAGAGGAGAGTGATGTGGTGTGAGGAGAGTGATGTGGTCTGAGGAGAGTGATGTGGTGTGACAGGAGAGTGATGTGGTGTGAGGAGAGTGATGTGGTGTGAGGAGAGTGATGTGGTGTGAGGAGAGTGATGTGGTGTGACAGGAGAGTGATGTGGTGTGACAGGAGAGTGATGTGGTGTGAGGAGAGTGATGTGGTGTGAGGAGAGTGATGTGGTGTGACAGGAGAGTGATGTGGTGTGAGGAGAGTGATGTGGTGTGACAGGAGAGTGATGTGGTGTGAGGAGAGTGATGTGGTGTGACAGGAGAGTGATGTGGTGTGAGGAGAGTGATGTGGTGTGACAGGAGAGTGATGTGGTGTGACAGGAGAGTGATGTGGTGTGAGGAGAGTGATGTGGTGTGACAGGAGAGTGATGTGGTGTGACAGGAGAGTGATGTGGTGTGAGGAGAGTGATGTGGTGTGACAGGAGAGTGATGTGGTGTGACAGGAGAGTGATGTGGTGTGAGGAGAGTGATGTGGTGTGACAGGAGAGTGATGTGGTGTGACAGGAGTGATGTGGTGTGGCAGGAGAGTGATGTGGTGTGAGGAGAGTGATGTGGTGTGAGGAGAGTGATGTGAGGTGATTGATGTGTGTGAGGTGAAGGTGAATGTGTGTGTGAGGTGAGCGAGGGTTAGGGTTACATATATATATATATATATATAAATATATATATATATATATATATATATATATAAATATATATTTACATTAGTAGTATTAGTATTGACGTTTGAACACGCTACAGATTACAAGAGCTGCCATGGCTCCATCCAGAGCCTGATGTCACTGGATCCCAGAGACAAAGCGCGGCCACTCAGGGCCTCTCACACCCGCAGTGGCTCTGACCTCACCTTCAGGAAGCCTGCCGCCGCCAACGGCTACCAGAAGCCTGCTTCCGTGTGAGTGCAGACGTCCTTCCCCTTTCACCACCAGCTCAGTATCCCTCACCCGCATTGTATTCATCTCATTATTCGGTTGTAATGGTTGTGTGTGCATGTGTGTTCATGCGTCCCCACATGTTCATTCATGAATGTGTGTGTGTGTGTGTGTGTGTGCGTGCGCGTGTGTATTGTCCTCTAGAGCTCCGCTGCGTGACAGTACCGTGTTCTCCTCGGCATTTGACGTGTTCCCCAAGGGAAGGTAGGAATACGACCTCTGACCCGGATCAAACCTGTTTCACATCAGACACAACGCACCCCTCTGACCTCTTACCCGCCTCATCCTTACTGCAGCGTATTTGTACACATGTCTACATGCTGTTACACTCCTACTGTCTCTTTCTGTGTGTGTGTGTGTGTGTGTGTGTGTGTCTCTCTCTCTCTCTCTCTCTCTCTCTCTCTCTCTCTCTCTCTCTCTCTCTCTCTCTCTCTCTCTCTCTCTCCCAGGGATGCCAAGGCGCTGTACTCCTGTGAGGCAGAACACAGTCATGAGCTCAGCTTCCCCCAGGGGGCGCACTTCTCAAATGGTAGCTACCCCCCCCCCCCCCACACACACACACACACCCACACACACACCCACACACACAAACCTATTGGTCGAGCCATTAAGATATGACTTGTGTTTTGTCTCCACAGTGTGTCCTTCTGTGGAACCAGGCTGGCTCCAGGCGACGTACAACAGCAGAACAGGCCTCATTCCCGAGAACTACATCACATACATGTAACTCTTACGTTCCTGAATAAACGACATCACATACATCTAACCTCTTACCTTTCTCAATAAACAACATCACATACATCTGTGATGTTCCTACACGGAACCCACTTCGGCGGCAGGATAGCTCAGGCGGGTTTGGACTTGGCCTTGGAACCGGAAGGTCGCCGGTTCAAGTCCCCGAAACATCTGGGCATTGCCGAGTTGCCCATGAGCAAGGCACCAGACCCCCAACACTGCACCCCGAGCGGCTGTATATACAATAGCTGCTCCCACTGCTCCTAATACTAGGACGGGTTAAATGCAGAGAAACACATTTCACTGTGTGTTTAAATGTACATTTTATTTTAAATGTTAAATGTATGTGACCAATAAAGAGGATTCAATCCTCCACACCTACATCACAAACATCTAACTTATGTTCCTAAATAAACTACATCACATATATCTAACTTATGTTCCTAAATAAACGACATCACATCTTAATCAAACTCCCTCCCAATATTCTCTGGGACCTCGCCAGAGAGAACAGCATAGCACATAACGCACGGCGATGCCTTTTTAAAGATGTAATATTTATATGATGAATATTTATCGTTTAGTTGTCCTGTCGATTTATATGATTGAACTGTGTGACTGTGTGACTGTGTAACTGTGGGGCGAGGCCTAATAGTGTCTCACTGCCATCCGTAGTGTATTTAGCTCCCCTTGAGGTGAACGATCGCCTGGGCATTATCCAAAGCCAACATGTTGGACATTGAATGAATCTGTGTTCATTTGAAACAGTCGCGTGTGTCTTTTGTGGTGTTCCGTCTCGAGTCTTTGGAAAGCACTTTGTTTGTGGCGCCTGGCGGTCAAGGGTGCTGGCTACACTTAACACCCCGTCAGTATTTCCTTAGTATCTATCTAACCTAAGATGAGCCGTGTGTTCTCTGTACCGCGTTGATGAATATTAATCTTATGAATGTCATGTGGCCCCTGGTCTCTCTCTCTCTGCCGGGCCAAAAATTAAAAACATATAACTATTGTTTTCCTCTCCTCTCTCGTTTATGTGTGAACATAGGGGTCACATTGTTAGTTTTCTAAAGGTCAAGTTGCCATTTTTATTGTTTTGCTTATTTTGGCTAGTACATTCTACTATATATAAAACTATTACATAGTAGTATTTATAGGACTGGAGGAACAATTTAAAAATAACTGTTTCTGGAAAGGTGCATTGTTTTGGGAAATCTCTTTCTCTCTCTGTTTCCCCCCCCCCTCTCTCTCTCGCTCTGATCTCTCTCTCTCTCTCTCTCGCTCTGATTCTCTCTCTCTCTCTCTCTCTCTCTCTCTCTCTCTCTCTCTCTCTCTCTCTCTCTCTCTCTCTCTCTCTCTCTCTCTCTCTCTCTCTCTCTCTCTCTCTCTCTCTCTCTCTCTCTCTCTCTCTCTCTCTCTCTCTCTCTCTCTCTCTCTCTCTCTCTCTCTCTCTCGTGACTGGGCCTTGAGCAAGGAACCTGACTCCTATTCCAGGGTCATTCTCTGTTACAACACAGTGAGCAGCGAGTACAGCACGTTTAGAATGGTCTTTTCAAGGTCCTTTTAGTCACGTATGGGTGTGGTTAAGATAATCACATCTAAATATACTGTATCTTGTGGTCGACAACCTCGTTTGTCACCAACACCAACGGTGGACATGAGAATATATAATGGTGTATAGTTAAAGAATATGCAATTGAGAAGAAAACAGATACAACAATACATTATAACAATATACTAATCATTTTATTTAGAGATTTACTCTACAGTGAAACATTAAATCAAATATTTCTGTATTGGGATACAGAAAAACACATTTTGGGTGTGTGCGTGTGAATGTGCACGCATGCATGTATGTATACTTGTGTAAATGTGGGTTTCTGCGTGTGTGTGTGTGTGTGTGCTCGTGCATGCCTGTGCCTGTGTGTGGTGCCTGTCTGTGTGTGGTTTGTGTGTGTGTGTGTGTGTGTGTGTGTGTGTGTGTGTGTGAACCAAGCGAGGAACTACTTTGAAGGTGTGTTGTTGTCGTCGGGTGTCCTCAGAAGTCTCCTCAGGGCCTCCATGGTCTGGGCCTGGTCCTCCAGCAGCTCGTAGCGCAGGCTAGAGATATCCTGCTTGATCTCCTTCAGCTCCCCTGGGTCACACACACACACACACACACACACAAATTGAGAATTAGAATGCCTTTATCGTCAATGAACAAGTACAATTCAATTGTGTAGCAATCTTCACGGTCACTCTTAACAAAACAGCAATTAAAAAAAAATCGAAATTACAAACTAAACTAAACAAAATAAACACACTTAACATTGCCAAATAGGAGTACAAATGTACACCTATTCATTTAAACACACACGACCCTGAATTCTCTGTGAGTGGCTTTGGACCAAGGTGGTTCCTGCACAGTGGTTTAACGGTAACTCTCCCGCACCCTCGGTGATCTCGTCGCTCTCCTTGTCGGCCCGCGCTTTGATGATGTAACGTTTTATCAGCCGCTTCATGATGATCTGAAAACAGTCACAGTCACAGTCAACAGGTGAGCGTCACGAAGCCCCCCAGGTGTATCGGTGTAAATCGGTGTTGTGTTGTGTTATGTTTTTTAAAACCGGTTGTTTCCCTCTGAGATGTATTATCGTAATGTGCGTTTACCCGGTATCTCGAGGGGCCGTCAGCGCTGCTGCATCCTGAGCCGCTGCTGCTCCCCAGCTAGAAAATAGCAACAAAGTGTCAACTTTTTGATTAGCATTTTCCTACACAGCCTCGAATGGTTGGCCATTGGGCCAATAGCCCCCGTTGGTGGAGGGGCTTTTTTTTTTAGTCCGTTGTAAACGCTTCCAAAAACCCATTGGACAAATATAAAAGTAAAAACAAATAAAAGTACAAACACGGGATGGATGGACCATCGCTCTCTTCTTTGTATTGTTTCATAGGAGTTGGAATACAGCAGCGGTCTGTCGTGCCAGCATGTGGCCACAGGAGGGTGCTCAAGCGCTTTGTTTTACAGCGATAACAGCGACTAGGTCAAGCGCTATATGGTCAAGAAAGAGTTTTATATTAGATTTGATTATACATTGTCATGGTTGCACAACTGCCGTCTAAGAAGCTTGTCACAAAATACTCTTTATTTGTGTTGCATGTTGTGTAAGAAGTAAGCACCCTTATTGTTTGGTTCAAGGAAAGTGGGAATTTGAAACGGTAAGCCATGAATTTTCTTTAGGTAACATAATAACATAATTGCAGCTATTATTGGAACTGCTCCGACAAGCCTTCAGTCTAATGACCTTATAAAGTTAAGACTCTTGGCTTTTAGACTTTATAGTACAAGGGCAAGGAAGTACTTAAACTTTGGCCCTATTACATTTTCGAAGCCTGGCTTAGCCTAGAGAATGTTTTATTGCTTTATCGTTTTGGATGTTTGCGTGTGTGTTGATGCGTGCGTGCGCGTGTGTGTGCATGCGTGCGTGCGTGCGCGTGTGTGTGCATGCGTGCGTGCGTGCGTGTCTTTACGAGTATGTGTGTGTGTGTGTGTGTGTGTGTGTGTGTTTACGAGTGTGTGTGTGTGTTTGTGGGGGGAGGGTTTCACTGCCAGTGAATTCAACCAGTGTTCCAGTCTAGTCTGTTATCTGTGTGAGAGGAGGGATGATTGAGGCTGGAGAACTACCAGGAAGAGTTGGTCAGAGGTCAGAGGTGAGAGGGAACTCTCAATAGCATCGTAGGAACGGAGCCACACAGGGAAAATCTAAACGATGATAAGGTTCGGCCTTCGACCCCTACCTGTTCCTTAAGCGGCATATATCCGAGTTCACTGTAAGTCACTTTGGCTAAGACTATCGGCTAAATTATTTAGTGTACATGAATTTGGCTACTATTTAAGCTTTCAGTCGTCAAATTGCAATCTGTCCATTTTCCTGCTGTAACATCTGAATTAACCGAGAGGTATATAATGTTATCGTAAAGGTGCTGTAGGTGAGAGTTAAGAGTGTAGTTTGAGTAGTTTGAGTGTCATTTGGAAATTCCATAGCCATTGGTCAGCTATTAGTGAGTGAAATGCTCTGTGACAATATCTGGTCTTTTTTAATGGTTGTTTATGTCCGTTCTCTTTTCTGCTCTCTTTCTCTTTGCACCTCTACAAATGTTACCTACAGCATCTTTACAATTTAAGCGTCTGCCTGTACCTGGTTGGGCTGGTCGGTGGCCGGCTCTGGGTTCCTGGGCCGGGCCAGGTGGTGCAGCAGCATGTCTCTGAGGCCGGTGGCCAGGCCCAGCAAGGTCTTGGGGCTGGGGACCAGGTTGAACGGCACAGGGATGGTCCTGCCCTCCTCAAAGTAGGAGAACCACAGTTTGGCCCGGGCAAACTTCCACTCCACGTCTGCGTCGTCCTGCCGCCGCCGCGGTGGTGGTGGTGGTGTGCCACGATAAGGGAATGGCAGCGATAAAAGAAGGTGTTAGTATCTAACCTATATTTGAGTGCATGATTCTTAGCATGAGTGGGAATCTTAGCCAGTGGGAATCGAATCCCTAACCCTTACCATCCTCTACCGAATTGGCCTCCACAGAAACCCTTTCCTGTTTAGGCCAACAACAACAATGAGAAGGTGATGATGCTGCTGCACCACTGGCACTTTAAAATGCTTTAAAATGCTTTAAAATGCTTTTTGCACAATTCAACACATGTATATATCATCCATCAGTCACTTTATTGTTCTTTTTCTTGTGTAAAGTATTTTGATAGTATAGTGTTTTCAGAAAATGACCCACTGCGGGAGGGAATGGGAGTAAGCATTCCATTGTACTTATATGGCATATGGCAAATCAAAGGTCTTGCTGGAGCCATATCGGTGTCATGATCAAATCAGTATTAGGAGGAGTGTGACTGGTCAGGTCAAGTCAAGGCTCTATTTGTATAGCCTTTAATCATGTGTCTTTAAACATGGGTCAGAGGACACATTCCAGGACACCCTGAAAAGGAATACTCCCCTCATGCTCAAAGGGGAGAATCCTCGATAAGGACGGCGGGGGAGAGGGATCAGGGCCTCGGCGAGCGCCGGCCGTACCTCGATCTCCTGGAAGGAGCTGTTGATCATGGCGATCAGCATGTTGAGCAGCACCACCACCATGGTGACGTTGTAGACGCCGTACAGCACGTAGCCGATGTTCTCGATGAACTTGTGTCCGTTGTTGACCACCACCGAGCGGACCTCGGACAGGCCGAAGATGGCCCAGAACAGCGTCTTGAAGCTCTCCTCCAAGCTGAAAACCCGAAAGGACCAGGAAAACCGCTGAGCACCTGCGACGACGTTGTTGTCCGAGTGCTCGGTCGTCGTCATCATCATCATCATCATCCGTATTGTTGTCATCATCATCATCTTCGCTATCTATCGCAATCATCATCGTCGTCGTTGTGAACATAATTCATGTCTGCGGTGTTGAGATTTAATTTAGCATTATTTTTATTGTTACCTCCGCCATCGAAGATGGGGTTATGTTTTTGTCCCTGGTTGTCTGTCCTGTTTGTCTCTTTGTTTGTCTGTTAGCACGATAACTCAACAATATTATGTATGGAATTGGACTAAATATTACTTATGGGCCAAGGAACAGTTGATTCGATTTTGGCACAGATCTGGATCCGAATCGAGATCCACGGGACTTTTTGGTGTGGCGTAGGTATGTGCTTTATCGAGGATAAATCGGAATTGGAGATGATTTAATTAAATTATTTTCAACGTGTGTGTGTGTGTGTGTGTGTGTGTGTGTGTGTGTGTGTGTGTGTCCGCTCGTGTCTCACGTGGTGAAGGCCTCGTTGGCCTTGGCGCCCAGGTAGTAGGAGTAAAGGTTGAACATGCCGATCATAAAGGCCAGGAAGACGAGGACGAAGATCACCATGAACTTCATGATGTCCTTCACCGTCCGGCCCAGGGAGATCTGCAGCGGCCCGAAGCTCTCGTTGGCCGGCAGGATGTAGGCGATCCGGGAGAAGCTGAGCACCACGGCAACCGCGTACAGCCCCTCGGATACCAGCTGGGGGTCCGACGGCAACCAGTGTGTGCGCGCTATGAAGGAAACGGAATGAGGTCACCCAAAGTGTGAACTGTAATTTGCCGTTATAGTGATGGAGGTAAGATAGTCGAGGGCTTGACGATGTGGTTGAAATCAGTATCGTGATTATCATTGGGGATTATTCTTCCGATATCCATAGCTACCACAAAATGGTGAAATCATGCAAAAGCTGCAATTCAATTCAATGAACTGCAATTCAATGCTATGTATGCTGTGTTACGACATTTTTTTAATAATATTTCTTAAAAAAATTTTACAAACCAAATTAGCTTGTTATTATCAAGGTAGACAACAGAATTGTGTATAACGATATCATGATCATCATATTATCACAATATGATTTCACTCAAACACTATAAACAATAATACTGAACTATTGCCCAGGCCGAGGATAGTCTAGTAGTTATGGTGTGAGTGTGAGTGTGTGTGTGCTTCACTTGCCCAGGGTGTAGTATTTGACCTCTGGGGGCAGTAGTGAGTAGTTGAAGGCAGTGGTGTAATGTTGGTGGACATAGGTCTGGGCCACGCAGGCGTGACTAAAAGCAGAGAAGCGGCAGCTGAACGACGCCAGAAAGATGGCCAACATCCCAAAGTCTAGAAAGTTCCAGGGTTCCAGCAGGTACTCCCCCGGACCCTGGCTCCAGATCTCCTTCACCTCAGCCCAGATCATTCCTGCAGAGATGAAACCCAAGATATGATATGACCTATGACCTATGACCAAGGATGTGATAGGTCCTCTCCTATGACCCAGGCTATGATAGGTCATCACCTATGACCCAGGATATGATAGGTCCTCACCTTTGACCCAGGATTTGGTAGGTCCTCACCTTTGACCCAGGATTTGGTAGGTCCTCACCTTTGACCCAGGATTTGGTAGGTTTTCACCTATGACCCAGGCTATGATAAGTCCTCCACCATGACCCAGGATATGATAATACCTATGACCTAGGATATGATAATACCTATGACCCAGGATAATATAGGTCCTCAACTTTGAACCAGAAAATAATAGGTCCTCACCTTTGACCCAGGATATGATAAGACATATGACCTAGGATATGATAGGTCCTCACCTATGACCCAGGATATGATAAGAACTATGACCCAGGATATGATGGGTCCTGACCTTTGACCCAGGATATGATGGGTCCGCACCTTTGACCCAGGATATGATGCGTCCTCACCTTTGACCCAGGATATGATGCGTCCTCACCTTTGACCCAGGCTATGATGGGTCCTCACCTTTGACCCAGGATATGATAAGACATATGACCCAGGATATAATAGGGCCTCACCTATGACCCAGGATATGATGGGTTCTCACCTATGACCCAGGATATGATCAGGGTCTCCATCCAGGTGAAGGGGGTGGTGGTCATCCGGTAGAGCAGCAGGGGGTCTGGCTCGGGGGAGGAGGGGGGTCTGCGGAGGTGGTGGTGGGTCATGTTGGCCAGCAGGGGGGGTCCGGAGAAGCGGTCCGCGGCGTTGAGCACCAGCAGACCCAGGAAGATGGTGAAGGATGAGGCGTGTGCCACGAACTTCATGAATGGACTGCGCATCACCCTACCCACCTAGAGAGAGAGAGAGAGAGAGAGAGAGAGAGAGAACATTATTATGAAAAAATTAATGAATATTATTATTAGCCTTGTATCAATTATTCTGAGTAGCTTATATTACTATTAATGTTATTTGTTTATATTAGTCGATAGTTTAATAGTTGATCTTGGCATTATCGTTATTATTCACGTTCATATTCTTCTTTTTATTATTAGAGTGTTTTCGTAATACTTTCTGCAGGGGGCCACCCATGCAGTATCTATCTATCTATTATGTGTATCTGTTACCTTGCTGCAGGGAGCTATCCAGTAGGCCATGGCCAGGGCGGGCAGCCCCAGGCCTACAGCCAGGACCACCAGCAGCTTGATGCCCATGGTCTGCTGCCGGAGGCCGGGCAGACTCTCGTACCAGATGCCCAGCAGCTGCTGCTGGCAGTTGGGATGGGCTACGAACTGAAGACACAAGACACAAGGTGTGTCAGTGGGCATGTGTGTGTTTATGTGCCTTTATGTGTGTTTATGAATGTGTGTGTGTGTGTGCGTGTGTGTGCGTGCATGCACACACACACACAAAGGGGGGGGGGGGGGCACACATATAGGGGGGGGGGGGGCATAGAAGGATGTCGGCCCGGTATTTCGCTGCCTCTATGACCTTAACCAGAGTTTCCATTCTAGTCCGTTATCTGTGTCTTCAGAGGAGGAATGAGGTTGGAAAACGGCAAAACTCTGCTGGTTTACAGACCTGTAAACCCAGCCACAGATAGTGTGGTTTAGAAGCACTGTGGATAGCGCATACAGCTATACAATACATATACAGCTATACAATCTCATTATCAACAAGCTGCTTTGTGCCAATTAGACCAACGTAACGCGAACATAAGACCAATGTAATGCCAATGTAGCAGCTGGCCTAACATCAACGTTACACCAACTTTCATCTGGTTTGATTAATTTCCTCCTAATAATGGGTTGCATAATGTAACACTAAAGTATCAGCAACATTAGGCCAATGTAAAACCAATGCAAGAAGATGGAACACTAGCATAAAACCAAAGAAACACCAACGCAAGAGGGCCTACCTCCGCCACACCAAAAAGTCCCCTTTGTCCTATCAGTTCTGTGGCTAAACAATCCATCTAAAGCCACAGTTCTTAATCATTTCATCCGGTCAATGTGATTAATCATTTTCACTTATTTTGCATGCACCATTGTTTAAGTACCTTGTGTATCAATATGTAGGACCTACATATTGATACACAGATATTAAACTTCAAACATAGACCTACAATGTAGGTCTATGTTTCAAGTTTAATATCTGTGATGTTTTGCCCTATCTCCCAATGCTAAAGAATCCTTCAAAATATTCCTGGATCCGGATCTGCGGGGGTCCTGATTCGTATCCCGATATTTACCTAAATGTTCTTGAATCGTAATTCCACCTAAACCGTCACCAAGTTTTATGGAAAGATGTTGGTAACTTTGTGAAATATGACACAATATGTAATATTTTTGCATCTAACCACCAGCAATCTCACCACCAACAGACAAACAAACGAGTGAAATAATCCGGCCGAGATAATAAAACGACGTACGACCACCGTGAGGCGGGCGCCAACATCAGACCATCGTAAAGGGGGCCAACATGGAGCAAACGATGTGACACTGACCTTCTTCAGTTCGTATTTAATGGCCAGCTTGAGTCTGGCGAGCGAGGTCCTTGCCGGGGGCTCGAAGCTGTCCTCGCGGTCCGGCTCGCCGCTCAGAATGGCCTCCACCTCCTCGGTGCTACGGCAGAGGTCCAACAGACCCACCACGTAGTCCTTGCACTGGCTCGACAGACTGCAGTACTCGTTCTGCCAGTAAACGCCCGTAGAAGAGGGAGAGAGGGGGGGATGTTAAGAGTGTATGTGTCTGTGTGTGATTGTGTGTAAGTGTGTGTCTGTGTCAGTGTGTCACTCAGTGAGTGTGTGCGTGCGTGTGTGTGTGTTATGACATTCTGAGTGCGTCGGATGTCATTGTGTATCGTTGCGGTCATCTCTTATTACTCTAACCTATACCCTTGTACCCTAACTTTATCAGCACCTCTAAAATGTGTCCTAGGATGCATAGGCCCCTATGATCCTGGGCACCCTGACTTTTGTGGCAGGCCTACCTTATCAGACAAGGTACCCTGACTTTTGAGGTAGGCCTACCCTATCAGGGGACGAACCCGAGCATTGCATATGTTTGGCAGTAGACTGTAGCTAGAGACTGTAGCTACAGCAGGGTGACCAGATTTTCCAACACCAAGACACTTATGCACGTCCAATTCCGTACACAACTTTTTGAGTTATCTTGCTGACAGACAAACAGACAAGCGGGTGATAGCGTAGATATTATTTTAATTGGGGTGAAAGCCGGGACAATACAGTAGTGAACGTTGAAAACCAGGACATTTTAGAGTTTCGTGGATATTTGACGCCACTCGGGACACCCAGCCTGAAACCAGGGACAATCCCGGCCCAACCCGGACGTCCAGTCACCGCAGGGCTCAGGTAGAGCATGCGGACGGGGGGGGTGGGGGGGTCAGCCTGTGTTGTGTTCTGCTCCTCATTAAGACCAGAACACACTCCAGCCCATGCTTCCAGGGCTTGTAAAAGGCTGACGTGTTTAGAGGCAGCGTGGACCAGACCTTGTCAACCCGAGACCAAACAGCATTGAAAATGTCAGTACGTGCACAGTAAACATCCGCTCAGTGTTGGCGTGTGCCATCCAGCTCCATGTTTACACGTGTTTGAGTGTTTGAGCATTTTTGCGCATGTGTGTGTTTGTTTACGTGTGTTTTTAGTGTTTGTGTGTGCCTGTGTTTGCATGCATGCATGTTTTCATGCATGCATGTTTGCGTGCATACGTGTGTGTGTGTGTGTGTCCTCGCATGGGTGTGTGGACGTATGTATTTCTGCATGAATGTTTTTCTGTGTCTATGTTTGCATGTGTGTGTGTGTGTCATTGCGTGTGTCTCTCTCTATGTGTGTGTTTCTGCAGGAATGTGTTTTGCATGGCATGTGCCTCCAAGCAAGTGCACACTCACACACGGTACATACCCCCCACCTTAAACTCCTTCTCCACGTCCGCCAGCATGGCCAGCTCGTTGCTCAGCTCCAGGGCCGTCAGCACCGGGTCCTGGTTGGACAGCGAGAGGTAGGCGGGGCTGGCCAGCCCCCGGTAGGCGTTGATCCTGGACCGCGAGTGGATGAAGGCGTCGTACTGCTGCCTGTAGTTGCAGGCGTCGCAGCCGCAGAAGTAGTCGTGGGGGGGGTCGATGCGGGCCCCCTTGCCCAGGAGTGTGTGGACCATCTCGTACTCCTGGCAGTGGGCCGCCAGCAGCACTGGCGTCACGTCGTGGGAAAACCTACAGGAATGTACGCACAACACAACAGCAACAACATATACACGTACACACACACACACACGACACACACACACACACACACACACACACACACACACACACACACACACACACACACACACACACACACACACACACACACACACACACACACACACACAGCATGTTTACATTTCAATGGGGGCAGGAGGCCCGGTCCTAGAGAAGAGCTCTGAGAGAATGTCCATGGAGGAACATTTTATGGAAACAGGGAGCACGGGGTCTATTCAAATGTAGTCCAGTATAATCGAATGTAATCTCCTCTCATTTTATCCATTTGGATCTAATCTAGTCTAATTGAATTCAAGATTCAAGAACTTTAGTTGTCACATACCGGTTCACATGCAGGATGAGCATTGTGTAAAGTGGCAGTGCCTTACAGAAATGGTGCAAAAAACGATGGAAAATACTAAAAAGTTCTAATTCACTAATTAAATGTAATATATTCTAATAGAATGTAATCAGATCTACTCTAGTCTTATGTTATTTAATCCAATATAATATCTTGGTGGTGTGGTCTACATCTTCCATTCAATTCCGTCCAGTGGACAGTAATACCAGTCGAAATGTGTCGAGCTAATCTCGTAAACGTCAACAACAAACGTCAAACACAACAAACGTCAAACACCATGATCGCACTCATGTCCTGCACTGTGATGCGCTGGCGCACCAGACTTTGTTTTAAGAGATGCTACGAATCAAGTTTTTGGTCTCCACGAGGAAAGCGGACTTTCTCACCGCGTCCCGTCCTCGTCGTACGCGTAGAAGTCGTCCAACATGTCCGCCTGCGTGGGGCTGGCAGTCAGGCGGCGGCTGTCCAAGAACGATGGGTGACCCAGTAGGGCCTCTGTGATACGAACGTACCCCTTACCTAACGCACCCAAACACACACACACAGATACCCCTTACCTAACGCACCCAAACACACACACACAGATACCCCTTACCTAACGCACCCAAACACACACACACAGATACCCCTTAACTAACATCCCCAAACACACACACACACACACACACGCACAGATACCCCTTAACTAACATACCCAAACACGCACACACAGATACCCCTTAACTAACATCCCCAAACACACACACACACAGATACCCCTTAACTAGCGCACCCAAACACACACACACACACACACACACACACACACACACACAGATACCCCTTACCTAACGCACCCAAACACACACACAGATACCCCTTAACTAACATCCCCAAACACACACACACACAGATACCCCTTAACTAACATCCCCAAACACACAGATACCCCTTAACTAACATCCCCAAACACACAGATACCCCTTAACTAACGCACCCAAACACACACACACACACACACACACAGATACCCCTTAACTAACATCCCCAAACACACAGATACCCCTTAACTAACGCACCAAACACACACACACACACACACACACACACAGATACCCCTTAACTAACGCACCCAAACACAAACACAGATACCCCTCACCTAACGCACCCAAACACACATACAGATACCCCTTACCTTACACACACACACACACACACCCCTTACCTTACACACCCAAACACACACACAGATACCCCTTACCTACCCCCCCCCCCCACACACACACACACACACACATATGCAATGTGTTCTGGTGCTTTACGGAACATAAACACACATTTTACTACTGTCTTTAAAATATGACAGTTGCTGGTTTCTGAACAAACTGAGACTACTTGGATGTTTGCACACTGATACAGACAAACACATCTTACTGATGGCCAATAGAAGGGCATCACCCACTCTTGCCAGTTCCTTTCTGCCTAGCAACAACTCGGTAACCTCCAGGTGCTCGTTGGCCACGGCCAGTTGCAATGCATTCTGGCCCATGTAGTCCACGGCGTTCACGTTGAGGCTGGGCACGTGCAGCAGCATGCGGCGGACCTCTGGAATGTTGCCATATTCGGCGGCCTCCAGGAAGCGCTGCTCGGCCTCCGAGGGGCTCGTCAGCGGAGCGCAGAACATGGAGGCGGGGCCTCGCAGGGCCTGCCGCCGCTTGAAGGCGGTCAAGCGGGCCGTCGGCAGCCCCTCACCGCTGCCGCCACCGCCGCCGCCGCCGCTGCTGTGGTTGTGGCTGTCAACGTGAGGGAAGAGGTCGTTAACGGACAGGAGGTCATTAAAGTTTTTACAATCCGTAAAATGTTTTGTGGGTGATGATGGGGAGGATGGGGGGTGGGGGGGTGGGGGGGGAAGAAAGGTGTCATCATCATCACTTAAGGATGGCGTGTTTTTCTTTGCGTTCTTTCCAGAAACGTGCACAGCACTGCCTCGTTTAGTATGTTCCCTAGTAGTTGCTGCCGTTTGTACGATATTTCAAATGAGTCAAACTCTTGGCACGTTTGGAAGCTAATTCGTACTAGTCTGAATCAGATTCGGACCCGAATTCCGTATAAATAATAACAATAATAATAATAATATTAATTTAGGCTAATTCCATGGTGACACCGCTTTAAAAAAAAATAATATATATATATATATATATATATACTACTTATAATAATGTGTATATATATATATATATATATATATTTATTATTATTATTATTATAAGTAGTAGTAGTTTTCATTTGAAAATCAAGATACCGATTAGATAAATATGAATGAATTTGTGAATTTTCCAATTGATCCTTCATCATATAAAGGCCAAAAAAACATGAAAGCGAGGCCCAATATTCCTATACGGCACACAAGGCATCAAAACATATTTATACAGTATGTCACTTTTTAAGACTCTAAATGATTTATAATACCAAGTAGTCTGGTTTACAAACATAACTCGCTGCATCAGGCTTGAGATAGTCTCATACGCCTTGCTAAACTAAACAAAAGTTATTTATGGTCTGTCTTCTCTGCCTCCACAGCAGAAATCAGTAGAGCACACGCCAGTGTGGCTTCACTACGTGAATATTCCAACACTGTGGTTCTCCCCACACTTCCCCTGTTTAAATAAAGGTTACGTATCATTTAAAAAAAATTAAAGTCAAGAATTATGCAGTTGAAGATGAAATGGTGAAACAATGTCAATTCAGCAATTCATGTGCCTATTCAGACTACTGATACATATTTCCAGTTGATTTCCACACAATGGAAAGTGGTTGCATATTAGTTTCATTTTCATGGAATAACTTTAGATATGATTGTGTGTGTGTGTGTGTGCTTGTGCAAGCGCACGCCCCGTGTGTGTGTGTGTGTGTGTGTGTGTGTGTGTGTGTGTGTGTGTGTGTGTGTGTGTGTGTGTGTTATCATACCATTGTTTACATTGAATAGGTTTGCTATTTCCTCTCTGCTACATTGACATTACAGTCTGAAAAGAACACCTGAAAAGAAAGTACAAGTGACACACACGCGTGTCCATCGCTGCTCACCCCAGGCAGTGTCCGGAGCAGCAGTTGGCGCGGTCCTCCAACACGAGGTGGTCGTTGCTGGAGCCCGGGCTGATAGCTTCACGCCGCGCCATCCGTCTCTTGTTCATCCTCCGCTTATAGCCGGCAGACAGATGCTTTTACCTCACATGAGCTCCACACTCATCTGCCCCTGTCCTCTCCCTCCCTCCCTCCCTCCCTCCCTCCCTCCCTCCCTCCTCCTCCTCTCTCTCTCTCTCTCTCTCTCTCTCTCTCTCTCTCTCTCTCTCTCTCTCTCTCTCTCTCTCTCTCTCTCTCTCTCTCTCTCTCTCTCTCTCTCTCTCTCTTTCTCCCCTCTCACTCACTCACTTACTCACTCTCTGTCTTCCTCACCCTCGTCTCTCTCTCTCTCTCTCTCTCTCTCTCTCTCTCTCTCTCTCTCTCTCTCTCTCTCTCTCTCTCTCTCTCTCTCTCTCTCTCCCTCTCTCTCGATTGCTTTCTCCCCCTCTTTCACCCACTTTTTATATCTCTCATTCTGTCTCTCTCTTTCTCCCAACCTCACTCTCTCTCTCTTGCCCTCCTCTTCTCTAGAGGATCTCGTTCTTCATCTTTGTGTTTCTCGAGGTGAGGAGGGAGGAGCGGCATATGCCGGTGAAAATGTTCATGAGACATCATCGATATCTGGAGTCCAGCTATTTATGAAGTTGGGGGGGCGGGGATCTGTATGCGTTTACACACTTTATATAGCGCTGGTGTCTGTCCAGCTCTTAATGGGCTGCACGGCCTATGGGTGACAGGCTCTCTAGAAATCTAAGCTAATTGTAACCATTAACTAGACAAAGGTTGAACAAATTTAGGAGGATAAACAACGATAAAGATACTGTGTGTGTGTGTGTGTGTGTGTGTGTGTAGTTTTCCCACACTCCCTATGGCTCTGAAGTGAAACAGAGGAAGCAGAGTCTGCAGAGAATTCGGACCCTGAGGACTCCCATCTGCAGTCTGTCAACACACACACACATACACGTGTATGTCTCTCTCTCCCTCTGTATCTCTCTCTCCCACTCTCAGTATCTCTCTCTCCCTCCCTACATGGTTCATTTTGTTGTAATATTTATATTGATACGGTATGGCAGTTCCCCCCAGAACCTACCAGGTTCCTATTGTAGGTTCCATAGAATGTGTGTAATGTGTGTACATAGTTAATGTTCTGCATTCATACAGCACTAGCCCTAGCTAGCACTAGCCCCAGCTCTAGCCTGCAGTCACTCAAAATAATTACAATTAGTGCCTCTCGTACACACATTAATTGGCAATCACACACACACGCACACACACACACACACACACACTGAGCTAGGAGGAGCCAGGGATCAAACCAGCAACCTTCTGGTTCCATGACAACCTGCTGTACCTCCTGGGCTCCAAATAAGTGAAAATTGGTTCCTATAGCATAGAGTGTGTATAATAGGTTTCTTACACAGCTGTATAAAATAGGTTCAGTCTCGAGTCGGAGGCGGGT
>CM051011.1:23128902-23236402 GCA_027704905.1 Muraenolepis orangiensis | reverse complement strand
AAACTTAATTAATTAGTTGAAGTGTTTTTTTTGTTGTTCGTAAACGCTGCGTTGCGTCTTCGACGTCGGCATGGGGACTATCTGGTGATAGTGTAAACTATCTTTATCTATTTATTATCCGACCGTGATTTTTGAACCACCGAGTTCACTCCCGACTTCGCGCAGGAGAGAACCGGACTGGAGGTATGTGGGAGGCTCGCGCAGGCTCTCTTCTGGCTTCACGCGTCTGTTTTTGCGGTTAACGCAATCCCAATAAAATGGTACTTCATACGATTTGTGTTGCCTTATACGTTTCACCATGACGTTAATCAAAAAGGAGCAGGGCCAACAACGTTGAATAACATTTGAAGAGCACACTTTTAAAGTTGTGGGAGCAAAACGTTTTTCAAAGCATGATCATGATTTCGACTAGTGGATATACGGAGTGAGGTCGTCTGTTTACTAACCCGAGTGTGCGTCTGTTACTTTTTGTGGTTGTTGTTAGTGAGTATACGGATTTATGTTTTGACACATTTTTTATTTTTTTTTGAAGACCATGGACGCGCATCACGGCGCGCCTCCGACGGGGCAGCAGATCGTGCACGTACGCGGGGACTCGCAGACGGACCTGGAGGCCCTCTTCAACGCAGTGATGAACCCCAACAAGACCACCAGGCCGCCGTCCTCGCTGCCCATGCGCATGAGGAAACTCCCAGACTCCTTCTTTCGGCAGCCGGATCCCCGTGGACACTCCAGACAGGTAGGAGAATACACAACACACTTTAGACACCTCCTCAGACACCGCTAGGTGCAGTGCCATGGGTACATAAAATAGACCCTCCTCTGACCCAGCGAGACACACTATACCATGGATACATCTGAGGAACCTCCTCAACACATAAGGCTTCACCTCCACCCTGTCGGGGACAACATACATGGTTCTGTTATCAATACAAAGGCTTTCTGAAGCTACCCCCGTCGTGGGCGGGCCTGACAAGGCTCCGAATCTGAATGCCTTTTATTGTAACAAAATTGTCCAGCAACTTCAAAACATTTTTATATATTATAAATCTGGAGGATTGAATCCTCTTTATTGGTCCCATACATGTAAACACACAGTGAAATTTGTTTATCTGCATTTAACCCATCCTAGTATTAGGAGCAGTGGGCAGCTATTTTATATACAGCGCCAGGCGAGCAGTGTAGGGGTCTGGTGCCTTGCTCCGCAGTGCTCAGGTGTTTCGGGGACTTGAACCGGCGACCTTCCGGTTCCCAAGCCAAGTCACTACTGACTGAGCTATCCTTCCTCCCATTGGCGTAGTGGCGGTTGACAGAACCCCGTGTCCCCCTCTCTTTGTCCCCTCAGTCCAGTTCAGACGGAGGAGTGTGCGGTTCCCTGACGCCCCACCACGTCCGCGCCCACTCCTCGCCCGCCTCCCTCCCGGTCAACTCCCTCTCCGCCCAGGCTCCGGGTCTGCCCTCCGCGGCGGTCGTCATCCCGGACGACATGCCCCTCCCACCCGGGTGGGAGATGGCCAAGACGCCCACGGGCCAGCGATACTTTCTCAAGTAAGGTCAAAGTTCAACAAATGTAGCAGCCTCGACCGTGCGGCCGCTCTCGACTAGCCAAAATATCTATAATATCTATCGTAATAAATATATGTCCAGATAATTCCGATGTGTGTCAATGTTTTCTACCATAACTTAATATTACTTAATTGTTCGCTTAATTAATCACTTAAGCCAACATGAATGAAAGCCACGTATTATTTTGTGACAATGTGTTAACCTGACAGTCAAGTTGTGGTGGTTAGTGTGAAATTTCAACCCATTTTCCATCAAGTCCAACTGGGCCATATGTTAAATAAATATAACTGGAGCAGGTGAATAACAGCCTTGCGATGGACATCACGGCAAGACTCAATTTAGCGGTCACCTTCATTATAACTACACCAAAGCTTCATTATCAAGACACCAATTTTTAAGACTGGGCTGCGCATATAAGCTTAAGTGTAGGAGGGCTGTAGACTACTTCAGAGCAGGGACACGACGACACACAGCAATAGGCAATCAGGAAGGAAATCAACGTTTTTAATTCATTCAACGCATTGGTACTGCACCTGTTTCCATCAGACCGGTTGACAACTAGCTACGTTGGTATGTGCGTGTGTGTGTGCGCGTGTGATACAGGTAAAGCAAGTCCTGTCAGAACATGTATTGTAGTGCAGCGATAGGGTGATACCTTATTAACACATGTGTCTGTGTGTGTTTGTCTGTATGTGTGTGTGTGTGTTTGTCTGGGTATGTGTGTGTGTGTGTGTGTGTGTGTCTGTAGTCATCTGGATCAGTCCACCACCTGGCACGACCCCCGACTCGCCCAGCTCCAGCCCCAGCGGCCCCTGCACGCCCACGGGGTAACCCCGCAGACACACAACAGTGAGGCAGATCCAGGTATCACTCTCAACACTGTGCCTCGCACCACCTCCTAGTACCTGTCCTGCAGGTCCCAGTTAAACACCAGAATAACCAGAAACACACACACACACACACACACACACACACACACACACACACACACACACACACACACACACACACACACACACACACACACACACACACACACACACACACACACACACACACACACACACACACACACACACACACACACACACACACACACACACACACACACCGAAACAATGTCTTATGCTGTTCAGAGGTTGTGGACATCAGGCAAAACCGTAGGGTTAGGTTACTGGTTCTTCTTTTATGGTTGGGGTTAGGGTGCTTGTTCTTCTTCTATAGTTACAGTTCTTCTCGTTCTTCTATGGTTAGGGGTTAGGATTCCTGTTCTTCTATGGTTAAGCGTTAGGGTTCTTCTTCTATTGATGGTGTTCCTGCTCTTCTATGATTAGGGTTTAGGGGGCAAGTTCTTCTATGGTTAGGGTTCTTCTTCTACGGTTAGGGTTAGGGTTCTTGTTGTTCTTCTATGGTTTGGATTTAGGGTTCTTGTTCTTCTTCTATGGTTAGGGTTAGGGTCCTTGTTCTTCTATCTTCTTCTTCTTCTTCTTCTTCTTCTTCTTCTACTACGGTTAGTGTCCTTGTTCTTCTGTGGTTAGGGTTAGGGTACCTGTTTTTTTCTTCTTCTGTGTTTCATTATTATTTACGTATTCACCACATGTTCAGGTGTGCTGGCTGAGGGCTGGGAGCAGGCAGTCAATCCAGACGGAGAGACGTACTTTATCAACCACATCACCAAGTCCACCACGTGGCTAGACCCTCGTATAGGTAGCGATCAGACTTCTGTCTCTGCCCCCCCCCCCCCCCCCCCCCGCGCTAAAACCCTACGCTTCATTGTGAACCCTTTTTGTGTTGCATTCCTTTTTGTTTCACGGCAAGTGCCACCGTTTAACCCCCAAGAGATGGCGCCCAAGCATCTTGGGAAACACGGTTTTTGTTTGACATGGCCGCGCCACGCGTTTGTTGTATTCCAGCACAGAAGGTGAGCCCTGGCCTTGCCGCCATGGCGACGCAGCAGCGGCAGGAGAAGGAAAGGCTGAGGTCCAAGCAGCCAGTCTACACACAGGTAATCACAACCACAATAAGATGTGGGGTTGGCAGTGTTAGCTCAGTCTGTTGGTACTTGGCTTTGGAACCCGGAAGGTTGCCGGTTCAAGTCCCCGGAAAAACCGTGCCCTTGAGCAAGGCACCGGACTTTATACCGCTCCCCGAGCGCTATATATATATATATATATATATATATATATATATATATATATATATATACAATATAAATGTGTGTACACACATTTAGATTTAGAATGCCTTTTATTGTCATCGTACAGCTGCAATGAAATTGTTGCTCAATTGTATGGCACCCATACAAATAATACAAAATATCAATTATGTAAAAAGAAAACTTTGTCATAAAAATTGTCATAAAAAAAACTAGTAGTGCAAATTACCAGTGTGTGTATATCCACACAAAAGGAGCAGTAGGATTAGTTAGTAGTAGTAGTATACACTGAGGTTAGTAGTATACACTGAGGTTAGTAGTGTACACTGAGGTTAGTAGTGTACACTGAGGTTAGTAGTATACACTGAGGTTAGTAGTATACACTGAGGTTAGTAGTGTACACTGAGGTTCGTAGTGTACACTGAGGTTCGTAGTGTACACTGAGGTTCGTAGTGTACACTGAGGTTAGTAGTATACACTGAGCTTAGTAGTATACACTGAGGTTAGTAGTATACACTGAGCTTAGTAGTATACACTGAGGTTAGTAGTATACACTGAGGTTAGTAGTATACACTGAGGTTAGTAGTATACACTGAGGTTAGTAGTATACACTGAGCTTAGTAGTATACACTGAGGTTAGTAGTATACACTGAGGTTAGTAGTGTACACTGAGGTTAGTAGTATACACTGAGGTTAGTAGTATACACTGAGGTTAGTAGTATACACTGAGGTTCGTAGTGTACACTGAGGTTCGTAGTATACACTGAGGTTCGTAGTATACACTGAGGTTAGTAGTGTACACTGAGGTTAGTAGTATACACTGAGGTTAGTAGTATACACTGAGGTTAGTAGTATACACTGAGGTTAGTAGTATACACTGAGGTTAGTAGTATACACTGAGGTTAGTAGTATACACTGAAGTTAGTAGTATACACTGAGGTTAGTAGTATACACTGAGGTTAGTAGTATACACTGTTCATACTGTCAATGATGTCTACCTCAAATGTCTGTAGTGTTTACATTTATTTTGTGTAGACCAAAAATGTATATGTAGATATTTATTTTGTATTTTTCTTTTATGATATTTTGTATTTGTATTTATTTATGTGTGCTTTGGTTATGGGAGGTGTGAAGGCCTGGCCTTTGTGGCCACTTTCGTTGTAAAGGAAGAAATAACTGATTTAAACTGTTTATCTATGAACCGCCCTTCATTTAAATGAAGGGCCGTTCATTTTAATCTGGGCCTGTGTCTCCACTTGCTATCGCCACCTGGTGGTGAAATCAAACTATCTCACATACACATGGCACTCTATTTCATCCTTGTTTTCCCATGGAGTAATTTTCTAGCTTTAAAATCAGCTCTTCATACGTGTGTCTTCCTGAAGGACCTGGGAGGAAGGAACCTCCCCTCTGCTCTCATTGGCCATGACAGAAATGCAGCCAATCAGAACCTATCTCTGGATGCAAGGATCCTTGGCCCTGCCCATGAGCCTGTGCTGAACGGGTGAGATAACACTAGAATACTGTTTCAGATTACCAATAATAATACAATTAATTTATAGAACATTTTACCAAGTACCCAAAGACAACTCATGACATAAAACAACAAAATGTCTATAAAAGGTCACATTAAAACATTTAAAAGCACATAAAGTAAGAGGGACAGAGCGGTGAGGAGATGTCAAACTCAATTTTGCAAAAGTGTATTTTGAGTGACCCTTTAAAATAAAGGAGTGTAGTCTGGGAGGGAGTTCCAGAGGGAGGGGGACTATCATAGAGGGTTGTTGTTATTATTAAATATTATTATTATAATTAATGTGGTCGTGTAATGAGACACACCCTTCTCCCCGCTCTCCACCAGCGCTCACTCCCGGGACCAGAGCACCGACAGCGGCCTCAGTGTGAGCAGCTTGCCCCGCCCCTCCGACCATATGTTGAGCTCCATGGACCACATGGACACTGGTAACAGAGGACATTATCCCTATAGCATTTACATGATATATTATAACGGTTATGCGTAATTGATTGCAGATGTCATCGTGATTATGTGCGTTTGCATACGCATACAAATCGTCGGTTTTGCCCCCCCCCCCCGCCCTCCCCAGGTGACCCCGGGGAGACCCCATCGCTGACCTTGCAGGAGACGATGTCGGGGCTGCCCATGTCCGACACGGAGGAGCTGATGCCCTGCATCCCGGAGGGTCTGAGTTCAGACCTCCTCATGGACATGGAGACCGTTCTGTCCAGCTCACACATGGACAAAGACAGCCTGCTGACTTGGCTATAGTGGCCGGCCGCCGCGAGGACGCTTCGCTCGCTGCAGGAGTCTGTGTGTCACGTCGCCGCCGCCGCCGCCGCCGCAATCAACCAAAACCCCAACGTTTTTTTCACTTTTTGGTCTTTTTTTTTTGTTGGTATAATAAGTATTGTCTTTGTGGTAAACGCAGCGGACAAGAATAGTTGTGTTGAGTTTCACATGTAGGTGGTCACGGCTCCACCCCGCACAATTCATCCCCGAACAATGGTCTGTGGACATGTTTTACCCCAAAGACAAGAGACCGAGGAGGAGGAGGGGGAGGGGAGGAGGAGGAGGAGGAGGAGGAGGAGGAGGGGAGCGGAGCCTGCTCATGTGTACTACCTACCTGACCATGGAACATCCAGGCTCTGGTTAGTTGTGTTTTAACGGAGGTCTGACCGCACCACAGACTGGGCTGGATTGGGCTTCCGTCAGCTGGTCTCAAAGATTGACTCCGGCTGCGTACCAACGGGAGAGAAACGTTGCTTTTGTTTTGGGTCGCCTTTGGAAACACTTTTGCAGCAGCCTTGGGATTTATTGCAGTGAAATCGGTACATACAACACGACACCAATCACGGAAGACACGCCTGTTATCTCGGCTGACATTTTCTATCGTGTGCTTTTTTTTAACAAGGTTTTCTCAACACTGAGAGAAGTCTGTGCAGTGTAACGTACACATGAGAGCATTAAATGTGTGTACATTTGCAGCCATTTTTTTTTTTTTTTTTTACCACGTCAATTTTGTCATATTAGCCTTTTTATAGCATCGATTTACGTGCATAGCTATTAAATCTTCATGGTTTATTTTGTTTCTTAAGTGTGTGTCGATATCCTAACCAAATGTGAATCTAGCTCAATTAAAGAAGCTACATCGCTATCAAGATTCACTGAGAATATGACACCCTATTTAACCCCTGTCTGTAATGTATAACGGTCTGTTGACGGATAAATGGAGGATATTGCATTTTGAGGGAGGTTGAAATAGAAGATGTTTTTGACCATTGTTTTCGTATCAAATTTCAATGCATGGGTCACATATATATATCCTATATTTACTCATGTAACCATTTTAACGCTTTAGTTGAATAATTAAATATTATTTTGCAATATTGTATGCTCCATTTTGCTCATGTAGTTTATATATATATGTAGTTTATATATAGATCTATATATAGATATATCTTTATATAGATATAGATCTACATCTATGCAATGTATATATATATAGATTATATTATATATATATATCTATATAGATATATATATCATCACACACCTCGTTCCTTCACAACATGATCATTTAATGTAATTATTAATACTATATTTATATTTGTTACATTGGAAAATGCCGATGGCAAATAGATTATATTTAGTTTTGACGCACTTCAAGCTTCCCTGCATTCAGCACCATTAAAAAGACCCCATTCCTGAAAAACATGAAATTCTAACATTATCATGACATTTTTCTCTCAAAAAAGACATGTATGCAGTTTAATACCATATATTATATGACGTATCCCTGAATTTCTCCTTTAGAGGTGCTCTGAATTGGAATATTAGTCTTATTTGACAGTTTATTATATATATATATATATATATATATATATATATATATATATATATATATATATATATAATATGAGTTAAGAATGTACAGTTCCAGCTCACTGCGCACTACGGTTAAAATTTTAAATTTATTTAATAAATATATATAAGAGTGGGCGTGGCTTCAAGCGGTCATAGAGAGGAACTAAACATGGCAGCCCCCGTGTGAAAGTCATGCTACTGGCCATACATCAGGTTTATGCTGTCATAGTTATGTTGTTTATAATGTGCGATTGAGGTATATTTAGGATATATAAACAAAAACACTATTTTACCCTAAATAAGAGACGCTATTCCTCATTTGTCATTTGTTAGGCCTACTCACAGCTGCCAAGTTAGCATTTTAGCCAACCTTCAGCACCATGATGGAGCCTGAACAACAAATGCGAAACGTAAGTTACATTGTGTTGCTGGTTCTGTATATTGATATATGTGTTTATATGTATTGATATATGTGTGTATATGTATTGATATATGTGTGTATACACATCACCTCAAGTATAGGTTTTTTGTTGACTGTTGACAGCTTGTTTTCGTAGCTTCGGGATTTCCTGCTGGTTTATAATCGCATGACCGAGATTTGTTTCCAGCGATGCTCCAGCAACTTCAACTACAGAACCCTGACCATGGACGAGGTACGTCTACTTACTGCACAGCTTATGAATTTACTATTTACATTACACGTTACAATTACAATTGGACAGCTGTTTTAAGTGTGTGTGTGTGTGTGTGTGTGTGTGTGTGTGTGTGTGTGTTCAGGACCGCTGTGTGGATAACTGCGCTGGGAAGTTGATTCGCGCTAACCACCGCCTGATGGGCACCTATGTGAATCTGATGCCGAAAATGATGCAGCGACGCATGGACGAGATGCAGAGCAAGACTGCGGAGGCGGAGGCGGCGGCGGCAGCAGCATCAGCAGCGACGGCGGGGTCTGTCACAGAAGCTCCACCCTCCATAGAAACCTCACTGCCGCCTACGACATCTTACCTACCTGTAACCGACACGGGTACAGCCAACCTGCAGGCGCTCCCCGAACCCGGACAGCCTCTGGGTGTGCCTGCGCTCCTCGATCCAAGTCCTGCGTTCCTCGACACAAGTCCTGCGTTCCTCACTCAGCCGCCACAAATCAACACGGTGGCTTCTGTACCGCTCGCACCCCTGCCAGAAACTGTTACTCCGACACGAGTGGATAACCTGGTGATTGGACCGCCGTCTACGGTTCTTTCCCCTCTGCCGGGACCCTCTGTCGGCAGCGTCTATGAGGCACCCCTGCCTGTAGTACAGAGCACCGCACCACCGGTAGTACCCGCTCTGTCTGTACCGACGCTGGCCAGGCCGCCGGAGAGCCTCGTCACGGACGTGTCACCGGCATCCAAAGCCTAGCGGTCCTGGAGAGAGCCATGGTGCTCCTCTACTCCTGTCAGGCCAGTGGGGAGGCTCGGGCCATTCAAGATGCTGCCCAACCTCCGTTTAACAACAGCAGCAGCTTGGTTGGTTATCAACGCGTAATAAGGCCACACTGGGTGTCCGGAGAGAGCGATGGTGATGTACTAATGAAATATTAGGCCTATAGATAATTAATTGTATAAGCAACAATGGGTCCACACCTTCTGTCTTCTAAACACTGTGATGCAGGGTGCTGTAGTAAGCATAACTAAGACCACAATACAGGTTGGAACGAAAGGCCAACTTGTATTGTGGTCTTTGCTAGCAGTATGGTGCTCCTACAAGCTTGGTAACCTCAGGATGTGATGGTAGAGGATAGATGTGTTTAATGTGGGAAAGTGTTTGGTTGGTGAACATCACATACATTCACCTGTGTCATTGTGGCTAATAGGAAGTCTTCCTTTTTGTGTTTTTTTTTTTTCTTTAATAAAACAAGTCATCTTAAATGCATGGGTGGTGGTGGATCCTGTGAATGTTTTAGATTTAAATTTGACGATTACACTCCATCAGTCCATTCAAAGGGCCCAGTTTTAAACATTAACATTGGGTGGGAGTTTGATTGTCCATTAACCCAGTTGTATGGCGAAGGCATCAGGGACTTTTTAGAACACATTTCCCCCGTAATTTAATTCAAAAAGTGCCACTCATATATTCTGGATTGATTATACATAAAGTGTCAAGCCAAGTTTAGTGAAATATATCAAGTCAAATCAATATATATATCAAGTCAAGTTAAGTGAAATATATCAAGACTATTTTGGTTTTAATCATGATTACGGCTTACCGCTCATGAAAATCTAAAATCCAGTATCTCAAGACATCAGAATATTACGTAAAACCAATCCAAAAAATATTTTATAATACGGAAATGTCAACCTTCTGAAAAGTATGTAGTATTTCTGCACTCAATACTTGATCAGCGCTCCTTTTGCAGGAATTACTGCGTCAGTGATAATGTTACAGCGACCACTACCTGTTAAATACTTAAATACTACCTGTATATATATATATATACCTATTATTATGCACATATCTCACACATACTCTATAAGTAACCTTATAACTGTTTTTATACCTAGTAGACTGTCTTTTAGCAACTGTAAACTATAAATGATATACTACCATGCACTTTGCTGCAACATTTGCACTCTGGTTAGATGCTAAATTATTTTCGCTGTACTGTACTTGTGCTGTGCAATGGCAATACATTTGAATCTAATCTAATCTAAAACTGACACAATTTCCAGGTGTAGTATTGTTGTGTCCACTAGGGGGCACTAATGGTCCTTATTACATCCATGAGCCACGGAGCTCTGAAGTTTGACGCGTCAAGCGGTGGAAGCGGGGCGTGGACATTCTTATTCCTTTAGTTTACACCAGAGAATATCGGGCCGCGGGATAACCTGGAAAAAGTTTCCCGTTATCACCTGCTCCAACTTTGCTTTCCACGTTTTTTGTCAGAACATCACTTGTAAGTAAGCAACCGTGTTTTGTTGTGTTTTTACGTTTTTAATTCATCGTCGTTGAACGATAGATAGGCTATGAGAGAGGTTATTATTTTTTTTTTAAATAGAAATGGGTTGCCTTTACAGAACAGGAAAGCAATACGAGATACTAAACGAGATGATGTATTTGATTGTATTCCGATTTCATGGTTCAAGGCTGTAATTGTTTTTTGTTTTTTAAACGAAAAAGCTTCTGTAACGTTTGCATACCTAACGTTTTACAGTATGGACCGCCCTCTCTCTCTCTCTTTCTCGCTCACGCACACACACACACACACACACACACACACACACACACACACACACACACACACACACACACACACACACACACACACACACACACACACACACACACCGGCAAGACCCTTAGCTCATCTCAAAAACATCTCAGATGATGACATCACACGTATGGCTGGTGTTTATTCGCTCATGATGTGAATACCTTATGACCAGGGCCCCGGTGGATCGTGTACCATACTGACCGGCTATGGATGACATCTTCACACAATGTCGAGAGGGGAACTCTGTGGCCGTGCGTCTGTGGTTGGACAACACGGAGAATGACCTCAACCTGGGGTAAGCTGCTGCAGATTATGCCCTTTAATGGATGGAAGTTGTGGCTGTTGTCATGGGAACCCTGTCTGAAATGGAGGCTATGGGTGAACTTGCGGGGTTAGGTGGTTAGTTGAATTTGGGGGTACCAAGAAGAGAAGCGCCTTCTGAACTGGACGGTCCGCGGTGATGTGATGGACAGTCAGGCCTCCTGTTTTGATGGCCACCTACCGTGTGTGTTTGTGTGTGTGTGTGTGTGTGTGTGTGTGTGTGTGTGTGTGTGCACGTGTGCGTGTGCGTGTGTGTGTGTGGTCTCTGGGCTCGGGCTCCACGTCATCAGGCTTAACTTTCGTCCCTTCTTCTTTCCATGCAGTTTTCTCTCCAGCTGAAAACATTTCCATAAATAGAAGGGAGTTGGAGTTCAGGGCTCACAGTCTGTTCATGAAAGATAGTTGTAGTGAGTTGTTTTGACACGTAGTGGCGGATAGGGGAGGGGTAGACAGTACAGAGGTGAGATAGAGAGACTTTATACGTGTTTTGTCTAAACAAAAACACACAAGATCCAAATAAACACAATTGTTTTTTCTATTCTATCTATTTTTGGCACTGTATGGTATGTGTCACCGTTAATTAATTGTATTCTGTTCTACACAATTAATGAACTATGGGTCACATCCTAGCTATGCCTGGGTACTATCCTAGGGTTCTATTCTAGGGAGGTCTGAGTTCTATCCTAGGGTTCTATTCTAGGGAGGTCTGAGTTCTATCCTAGGGTTCTATTCTAGGGAGGTCTGAGTTCTATCCTAGGGTTCTATTCTAGGGAGCTCTGAGTTCTATCCTAGGGTTCTATTCTAGGGAGCTCTGAGTTCTATCCTAGGGTTCTATTCTAGGGAGGTCTGAGTTCTATCCTAGGGTTCTATTCTAGGGAGGTCTGAGTTCTATCCTAGGGTTCTATTCTAGGGAGGTCTGAGTTCTATCCTAGGGTTCTATTCTAGGGAGGTCTGAGTTCTATCCTAGGGTTATATTCTATGGAGGTCTGAGTTCTATCCTAGGGTTCTATTCTATGGAGGTTTGAGTTCTATCCTAGGGTTATATTCTATGGAGGTCTGAGTTATATCCTAGGGTTATATTCTAGGGAGGTCTGAGTTATATCCTAGGGTTATATTCTATGGAGGTCTGAGTTCTATCCTAGGGTTATCTTCTATGGAGGTCTGAGTTATATCCTAGGGTTCTATTCTATGGAGGTTTGAGTTCTATCCTAGGGTTATATTCTATGGAGGTCTGAGTTCTATCCTAGGGTTATATTCTAGGGAGGTCTGAGTTCTATCCTAGGGTTATATTCTATGGAGGTCTGAGTTCTATCCTAGGGTTATATTCTAGGGAGGTCTGAGTTCTATCCTAGGGTTATATTCTATGGAGGTTTGAGTTCTATCCTAGGGTTATATTCTAGGGAGGTCTGAGTTCATTCCTAGGGTTCTATTCTAGGGAGGTCTGAGTTCTATCCGAGTTCGACCTCAAGATTCAAGATTCAAGATTCTTTATTTTTGCCATGTGTAGTACAATGGAGTACAATGGAATGCTTATTGCCCATTCACTCCAACATTCAGAATTTCTATACTATACTTTCTAATACTTTACTATACTATACTATACTATGCAATACTATACTATAAACAACACTATATATACATATAACACAATAAAGTGTCTAATGGATGATATATACATGGCGGATGGTGCAAAAAGCATTTTTAAGTGACCGTTATGTTATATCATAACACAATAAAAATACAGCACAGTGCAGTAATGATAATGCAGAACAGTGCAGTAACAGTAATGAGTCCAGCTAATTAGTATGACAGTGTAATATTGGTGACCATGTTATGATAGTGGCAGCACTACTAACTTCGGTGCACTGCCTGTGGGTAAAAAAGGTCCTTGAACCTGCTAGTCCTGGTTCGGAGGCTGCGGTTCCAGGGACAAGACCGCAGGGGGGGAAGTAAGAGATAGTGCCCAGGTCCTGTAGGATGAAGATGGCCTTTTTCCGACATCTGGTCCTAAAGATCTCCTCGATGCATGGAAGTGCACACCCGATTAATATTTTCCGACCGTCCTCACGACCATCTGGATGGCTTTCTTTCTTGTCCTGCGCAGTGGTGTTGCCGTACCACACAGCAGTAGAAGTTCATCAGCCACTGTGTGCCTATGTGTGCTTCTCCTGAGGGCATAGAGGCGCTGGTGAGCCTTCGTCAGGCGTGTTAGAGCCACACGACAATAATCATTGAGGCCTGTTACCTTGGTCTTTTCGGGTAACGGCACAATGTCTCTTTGAAGCACAAAAGAGACAACCATTGTGCCGTTACCCAAAAAGAACAAGATAGGCCCGGGTTCTATCCTCGCTAGGTCTGGGTTTCTATCCTTGCTGGACATGGGTTCTGACTGAATGACTCAATATCAAACATCTATTTAAAACTACGATTACAAAATATAGTTCCTTTTTTGGAACGAATGTTAGGAATCTCCTACTGGGGCCAGCGGGACAGAAATACATGCCATTCCAGAGGTCTCCAAAGAGCTGTTTATATGAGGGGGGAGAGAGAGAGAGAGGTAGAGTGAGAGAGAGAGAGAGAGAGAGAGAGAGAGAGAGAGAGAGAGAGAGAGAGAGAGAGAGAGAGAGAGAGAGAGAGAGAGAGAGAGAGAGAGAGAGAGAGAGAGAGAGAGAGAGAGAGAGAGAGAGAGAGAGAGAGAGAGAGAGAGAGAGGATGAGTAAGTGTGAGAGAGAGAGAGAATGTGTGTCTGGAGATTCCACACAGGGTATTTTCACCTCTCACTCATTTCATGTCCCCCTTTCTCCCTACTTTTTATAGAACACATGGTTAGTCAGAGGGGTCTCAAACCATCTGCTTACATCCAAATAAGATCTTGGACTCCAACACGAGCAAGAAATGTATTAGATATACAGACCGGTGATAATACACGCACGCACACACACACACACACACACACACACACACACACACACACACACACACACACACACACACACACACACACACACATATACAGATCAGGAGCTCCCCCTACTTATTACTGTTGAGACTTGTAGACAAGCAGTGTTTAGTTTGTGGCCTGGCAGCTGCCCTGAGACTGTGGTCTCAGGAGGAGGTGGGAGGTGTTCCTAGGTTGGAGGGCTTGTAGTGGTGTAGTGTGAAAGCTATGCGCACCCCCACACACCCCCCCCCCACACACACACACACACACACACACACACACACACACACACACCAATTGGCAGAGTTGTATTCAAAGACTATAAGCTCAGGTTTGGCCAGCAGTAATACGGGTGTAGGTGGAGGGGACAGTTATGGTAAGTATGTGTAAATATAGACAGGCAAGTAGGTGTGTGTGTGTGTGTGTGTGTGTACACATTTAGGGGTGTGGTTTGTACCTCCGCCCCCCTCCCCCCCCTCTGGTCAGTCAGAAAGTAGTACCTCTTTCACCCACAAGGTTTGTGTGCATGTGTGTGTGTGTGCGTGTGTGTGTGTGTGTGTGTGTGTAGGGACCACCACGGCTTCAGCCCCCTGCACTGGGCGTGTCGGGAGGGCAGGGGGCCTCTGGTGGACATGCTCATCATGAGGGGAGCCCGCATCAACGTGATGAACCGCGGGGATGACACGCCCCTGCACCTCGCCGCTAGCCACGGACACAGAGACATCGTGGCCAAGGTGCACACACACACACACACACACACACACACACACACACACACACACACACACACACACACACACACACACAAGTACACCTCCATGCACACACACACACACACACACGTACACACACACACACACACACACACACACACACACACACACACACACACACACACACACACACACATACATACATACATACATACATACATACATACATACATACATACTACATACATACATACATACATACATACATACATACATACATACATACATGCATGCATGCACACACACACAGGCACGCGGGCACACACACACACAGGCATGTGGGCACACACACACACATACACTCACACACTGTACATGACATGGTGGTTGTTTTCCAGCTGATTCAGTGCAAAGCGGACCCGAATGCCGTCAACGAACATGGAAACACACCTCTACACTACGCCTGCTTCTGGGGACAGGACCAGGTGGCTGAGGTATGACTGCAGGCCCCTGTAACCTGTTGATGTGATAGCACCCTCACCTGGCCCAACACAAGTACTGCATCATGACCAACAGCCGGCGCCAGTATAGCTCAGGAGGTAGAGCGGTCGCCTCACAACCGAAAGGTCGCTGGTTCGATCCCCCGGCTCCTCCTAGCAAAAACTGTCGAGGTGTCCTTGAGCAAGACACCCTAACCCTAACTGCTCCTGACGTGCTGGCTGTCTCCTTGCATGGCTGACTCCGCCGTCGGTGTATGAATGGGTGATGTGAGGCATGACTTGGAAAGCGCTTTGGATAAAAGCGCTATATAAAAGGCATTATTATTAAAGGTGCAATGTGTAAGATCTGAGGGATTAGTCCTCCACACAATAGGGGGCAGCAAATTACCAGAAAGTAGCATCCACCCCTATTGTAAGACACACGGAAATGCACAGTCTTTCCCATTTCCCCCTTTCCCATTTCCCCCTCCCCCCAAACGCATCAGCTCACTAAATAAACCGTAATATATCGTTGCTTTGGCAACTAATTATTTATTTTTAAAGCCAGCATGACTTTTTTTACACTGTACTTTTGACATGATTGACAAGAGGTTACAATGCTACTTCCTCATCCTCATCTCTCATGTACGTGATATAAGATAATGGGATTCCCATTGATTCGCTGTCAATCAAATTCCCTCCCTGTTCCTCAGGATCTAGTGACATGTGACGCCCAGGTGTGTCTATGTAACAGGTACGGCCAGTCGCCCCTGGATAAAGCCAAGCCTCACCTGCAGCAGCTGCTTCAAGGTCAGGGGTCATTTTACCAGCCTTGTCAGTAGTGTCATACAAACGACATACCTCGGTGTGTCACTGTATCTTCAACAATGTCATGTGACGTCCCGTCTGTTATGTTGACAGACTGATATTGGTTTATTTCCGCCCCTGTTGATCATAGAAAAGGCAGAGAAACACGGCCAAAGTCTGACCAAAGTTCCTTACAGGGAAACCTTCTGGAAGGGGACCATGCGCACGCGACCACGTACGTTACCCACAGTGCCACACGTCGTCATTACTAGCTTCTACGTTTCAGGGGTTGGTTTTGGTTTCACTTTTTCGTTGTTTTGTTGTTTTGTTGTTGTTTGTCCTCCTCGGCGTTAGGTAACGGCACTCTGAACAAGCAGGCCGGTGTGGACTTCAAGCAGCTCTCTCTTCTGGCCAAGATCAACGAGAATCACTCTGGAGAGGTCAGTGGAGACGGCTTTATTCAAGGCTCCCCTAAGGAGCCCTAAAAAGTCTTCAAACGTAATTAATTGATCTAAAAATAAATGGTATTAAGATGTCCTAAGTCAATCTTTCTGTTGCTGCGGTCTGTAGTTGTGGCAAGGACGGTGGCAGGGGGAGGAGATCGTCGTCAAGGTGCTGCAGGTCAGAGATTGGACCACCAGGAAAAGCCGGGATTTCAACGAGGAGCATCCTAAACTTCGGTAACTCACGCAAAACAAACTGTGATCACGTTCCGATAATGGCACCGATAAGGTAATGAACAATTAACCTGTACTGTGTCTGTGCCTTTGAGATTTAACCTTAATTATTATGAAATATTCTTCTTACCATCTACCTATCTATATCTATCTATATATATAGATAGATATAGATATAGCTACAATCTATATTTACTCCAACATTGGTTATATTCTTTGATCAGCCTCACTTGTAAGTCGCTTTGGATAAACGGGTCTGCTTATTGACTCAATGTCATGTAATGAACACCAGAGTGTAGTACACCTGTAGTTCGCCGGAGGCTGCCTATCTCAAGCCTGTTGTGTGTTCAATATTATATGTTGTAAATTACAACATATGACTAGTAATATATATGAATATGAATATGAATAATAAATACCAATATCTTCTATTTCTCTCTCTCTCTCTCTCTCTCTCTCTCTCTCTCTCTCTCTCTCTCTCTCTCTCTCTCTCGCTCTCTCTCTCTCTCTCTCGATAGAATCTTCTCTCATCCAAATATTTTGCCGGTTCTTGGCGCCTGTCAGGCCCCTCCCTCCCCCCATCCCATAATACTTAGCCACTACATGCCCTACGGGTCGCTCTACAACATCCTGCACCAGGGAACCAGTAAGAAAGCTCTTGCATACTATTGGGGAGGACTGAGTGATGTTCACACTGTAAAGTTTCTACTATATTCCTAATTGGAGACCTGGGGCAGCTTGCTTGGTGTCATGTCACCTAATGAACGGTTCTAAAACACTCCTCCCTCTCCACCTCCCTTCCTCTTTCTCTCCTTTCCCTCTCCTCTCTCTCTCTCTCTCTGTCTCTTCCTTCCTTCTGTCTCTCCTCCTATCCTGCGTCTCTTCCTCCTCCTCCTGGTCTCCGTGGCGATGGCAGCGTTGGTAGTGGACCAGACACAGGCGGTGAAGTTTGCGTGGGACATCGCCAGCGGCATGGCCTTCCTGCACACGCTGGAGCCAATGGTGGCTCGGCTCCATCTCAACAGCAAGCATGTCATGGTAGCACTTACACTCACACACACACACACACACACACACACACACACACACACACACACACGTAACACACACACACACACACACACGTAACCACACGAACCACACACACACACGTAACCACACACACACACACACACACACACGTAACCACACACACACGCACACACACACACACGCACACACACACACAAACACACGTAACCACACACACACACACACACACACACACACACACAACCACACACACACACACACACACACACACGTAACCACACACACACACACACACACACACACACACACACACACACACACACACACACACACACACACACACACACACACACACACACACATCTATAATCTTCTAAACCTCAGTTAAATGCACAGAACATCAAATTCAAAATGGGCGTTGGACCACTCTTCATCTGTGGTGTTTTAGGTTGGCTAATGCTAATGCTAATGCTAATGCTAATGCTAATGCTAATGCTACCTCCCTGCAGATTGATGAAGACATGACGGCGAGAGTCAGCATGGCCGACGCCAAGCTCTCCTTCCAGTGTCCTGGTCGCAGCTACTCCCCCGCCTGGCTGGCCCCAGAAGGTACACACCGTGTCTGCTGTGTGTCACGCTATGCTATGTATGTAAGCTATCTATTCCCTGCTATCAGACTGCCTGGCTACTTCCCTGGCTACCTTTTTTACAATTTATGAATTTACTGCTTACAGTTGACAAGGACAACACACCGGTGGTCTCTCTGTCATAATGTCCACAGAGGCCATCCGGTTAATTTGTGATAAGACTAGTTGAGGAAGTTGGCATATATTTTCAGTTGTGCGACTCATCATCCTCACATTATAAAGAACCACCAGATGGCACTGAATGAGTGACTCTTGGCCGTATAATCGGCACCTTCTCTGGTGTCCTCGCTTCTCCTGACCTTTGACCTCCCCTCCCCTCCCTCACCCCAGCCCTTCAGAAGAGGCCGGAGGACATCAACAGGCGCTCGGCGGACATGTGGAGCTTCGCCGTGCTGCTCTGGGAGCTCGTCACCAGAGAGGTCCCCTTCGCAGACCTATCCCAGATGGAGATAGGCATGAAGGTGTGTGTGTGTGTTTTTGTGTATGTGTTTTTTGTGCACATTTTTGCGGTAGTGGTGTTACATGTGTGTGGAGACATGTTTATGCGTGCACCTACGTGCATGTGTGTGTGTGTGTGTGTGTGTGTGTGTGTATATGTACGGATGTGTCTTTGCACCCACATGCATGTGTGTGTGTACAGTATGTGTGTGTGTGTGTGTGCACGTGTGTGTGTGTCCATGTCTAGAGCGTGGTCTAAATGTGTACTCCCCATAAACCTCACCCTAACTACCGTATGCGGCCCCCCCCTGGCTGCAGGTCTCTCTGGAGGGTCTCCGGCCCACCATCCCGCCGGGGATCTCCCCCCACGTGTGCAAGCTGATGAGGCTGTGCATGAACGAGGATCCGGCCAAGAGGCCCAAGTTCGACATGATCGTGCCCATCCTGGAGAAGATGCAAGACAAGTGAACATCAACCCTGCTGCTGCTGCTGCTGCTGCCGAGTGTGACGTCAACGTACCGGTCTGATGGCTTGTGCCCCTCCCCCTTCCCAATCCCCCCTTCACCTACCCACTAGCCCACCCTACCCTAGCCCACCCTCCCTTTGCCCACCTTACCCTAGCCCACCCTCCCCTAGCCCACCCTCCCTTTGCCCACCTTACCCTAGCCCACCCTCCCTTTGCCCACCTTACCCTAGCCCACCCTACCCTAGCCCACCCTCCCTTTGCCCACCTTACCCTAGCCCACCCTCCCCTGCAGGTTTGAAGTCGACGATACATAAGATAAGATGAGGTGAGGTTCAATAAAATGAGGATGGTAATGAATCTAATCGAATCGAATCCAATCTAATCTAATTGTTACAGCGGCAAAACCCCGACAGAGCAATGCAGACCAAACGGAGGGATAGGATGACAAAAGTGAAATTGCAGTAATATGAATATATAAACGTTACAGATTGTATATGCACAAAGCACATAAGTCCCAGGGTTAATTCCAGTTCTGGTATGGACCTGCGTATGGACTCACACTGTTTATGAAAGGGAGCTGAAGAACATACTTTTTTTGTATTGCGTATTATTTGTTTGTATATTTTTGTTAAACTACAAGACAGCACGTGTCCCAAAAAAAAGCTTTGTTTCAAAACAACGTTATAGTCAACGTTATTGGCGCTCAGCTGCTTGCAACCTCACACAAAAGTAATATAATACTGCAACACATGCTGGTCAATAGTATGTGTGGTGGTGGCTATTTATCTACAAACCACTCTCTGCGTATGTTTCAGCTCATTCACTCAGTCATGGTGTATCTGCTTATGGTAGACAGTGTACATAATATAACTCACTACTTCAGGTCACTGGGACATGCCATGCCTCTGCGTATATTTCTGCCACCTTGATAATGAAATGTACCGTCCAAATGTATGGTCAAGCCTTGCCAAACTGTTGTACATGTTGTTAAATCACTCGTTAGCCGTTAACGATTCATGAACAATGTCACAGGAACACCCAAAAGCAATAAATGTTTTATATTTATGACAATGTTCTGTTTTGACTCGGTTTTTGTCGTCGTTTTACTGTTGTGGGCTACATTCGAGTGCATTTTACTGTACTTTTACGGTGTGTGGATTTTTATTGACATTTCATGATCTTAGTCAACGGGATATGTTTATGGTTCTCTTTTTGAATACACGATCAAGTTGTTTTTCGTCAGTCATAAGTCGTACATTCGGACGAGTAATAGACTCATATAATATCTAAGAATAATTATAGGAAATTAAGACTAAACTCAAAAATCGAATCTACATTTTCATTATAAACACATGCTGGTAACTAGTAATCAAAGTAAAAGGAATTGTGAGGTCGGAAGGAGAATAGATGCCGCGTTCAAAACAACAAGGAAGGGGGGAATTATTATATATATATATTATATATAATTATTACAAACTTAATATTGCACATTAACGTTATGTTGTTACTGACGTCAAGTCGGACAAACCGGAGCTCTGAATACCCCCAAATGTCCGACCTGTAATTCCGAGTTGGGTCGTACCAGTTCAACTTCATGTTCAACAAGTCGGAGCTCGTTGTTTTTTGCTCCGAGTTGTCCTGAAGAGCAGTTCGAGTAAGTTGTCACGTGATCGATCAGCTGACACCGAGCCGCGTCCCACGCAGCCCGGCCCGCTGATGTGTGTCTCTATAAAGCTTCCAGCTGATAGCCACAGAGATACAGCAGCTTGAGCGACGGCACACGTCGTCGTAGTAGTAGTTCCAGTTCCAACCGCCACCGCCTGTTCTCAAGAAGAGGAACACTTCAAAGAGGACACGTCCCCGAGGTACAGGGCTGAGCATCAGCCGCTTTGAGCATTTTTGTATTTCCGCAGCAGTTTAGCTTCATGCATGACATCCCGGCTGTAGAGGTGTTATTGTCTCTTGTTTGGCTTGGTTTCTTTACTCCATGTTTTCCACAAATCTAATTTGTGGTTTATTTCTGCAGATCTTCCAACAAAACAGAAAGGGCCTCTCGGACGACCTGCTTGTAGAGAAAATGAGGTTCTTCGCAGAGTCTTCGGTGGGTTTCCTGTCCTGTGCTGCAGTCGTACTGTTGTCGGTCTTGGTGACCACTCACCCGGTGGAAGAACCGGAGGACCGCATACATGCCAAGATGTTCAGCCTCCCCAGTTTCGGATTTAACTGGAGAAACCTTACCTGCCCCGTGTGTAAAGCACTCTTCACCATCCTAGATATTGCCCTGCTGGTAAGTCTGTTGTTCATCATGGTCATTGCTCAATTGTTTGTATGCACAACTTTAGCCATGTGGCAGGTAGACCACTATCCAGAGTTTAGCTGTGATGGCCATTGACTGTTCCTTCGTTGTGTTGGGTCTGTCACAGACTGATGTGAACGAAGAGCGCGTCGCTCGCGCCGTGGGCGAGGCGTGCATCCGCCTCCACCTGGCCGACGAGGAGGTGTGTCGCCAGATCACGGAGCTGTTCAGGGACGACTTCATCCGGGCCCTGGAGTACTCCCTGCTGTGGCCCTCGGAGGCCTGCGCCCTGCTGGTGGGCTCCTCCTGCGGGAAGTTCGATCTGTACGCTCCCTGGAACGTCACCTTACCCAAGGGCCCCAAGCCGCCCGTCACGCCGCCCTCCCCGCCCCGGCCCGGCTCGCCCCAGACCCGGGTGCTGTTCCTCACGGACATCCACTGGGACCAGGTACCGTGGCTGTGATGGATGATGAATCACCACAATTTTTAATGTGTAATTTTTTTAACTGTCCATATGAGGTCTATTAGCAGAGCTGGCTCTCTCTGAAGCTTCCAAATGTTCTCAAGGGCCTATCTTATTGATTTTATTGTACAAATCATGATAAGCCAATACCTTTTTATTTTGTGACTTAGGGTCAAACCACAGAAGGATATGAAATGATAACATAGACTCCTCCAGCGCTGCTCCCAAGTTGTTGACCACACACACACACACGTGCCGTTTGACACCTGATAAAGAATGGCTTAGTTAATACTGTGGCCAAGTTCCTCAAACCTGGCCAGCTTGTTAACAATGACGGCTTGAATGTAGCTCTAAAATACTACAACTACGGTCAGGTTAAACAACCCTTCGTAGTCCGAGTTGTAGATACCCTTTCAATCCATTCCATATAAGCAGCTTATGTAACTTAAAGATGGTGACCATTGCTGACAATGTCTTTAATTTTTTAATTTATGATTTCTGTGACTCTGCTATGGCTGTGGAGCATGGACAATGTATTGTCACTTTTTTTTTTAATAGTAGGCCTATATACCTTCTCAACAAGGCCCAGACAGGGGTGGTGGGGGGGGACGGCACTCTGAAACCAGTTCACCATCCAACGTCCTGTTGTGTTTCCGTGGGCTCAGGCGTACGCAGCCGGGAGCAGCGCTGACTGTAATGCGCCCCTCTGCTGCCGTAACGACTCAAAGGCCCCCGCCTGGCACCGCCGCGAGGCAGGCCACTGGGGGACCTACAGCAAGTGTGACCTGCCGCTGCGCACCGTGGAGAACCTGCTGGAGACCGTGGCCAGGACCGGGCCCTGGGACTGGGTGTACTGGACCGGGGACATCCCGGCACACAACATCTGGTCCCAGACCAGGAAGCAGCAGCTGTCCGTGCTGACGGTCATCTCCGGGCTCATCCGCAAGTGCGTCGTGTGCTCGACTGTCTCGCGCTAGCGTAGACTTCTTGTGTAGCATGCTAGTGTACAACGCTTGTGTTTCATTGCTAACTCTACAGGCTATACATGGCATTTATGTAGAAGGCTAATGTAGCCCATGGTCAACAGTGGTATGGTGTTGGCTCTAGTCAACATGTTTTTAACGGTGTGCCACGTAAATGATTAACTGCAAATACAATTCCCAGCGGTAGTAACGCGGCTGCTATACAACGGGATAAATGACGGTCTGTGACGCTTGTGTTTTTTCTTTTTTTTCGTGGCCTCGTGCAGGCACCTCGGTCCGACCGTAAAGGTCTACCCCGCCATCGGCAACCACGAGAGTACACCCGTCAACAGCTTCCCCCCGCCCTTCGTCCACGGGAACCGCTCGTCCTCCTGGCTGTACGGCACCATGGCAGAGGAGTGGGCGTCGTGGTTACCGCAACAGGCGCTCAAGACCCTCAGGTGACTTGGTCTTGTTGGGGGATTTTGAACACTTATATTATTGACTCTACACTACAAAGACGAATGCTTTGTCTCGTTCAGTCCTTTTTTGTTGTGGGTGCCAGTGCGGAGCCATTTTGAGAAGAATTTGAATAACTTTTTAGTTTTTATAACTGAATCCTGTGGTCTAGTGACATCGGGGTCATTCCAGCAGTCGACTTCTGAGCTTCTTGTATATTGACTTTACACTCGCTACTCCTATTTGCTCTCCTCCAGAGCTAATATTTCACAACATCCATCTTATCGCGGCACGTGCGGTTTATTTTGTGCTTGTCTGTTCCATACATGTTGTTGTTTTTCAATGAGTTATTTTTATTTTATCGCTGACATTTATATCTATATATCTATCTATCTATCTATCTATCTATCTCTCTCTAACTCACACACACCTTGTTTGTCTGACGCGCGTTCTTCCTTCTCGGTGGTGCAGATACGCAGGCTTCTACACGGCGCTGGTCCAGCCGGGGCTCCGCTTGGTGGCCCTCAACATGAACTTCTGTGCTCGGGAGAACTTCTGGCTGATGGTGAACTCCACCGACCCTGCCAACCAGCTGCAGTGGCTGGTCCACATCCTCCAGACCAGCGAGGACCTGGGCGAGAAGGTGAGTGCAGCGATCCAATGGCATGGAAGTTAATCATGGTAGGGGTCAGAAGTGACACTTTTCAGCTGGTGACATAACTAATTAAAAAGTCAACCCGAGGGCCATCCGTAGACTCATACCTCCACTACACCTAAAGTCCCCTGGATTCAGATCTGACTGCAACAAAATCGAATTTACTGTTCCTTGGCCCCTTAAGCAATCTAACTGAAGGTCTGTCCAATTCCGCGCAAACCTTTTGCGTTATCTTGCTAACTGACAAAACATCCCCTTCGGGCCATCTTCGACGGTGGAGGTGAAATACATTTTGGCGTGGGAGTTAGAAGGGTACATTGGGCTGATGGCTGTGTATTAATACTAAACGAGTTGATTGAAAGTGATGTGAACACTTGTAGGCCACGTTGCCGGTGTGAACCACGTTCTTTGTTTGTCGCAAAGAATTTGTTTTACTGGGAATCTACTGTCAAAGGGAGATTTGGTATGTGAGAACCACGTGCATCAATTCTGCTTTTGACACCGCATGATTGACGTGTTCCCCCATGAAGGAGGAAGTATTTATCCACTTTCTGTACTTCCATTGAGATTTATTTAAGCTGCTAGTGCGCCATTGGCATCTTTAGCTAATGTTGCCAACCAGTCAGTGTTTTTGTTTTGGTCGTTTTTCACGCTTCAGGTTCACATCATTGGTCACATCCCACCTGGACTTTGTCTCAGCAGCTGGAGTTGGAACTATTACCACATCCTCAACAGGTAGCTTTGCGTCATGCTAACCATTTCTTGGTTGACGTGTAGCTTCTGATGCTTTTCTGTGGTTGGCCTGCAGCTTGATAGGTTGGTCTTTTTCAATGCATGTAGCTTCCTGCAGAGGGTACAGCACTAGTTTTATGGTTGGCATGTAGCTTCTCATGGGTACATCATTTATTTAGATTTTATGTAGCTAGGGCTTGTGTTTCATGGTGGGCATGTAGCTTGTATGGGATTTACTGCGGTTGAAAAGTGTATTGCTAAAGGTATCACATGATCATCACATGATCATCATATGATGATCTTGTAAACTCAACAGTTCCCTTTCTTGTATGGGAATATTTGTTCTTGTGTAATGAGATGGTGAAATGTATTCAAATGAGTATGACTTTTGACCCCCCCCCCCCCCCCCCCCATCTGCAGATATGAAAGCACGATCGCTGGTCAATTTTTCGGGCATACCCATCTGGATGAGTTCCAGATGTTCTATGACGAGGAAACTATGACTCGACCAGTGGGCGTGGCCTTTATCGCGCCTAGCGCCACCACCTACATCAACCTCAACCCCGGTCAGGATCTTGCGGTTATCATCTGGATTAAAAGTGTCTACTGAATGACCAAATGATAATCACCTCCTTTTTGTTTTTGATAACGTCCGTCCTGCAGGCTACCGCGTCTACTTTGTGGACGGGCACTACGAGGGCAGCTCTCGGCTGGTGCTGGACCACGAGACCTACATCCTCAACCTCACCGAGGTGAACCGCCTGCGACCCGGGTACGGGGGCGGCGTCTCCCTCCCGGACCTCTCCCCCAAGTGGACCCGGCTGTACCGGGCCACGGAGGCCTACGGCATGTCCAGCCTCTACCCCTCCGACTGGGACGGGCTGCTTCGGGTCTTCCTGGCAGACGACCGGGTCTTCCAGAGGTTCTGGTACCTCAGGCACAAGGGCCACCTGTCTGCGCCGTGCAAGGACACCTGCAAGACGGCCATACTGTGTCTCCTGCGCAGCGGCAAGTACGACGAGCTGCAGCAGTGCGACCTCCTCAACGGCTTCGGGGGCAACATGGCGCAGGCCTTGAGCAAGACCCTCTGTTGACGGGCGTCTCGTCGCTGGTCTGGGTTCGGATTGTCGAGTTGGTTGTTTTTGGACTTTTGAGCATCTCGGGGGGGGGGGGGTGCTTGAAACAATCTTTCATTGTTTTTTGTTTGGTCAAATCTAATTTGATCTTATCATTTTGTGAATGTGTATGGATTGTTTCGCAACACAACCCTCCACTGGGTGAAGAGGTATATTTGGCACTTCAGTTCTCTGAAATGTTTTTCTTTTGTGGTGCTTCGACTGTTGGACCTAATTGTGGTTTATCACGCAGCAGTTTTGACACTTCATTGAACGTTCCTATTTCAATCGCAGGGTTGAGCTGGTCGGCAGGGATGGTTAAATGGAGCTCTGCCAAATGTATTTAAGCATCTCCCGCTTGATGCCAGACACAAACATGAGACTGTGATGTTCTGCTTTGCTGTGGCTCCTCCCCTGTTTTGTGCTCTTGGGATTCGGTGTACTGAATGTTCTCTGGCACTCGTCTTCCAGGCTACCGACCCCAGTGACTGCTGTTCAGAACTAGCAGGAGGCCGTGGTCTGTAAAGCACCTGCCTCTTTGTGAGACTGGGCAGGTATGAGTTTGTTTGACTGCAAAATGGCTACAACCCAGTTTGATTATTTTGAGACTAGTTAGGTGGACAAGATGGGGTTCTCTGACCTAGGACCAGCGTCTTTCACAGCAATGTCCGCCTTTCCCCTGTTCTGCACTTTATAGCTAATGTATGGGTGGCTAATTCTGAGGTAACCTGAACAAATGTCTGTAACCAAAATGTTCAATTGGCATTTTGAGCCAGAAATGCTATGGAAATGTGACTTCATGTATAGTTGGTGAATGTATATCAAACCTGATGCAAATTGTATTATAGCAAAGTCATTTTTAGTATTGCAATAATAAATGTCTAAAGCTATTTCTTTCAAACCTTTTGCCTCACTCGGGTTGATTCGCAAGACAAACACACCATGAAACATGTTTAGTTATTACATTAAGTGGTCCTTTTGTGCAAAACTGGTTTGACTAAGAAGCGACAGGGGGGGGTCTTTGGCTGGATTTTCAATTTTTCTAAGGCAACGTGTAAAGCTTCTAGTGCACTGAGACTTGTTGCAGTAGAGAGGGTCAGCAGCTTCAAGTTCCTTGGCGTGCACATCTCAAAGGACCTCACATGGTCCACGCACACCACACACGTGGTGAAAAGGGCCCAACAACGCCTGTATTTCCTCAGGCGTCTGAGGAAATTCAGCATGGGCCCCTGCATCCTGAGAACATTCAATAACGGCACCATCGAGTTCTCTCAGGGTGGATCACCGCTGGTACAGGAACTGCACCGCGCTTCAAAGGGTGGTGCGGACGGCCCAGTATATCGTTGGAGGTGAGCTCCCCTCCCTCCTGGATATATACAACCAGCGGTGCGTGGCCAAGGCCAAACGCATCATAAAAGACATTGCCCACCCCAGCCACCAACTGTACTCACTGTTACCGTCAGGCAGGCGATACCGCAGTGTCAAGTGGTGTAAAAATAGGCTTAGAGATAGCTTCCACAGTCAGGCTGCTGAACAAGGGCGTATAGCATTTAACAATGTATTTTATTACATTGATTTATATATACATATTGCTCTTCTGTGCTGATATTTTATAAATTGCATTTTTATTTAACTTTTCTATTCTATTTATCTTAATTTTATAACTGCTGTTCATGGGGTATTGCACATAAGATTTTCACATCACTGCTTTACTTGTAAACTGAAGTGACAAACTTGACATCAGTATTACACATCTTACAGTAAGGGCTTTTACAAATACAGGAACAATGTAAGGTGTAGGTAAAAATATGTATCCATGCTCTTCCATAATCCATATTCAAGGTCTGGTTGAATTAGCATATGGGGTAACAATTTGGCAACATTTTGCAGAAAATATGAAAAACTGAACTATGTTCATCTGATAGTCAACCATGCTTATTCCTTCATGGGGGGGGGGGGGGGTTGACAACTTATTTGATTTCTCTGCAGCCACAGTTTTGTTCAAAGCAATCATAAGTCACCAGAGAACTGCTTCAGTTTTATTCAGGGTCTGAGAATAAGAGTGTGACCCCAAAGTCCTCCTTGTAGAGCTCCCAGGTCTTGGGCTTGTGAGGGTTGTCCAGCTCCTCCCTGGAAAGGTACAACCTGGGCAGCCAAGGAGTTGGAAGTTAGTGATGCATCATTCATTTATATTGTTGTAACCTTTGCTTTCACTATTAATCGTTTGTCACGACACATTTTCACGTTGGTCTTTGTGCATGGATGTACTCTTTGCTCTGTCGGCATTCTACGCCATAGTGCTTGGCTTCTAATGGTGTACTGAGGAGTATCAGTATATTCAAATTAAGCACACGTTTAGCGTTATCCTCCCTTAGTATTACACAACAATGGAACAGTACAATGTATTGAGACATGCAAATAGAGATGGATGTGGAAGACTCATTACTTGTTGTTTTCTACAAAGGAGGTGTTGAACCAAAAGTAGAAGGGGCAGTCTTCATAACCTTTAGGCAGACCCTAGAGATGGGTAGAACACTCGTTAGAACTACACCCAGGAATGTCAGTCAAAGAAGACCCATGCCAAGCTCCAATTGGTCCACTTGTGCCCTATATAATATTAATATACTATTTATGGCTTCACCATTTTTGTAGTGCGATAAGATTTCTGCCGCATAGTTAATGCGTTAGTCCGAATTCCTCCTATACTTACTCTCTAAATAGTGTACTATACTATATAGAGAATGAGGGCACAAGGGAGCCACTTCGAGTTGGGTTCAGTTCGCCAGCATTAGTTGTGAAGACTCACAGCACTAGATTCAAACATGACTTTCACATCTCCGTCCACCAGAGGGCCCTCCTGTAGACTTATAACCACGGCATTGCTGCCTACATCAGGAAACACCTGGGTGGAGAGGAACACAAGCAGCACTTGTGTCAACACACAAAAACGAAATAGATAATTCTCAGTGTTTTTCTATTTGTAGTACAAACCACTTGACAACTTACTCTACAGCCTTCCTGTTTGGCACACACACACTGAAACACCTGCTCCTTCTTTAGAATGACCTTCACCCTCAGGTCACTGCCATCACCCCGACCCACACCTGAGCAGAGACACAACCTTTCAGCTTGCCTGTGCATCGGGCCATTCAAATATCTTCAACTGTTTTTGGATGGAGATAAAGGGCATACAATGGGGGTATACAACTTGACTGGAAACTACACAATGAGATTTGTTTGAATAAATAACCAGGAGTAATGTGGATATAATGACAAAGTGGGTAAAGTCAAGTCATAGAACAGTACGAAAAGTCTGGCGAGTTCAGAATATGTTATCACTTTACCGTAGTGCAGCCTTTAAAACCAGGAAAAGACTAAACTTATGCCATAGCACGATATTACCTTTTCCAAAATATAAGACGATCTACTCTCATATCACATTATCAATTAAATATTGACATATTTCCCAGCCCAAGCTCGATATGCAGTGTGAGGTCATGCATTCAAATGAGGAGGACCTTTTTACCAAATGGATCCTATCTTTTACAAGATAGGCTCCTCATCACATCCATGTCTCGGTGCTGTAGGTTTGACCATGTGAATGGGCCAGTTAGTCCCCTCCGCCATCAAAGATGGGGACGGAGGTTATGCTTTTGCCCCTCTGTTTGTCTGTTAGCAGGATAACTCAAAAAGTTATGTACGGAATTGGACACAACTTGGTGGTAAGATTACTTATGGGCCAAGGAACAGTTGATTTCTGGATCCAGGGGACCTTTTGGCGTGGCGGAGGTTTGTGGTCTACTAAGGTCCCTCTAGTTCTGAGTGAGGCTCTGCTAACCCTACCTGCTATGGAGTGAATGCGGATGCTCTTCATCTTGAGTCTCTGGGGAGGAGGAAGCTGTCTGTTGAACTTGTTCTTCATCACCTCATAGTAGCCCACGTACCTGCTCTGAATTTCACATGAGAAGAAACACTTGTGTGAGCACAAGCCTAATCCACCAACCTACTGAATTTAACCCACTAATCCCCTCAGCATCACCCATAACCACTAACCACCTTAACCTAACTAAACCCTGTAACCCTTACCCCCTAAAGTTAACTCAATCTTCTTGACTACCCCCTTAAACCTGACCCAGTATACCTAACCTACAAACCATAACCCAGTACACCCAACCTTCTAAACCATAACCCACAAACCCCTGTTCACAGCCTTTTGAGGAATCCTGCACATGCGTGCGCATCAATCAATTCATGACATCATCGTCCGTCACTAAACGCCATGGTGTATTTTGTTAGAGCTCCTGACTTCACCTGCGAGGGAGTCTCCACGCCTTGGAACTTGGAGCTCTGACTCCTGTCCGTTCTCCGCTCCCCAAAGAAGTCCAGGCTCTCCTGGGGAGGGGGCCAGTTAAAATCAGTGGCAGTCAGGGTCTATTTGTGGACTTTACTTTACTTTATGTTATGACGTGGAGGGGGGGGCGGGGGAGAAATGACCTACCTGTGCGCTCTCAGACTGGTCACTGTCAATCAGCCACGTGCACACGAGAGTGCCCGTACGACCTGTTAAAATGACGGCAGCGGTATTGTGAATCATCTACAGCAGGGATTCTCAACGGAGGGTGAGTTTGAGTGGCTCACAGAGCATATGAAAAACCATCTTCAGAAAGCCTGTGAAATAACTAATGTTTCAATGTTAACTCATGTTTCAATAGCTTACTTTTTCAGGGTCGTGACTTAATGACTCATGACTAGGACATGCTTCCAGTGCATCCACATTGACACTGTTTTTTTGCACACAGTTCACTTGATAAAGTTGGTAAAGAAAGCTTTATGGATGTGGCTCCCGGCGAGGTTACCTTTCCCGCCTTTGCAGTGAATAGCAATAATGTTCTTGGAGTCAGCACCCATCCACTCCCTCACGTTGGCGGTGTATTTCAGCATGTCCCTGAAACATGAAGGACAAGCCATCAGCCCACAGAATGGGCAGACGATTCGGGGGACGGGGACGGGGACGGGGACGGGGGGGGGACGTCTAGCTGGAGTGTTTGTACTCTGATCTCTGATTCCCCAACGTCCACAGTCTGTACCTGTAGGCTAGAGGCCTAACTTGCTACCTGCTCCAAGCTGCAAGCACTCGTCTGCTGAAAATGACAGAAAATGAATTTGATAGATTCAAATACTCACTCCAGGGAGGGAACATTGTGGTCGTCGATGAACACTCTCTCAACCCGGTAGTGGAAGAACTTGGGGTCGTAGCCCTTCTCACCTGGGGACAGAGGGGACGCATTGACAGACTGTAACACTAGAGACAGGCGTGACAACAGGCCTGACAGCTGGCGTGAACAACTTACTGCAAAGGTTGTACACTCTGTAGTGGTCTTCATGCTTGGTGTCTAGGAACCTCGCCACCTCCTGATACGGAGAGAGAGAGAGAAAAGAGTGCCTTTCTTTCTTCCTTGATTCCTTATCTTTTGTCTTGACCTCATTTAAAAAGGGTCCCTATTTTACCACTAAGTGTGTGTCCACCTAGATCTATGACAAATAGATCAACCTACCAGTCTGCCCGTTGGACTGTACCAACTAGTAGGCCGGCTTTTCTATCCATCATAAATCTGGGTGGACAATCCCACTTGTAATGGCTAATCTACATCCCAGCTGGTGGTAAACTAGGAGTCTTTTAATGTTTGACTTACACATACCTCCGGCAGAGTTACTCGTGGTGTGTGTGTGTGTGTGTGTGTTACTCCTTACCCGTATGGGATTCCTGTAGAAGGATTGTTTCCCAGAAGAAGGGAAAGACATGGCGATGACACGATCTGAGGGGGGGGGGGGGGAAGAGAGAGAAAGCGAGCAGGCCTCGGTCTGAGCCAAACAAGCCAAAGCTCCATTTCTGTATGCCCGTTATATGCGTGGGTGTTGGGTGGAGGGGGGGAGTTGCCGTCCGTACCTGTGACATAAGTCAGGTCAAGGTCGAACCCATCCTTCTGATAGCGCCGCTTGTTCTCCGAGACCTGATCCAAACAGAGACCACCAAGACTTAGCCACCGAGAACTAGCACTTGCCTCTTGTTAGCACTATCTCTTGTTCACCAGCACTTGTTTAGCTAGCTTTTGCTTATTGGCTTCACTTATTGTCATAGCCCCGGTTTGATGTACTCATTGTGTACAATCAAGGGAGCAAACTTATTGAACTTTTACCTGAGCACTGGTTCTGCTCTTGGAGGTGTGTTAGGAAGGAAATGCATTTATGGTGACTAGTAGTTTTCTTGCCTACCTTAAGTGTTGAATGACCTTATTGTAAGGCGCTTTGGACAAAAGCATCTGCTAAATAAATGTGTTCTCTCTCTCTCTCTCTCTCTCTCTCTCTCTCTCTCTCTCTCTCTCTCTCTCCCCCTCTCCAGTGGGTTACCATGGAGACGCCCTCACCATCCTCCTGGTGACCTTCTCCAGCTCCTTCTTCTGGGACGCCAGGCGGAACAACCGGATGAGGATGATGACCCTCAGGGCCCGCAGGAATGACACCACTCTGACCGTCCAGACAAACAAACAGGTGACCAAATACACTCAGACACACACACTACAATCTGTTTCATGGTTCTAACTGCAGTTGGGAATACTTGATAAATCAAACCGGTTGGACCCGTTGAGTTTGACCAAAAGCCATTAAAAGCCGTTGCCATGCTGGCATTTGCATGACTCGTCGTCATACATTTCCTGGTGCTACACAACACACACACACACACACACACATCTTGTACCCAGTAAACCTTACCGAAACTATCCACCCGTTCATCATCATCATCATCATAATTTTACTTCCCACCTGAGCATCTCATGAGGTTGGCGTAGCCAAGACGCGTGATGCGGGTGGAGGGGGAGGCTAGCAGCCAGGTGTACCTGGGAATGAGGCTGCTCATGTCTGAGAAGGTGTAGATCATGGTGACCCCCAGGGTGATTGCCACGATGCAGGCGTCCACAATGTTCAGTTTGGAGCGGAAATACACCTTGAACCTGACCAAGCACAGACGGGGGGGGGGGGGGGGGTTGTTTTAGCACACTGACAGAATGACAGACAGACAGAGAGAGAGTCCAGTGTATCCACCCCACAGACTTCCCGTTACACTTCCTGTCCACATTTTCCTATTGATGACACAGCAGAATGACCACAGGCTGTGTCCACAGGCTCACTCGCTCACAACATGCAAACTGCAAACTAACCAAACAACAACCACACACATAGTTATCAACATCATGCATCATCTCTCTCACACACAGTTATCAACATCATGCATCATCTCTCTCACACACACACACACACAATTATCAACATCATGCATCTCACACACACACACACACACACACACACACACACACACACACACACACACACACACACACACACACACACACACACACACACACACACACACACACACACACACACACACACACACACACACACACACACACACACACACACACACACACACACACACACACACTTACCCTTCCACGTAGACTCGGAGGAGGACGTCGGCGAGGAAGAAGAGGGAGATGGCCAGAGACAGAGCCTCCACCAGCTTTCTGGCCGGGCTGTGGTCTTGCAGGCAGAAGTCCACCACCACCAGCACTATGTCCACCAGGATGAGAACCACACCAAATATACTACACACACACACACGCACATAAACACACACACACGGCACACACACACACACACACACACACAGGGAAACACACACACACACACGGGCACACGCACGGGCACACGCACACACACACCATTAGGGGCCTTTAATTGAATAGTGACTCATTGGTTATGGAGGAGTTCATCCACGAGCCAATGAGGAGACGCTGTTCATTTTGCCTGTTTGTTTCCATTGCCTTTTCTACTTGCTTGATTTGCATCTTGCTTCGATGTCTCATCATTATTAATAATATTAAATCCTGGACGAGATTAAAACGATCATGTTTTGTCTCACAGCGCGCTTACCGAAACCCGAAGGACATTACGAATGGCGTGATCTTCCTCCTGACCTTGCTGCAGAGGAGGAAGAGTAAAGGTTAACCAGGGGGCTAGAGGATAGAACCTCGAACCCAGAGGTTCTGGGTCTGAACCCCATCTTCCAGAGCCAAACAAATACAGGCATCAGTGAGCAAGATCATGCCCCCACTGGACATGCAACTGGATTCACTGTAAGCCTCCTTACAGTGAAAAGCATCTGCTACATGACTAGATCATGAATAAAAGGCGGGCTGTCGGTTCGGTGTATAACTCACTAGTACATAGTGTCTGCTTCCTCTTGGACTTCCTTTCCATCATCAATCTCCACTTTTGCATTCTCCATCTTGTCAATTGCCCTGTTTACACACAGACAGCCAGACCAGACACAGTTCATTGAACACTTGTTAACATGCATAGAAATAAATGGTCATAGTTGAAGTTGCAGTTGAAACCACTGCAGCAGGTCGCTGAAGCATGACGCAAAAGTGAATCTAGGAGTTGTAGTTCTGGTCCCTGCTGATCCTCCTCCTTACCCGTTGGCATCTGAAGGTTGTGGCCCAGGGCTGAAATGCACGGAGGTCATGGTTTACTCTACAGGCTGTGTGGGCTGGTCTGCTGAAAGACGGCTTCCTTCAAGACAATCCACAAACGATCAGAGCAACGCTGGAAGTGTAAATAGAGGAAGGTCGAAACGTCACCCCGTGTTGCAATTAACAAAACAATTGGCATGAGTTTGGCAAGCTGACGTCGCGGCAAGATCACATAGATCTATTCAAACTAAATTTAAAAAAAAGTGAAGGATGAAAACGACGCCTATACCTTCTCCAACTTGCTCTGCTCGCTTGTTCCGTTAATGCCGACCAAACATTATAGGATCACTTTGGACACACTTGTGTTTCACGGAGCGCCCGTCCAAACGAAGCCTGTCGTTCGTAATATTAAACGAGGTCTGGTCTTGTGACTTATTGTAAAGAAGACACAGGAACACACAGTTCAAGGGTTAACCGGATGGTTTTTTTTTTCTCTCTCTCTCTCCCATCTATCCTCACTGCTCCGTTGCTGTTCTGCAAACGCAGCGGTTTGGAACTTCCTGACCAGCTCAGCTCCTCTGCGTCCCTCTTGCGTCGCATTCCCACATCAGTTTACGCAGCGCTTTAACGCGCAGCGGGGCGTTGTTGTCTCCTGCAAATCAAACAACTCATAGGTTGTAGTCTTTTCTCTCTCCCCCCCCCTCTCTTTCCCCCTCCCCCTCTCTCCCTTACTCTCTCTCTCTCTCTCTCTCCCCCCCCCTATCGCCCTCTCTCTCTCTCTCTCTCTCTCTCTCTCTCTCTCTCTCTCTCTCTCTCTCTCTCTCTCTCTCTCTCTCTCTCTCTCTCTCTCTCTCTCTCTCCCCCCTCACCTTTCTTTTCCACAGTGACATCTGGTTTGAATAGCACGACTGGCTTCTCCCAATCTGAACACGGAGAGACGCATTCCATTGAAACATTAAAAGTTGGCTGGCAACAGATGTATCATTTTGCTCTTGGCTGAAATGTATACAAATGATATAATATAATATAATATATTTTAATAATATAGTGTAAAAAAATAAGAAATATATACAGAATATATATATGCCATGTTCCTGTGTGTATGAGAGCATATATGCGTCCCACAAATGTGGGCATGATTTATAGTGGAGAGCAGCTATACTACCAAACCGATCTGAAGTCAGCAACACGCACTGGTCATAATGTGGACCATGCAGAACCGAACCCCCTATAAATAACACCCATCATCACCTGAGAGGAACGCGCCCTGACTCTCTCTCTCGAAGAAGAAGAAGAAGAAGGTAAGTTCTAGAAGGTAAGACTAGACAATGTTTGTACAATTATATTTCCAAAGGCATTATACGCAGGATACGATATCGTTCAATTGAACATATTTCCTCCCACAGATACATCAAGCGTATATATATAGCTCAAGAAGAATATTTGACGAGCATGTGGCTGCTTCTTTGGTTGTCCCTGGTCGGCCCATCTCTGAGCTCACCGCCACCGTTCCCAGTAGGCCTGCATCATACTATCTATCCTATTCTGGTTCTTATTAGGCTATGTCGTTTATTTTATTGATCACGAGAACTGCGTAAAATTGATCCAATTTCAGGCAACTATTTCTATTTAATTACTACTTCCTTTTTCAATTTAATTGAAAAATAATAATTGAAAAATCTCTTTTATTCTGTCTTATCTATTTTACCATGTCTGTAAAGCGCCTTCAGTGTCCAGAAAACCGCTATATTAAATCGAATATATTATTATTATTATTATTATTAATAATATTATTAACTATTAGACCAGTAATTTTGATTAGTTTCAAGTAAAATAATTAAAATAGATGCAACATTTATACCAATACCAACATATAGTCCTACTCTATCCACATGCTTCCATAATAGTTCATTTGATTGTGCTTGTATCCTGTAAGGGGGATTGCGGGTCGGAGCTCTTCGCGCTTCGACGCAGCGTTCGGGACCTAGAGAACAAGGTGATGATTGGGTCGTGGCAGATTGACCACCTGAAAAGACACAAATACACCCGGCCCTATGGACCGGCTCTTTCCGGTCCAGAGCGTCCGGACCGACACTCAAACGGGACGAACCCGGGACAAGGCGACCCCCAGACTGGACTACCGAACCCTCTTCTTCCCCCTGCTGGCAGCGTTCTGGTCCACGACAAAGGTGATGACAAAACGATTCAAATTATTTTAATAAAATAAATATTGTACATACATATTTTGTTTACGGTATTTGTTTATTTTAGAACATAATTAAAAATAATTTAAATATAAGCATATGTATTATATTTATTGTTATTTTAATTATAATAATTATAATATTTGTTGTTGTTATACACACTTTATTTGTATTAAATCATTCATGCATCATATTGCAGCTCAATGTTCTTCATAGAAAGTATTTTCTTTTTTTGCATGATAATGCAAAGTATGGGTGCCCAAATACGTCATTTTGTAGTCCACCATGTCTCCAGACTGCTCCCAGCTGTTTGACAGACTCCGCCCACCAAGTGGCTTCTACCGGATCCAGCCCAAACTGCACCAGGAGCCGTTCCTGGCCTACTGTGACATGGAGGATGGAGGGGGCTGGACCGTGATCCAGAGGAGGAGACATGGCAGGGTGGACTTTAACAGGTACAGCCTTTCAGATGTTGGTCTTATACATGTTTACTGCTATCCTGCTAACCTGCACTATCTGCTGGAGTTTGGTTCTGGCGACTATATCATACACTAACTCTGGTTGGGTTTGGAACTCCATAGTCCTAGAAGGTGTGAGAGAGAGAGAGCGAGAGATTGCGCCTTCAAAATCCTGTTGCTCCAATATGGGTTGTATTCTTTAAGGTTGCTTTTGTCAAAAGCATTTGATAAATACATGTCTAAGTGATATATACTGTAATGTAAACTAAATATGATCTCTAAGGTGTTGTTGTGTTTCTCCTGGGTGGTCTCGTTGAAGAGATTGGGTGGACTACAGAGAGGGGTTTGGTGATTTCAAGAAATGGAACGACGAATTCTGGCTTGGAAACGAACACATTCATGTCCTGCTCTCGGAAGGTATATTAAATATGAATCCCCTCGGTTATGAGGGTCAATTCGTTGAACGACGTCATGAAATTCCCACTTTTGATTCATCTTGGAGCCCACGGGTTGGACCATATCGTATCTTATGCTTATCACAAGATACCTCAATAAAGGAAAGCATTGGAATCTAAATTGGAATCGGAATCCTGAATCAGAATCTTAATTTCAATTTGAATCTGCATGGACCTGAATATAAAATACAATCAAAACGACATATCTACCAGGTCCTGTCAAACAATAAAGGCGTTCTGATTCTGAAACAAGTCGAAGTACTTGAGTAATTCAACTCCACTTGTTTCAGAATCAGAATCAGCCTATTGCCTTATTGTCGGTGCACGAAATTGCAACAAATGTGTGTAGCAATCCTAATTTAAGTTTTTACTGAAAGTTTTAAATAATTTAAAAAAAAACGAAAATAAGTTTGTGTTTAGAAGCACACAGACGTACGTGTGTGTGTGTGTGTGTGTGTGTGTGTGTGTGTGTGTGTGTGTGTGTGTGTGTGTGTGTGTGTGTGTGTGTGTGTGTGTGTGTGTGTGTGTGTGTGTGTGTGTGTGTGTGTGTGTGTGTGTGTGTGTGTAATGGTGTCTGGTCTGTGAAGGGCAGAACCTGCTCAAGATAGATCTGACCGACTGGAGCGGGAAGACCAATCACGCCTTCTACCAGAACTTCAGGATAGCTAATGAGAAGGTGTACTTTATTTTTTATTATTAAGTACTAATAATAATAATCTGAAAAGTAATCCGGAAGTGTAATCGGTCAAACATGCTATTGTTGCTATTGTGAATTCCTTAAATGTACATTTTGTGATATGAAGTGTTTCTATTGCAGGACAGCTACCGTCTGCAGTATGGGCCTTACAGCGGGCGTGCTGGCGATGCTCTGACAGCAGGGGGCATGGTGGAGCAGTGGTCCGCCTGCGTCAACGGCATGCAGTTCAGCACTAAGGACCAGGTAACCAAAGATAACCCTACCTCAAACAGTGTTGATGGGCAAAGAGTCATATAGTGTTCATAATTATAACATGATTACGTCATTTTGGCAGGACAATGACCGCTTCCTGCAGGGTAACTGTGCCCAAGAGAACATGGGCGGCTGGTGGTTCAACAGGTGGGTGATATGGCTGTACACTAAACACTCGGTTCACTCTTCAGCGTCTGCCCTGTCCTCTCTGTGATCCCGTCACTCTGACCTGTGGCCCTTAGATGCCACTCGGCCAACCTGAACGGAAGGTTCTACCGGGGAGGGGTGTACAAGGGCGCGTACGACAACGGCGTGGTGTGGGGGACCTGGAGGGGCCTCTGGTACTCTCTCAGACACACCGCCATGAAGGTCCGGCCCCTGGTCTTCCTGGACAGTGATGGCAGTGGAGATGGATAACAAATACCCGATCAAAACACTTGATATATATTAACCTGTCTGTTATGTTGCTATGGTGTTCTGTTGCTGTGGAGTTGTGTTGTGATGGAATTACCATGGAGTTTTGTTGCTATGGAGGTATGTTACAGTGGAGTTGTGTTGCCATGGCGTTGTGTTGCTATGGCGAGTTATGAGTTATCACATGCCATCACATGTAATACATGCATTTCGTTTACTCTTTGAAGACCCTAGCACCCTAGAAAGTATATTATTTAACATGAATGGAATGGGCATTTTAACATTAAAACATCTGCATCAAAACATTGACTCCCTGATATTTATTTATATTTATAAGATATATTTTCACAGATTACACTTTGTAAAAGATAACGCTTTGTAAAAGATACCGGATTACCTTTTTTTAAGTAATATATTATTTTTGGGGAAAAAGTAATTGTCCAAAAAGTAACTTTTTGTAGCTTTTTGGAAAGTAACTGATTACTTTTTGGGAAAAGAACCCATTACTTTTTGGAAAGGTAACATATTACTTGGAATAGTATGGAATAGTATCCCCTTGCATGTGGTGTCAAAAGTCACCGTTGTTGGAGGAAGCTCAGATTTGAAATGTGAAATAAGTCAAGACAAATTTTATTGGTACATAATGTCAGTGGGAGGAAAAGTGGTAAACAAGGTAATACAAAATACGAAAGTCTATGATGTTTGGTGTTCATGATGAGGGCAGATCCAGGTCCATCATCCTCTGCTCTGCATCGCTCAGCCTGTAAGGAGAGCCAGCCATAGGCAACGAGTGGCAGTGGCTCTTCCTCTGCTCTGCTGTGGATGCACTGAAGGTGGCACTGCGCTGCCTCCCACCGGGGCCCCCTGGGGCCGCAGAGCAGGCCTGGGCCTCCTTCAGCTTGCGGGCAAGGATATTCCTCTGGATGGGCGAGGGGCCACGGCGGGACCAGCACTGCTCGGCCCGCTCAGCCCGCTCCAGGGCCAGCTGGTTGGTACTCTGAGGGGAACAAAGGGGTCCGTTGCGGGGGCCTCCATATGGCTGGAGGCCTCCACCCCCTACACCTCTCCCAGATCCACTCCCAGCACTCTTGAGCCGGTCTCTTTCCACTCTTTCCAGCGTTTCATCGTGCCTCTCTGAAGTGCGAGTCCCTGTGTGCTGCGAAGAGAGGCTAGGAGCAGCGGTTTCCAGCCAGGTTCTCTTCAGGGTGGATGCTCCCCACTCAGACAGCCCCAGCTCTGGGATGGGATAGGAAGGGAAGGCTGGGTACGGGTGGCCCTCACGAATGCCTCTTGCCCTACAGCTTCCTTCTGGAAGGGTCCTGGAGGCCACCTAGTAAAGAGAAAAAAACAATGCTTACATCTGCTTAAATCTATGACACCATAAAAGTTTTTTCAAATTTATTATAATACATTATACATTAAAACAGAAGCCTTTGGATGAAGGCCATTCAATGCACATGCATTTTAAAATCCCAGAGGGGTTATCAGGGGTTGTCAGTTATGAGGGTTTGTGTGAAGGAATCAGCACACCTGTGTCATGCTTCGTTCCCTGAAGGCCCTGGAGCCTGCTAGCGCCGGAGGCTGCGATTTGGCGTCCGTAAAACTACAAGTCCTGCGGAAATTAGGGTTCATCGGGTAGGAGGAATTCCCTGCTCCCACGCCTCCACTCCTGCTCATCCTGTTCCTCTCCACCATCTCTACCCAGTCAGCAGTACGCTCATGCCTCCTGGAACTCCCTCCTGCTGCACCGCCTCCTCCGTATCCTGGGAGAGGAAGCCCCGGTTGGAACTCTGCCCTGGGACTCAGTCTGTCCGAAGCAATGGTCTTCATCGGAGTGCCTATGGGGCTTCGCTCGGCAGCTTGGGGGTGTTCCTGAATGCCCGGGTGGACAGGGGGTGGTAGAGGAGGTGGAGGAAGGGGGAGCCCCATCGAGGTGGGAGTGATGGTGGCGGTGGGCGTGGCGGTGGTGCCCAACAGGGAATTGTCCACGGGGCTGGAGGAGACGTGGTAGACCTGGGTGGCCTCCGTCAGACCCTGCTTCTTCATCTCCTTCAGCTGTTGCTGGGCCAGCCGGTAGCTGGGCGCAAAACACACAGTGTAGATTAACAATCAGTCTCAAACCTATTTCATCCTATTTTTCCAAAGAGATTCAGAGTGACCTTGAGATACATGCCACAACGGAGCAGAGGGAGGTTAGAGCATCTTGCTCAAGGATGCCTACAGGCTCCTTGTGGACATTGGGGGTCCAACAGAGAACCCTGTTGGCTGTTGACCACCCCACTATCACTACACTACAAAAGGTTATGATGGTAGACGTTTAAGGACATTAATGACAAAGCAGTGATTTTCCATACATACCCGAACATAGGGGGCAGCAATTTCTGTCCAGAGGGAGACAGCCTGTCTGGGTCTGGAGAAACAGGGAAGACCAGGGGCTGTGACAGAGACTGGCTGCCCAGCAGGGGCATCTGTCTCTGGCTCGCTGAACCCATCCCCTGCAGGCCCTGCGCCTCCATAAGGCTGGGTCTCTGGAGGCTGTTCCCGAAGATGGAGGCCTCGTCGGAGAGCTTGCGTCCCCCCGTGGAGTGCATGGATCCCTGGCGCACGGAGCTGCAGGGCGGGGCCCGGCACAGTTTCCTCCAGGCCGTGAAGAGGAGGGTGGCTAGGATGATGGCCAGGCAGAGGGAGATGCCCGCCACCACCATCAGGTTGCCGCCCAGGGCCGTAGCTCCTGTGGGCGTCGTCGGCGGAGATGGAGAGGGACCGGCTGTCGCTGGAGGAGACAGAAGGAAATCTGAAACCAAATACAACTATCAAACATGTTTAGAAAAAATGTGTAAATATATATATATGTATATATGGACAGGGAGATGCGTTTGGGGAATGGACATTGAAGAGGGGGAATGGATACATAGTAGTATAGGACCACAGGTGAATATAACTCAACTAAAAAAGCTAAACTAAGATATGGTAGGCTAATATCAAATAAACTAAGCTTTGGCAATCTAAACAAGGTAGACAAGGTATGTCCGTGCAGTCTACCTGGTATACGCAGAATAACAATAATGTGTTTAGTAACTTAATAACAAAGCATTCGTTTTGATTATTCAAAGCAAAAGTTAAATAAAGTGAATAGACTTCCTCCGTGTTTGAGGGGGGGAGCGACCAGGAGACTAACCCATGCAGTCCTCCAGGGAGCAGGGGGACTGCTCCATGCCCAGACCCGGGCACTGCCTCCCCGGTACGCCCGGCCGAGACAGGCACTGGCGGACCCGCTCCCTCAGTCCTTCTCCACAGCTCACGCTGCAGGGGCTCCATGGGTCCCAGGGTCCCCAGGACTCTACAGAAAACAAGATGGGCAGCAGAGAAGCATGGAAGGAAAAGTTGACTTCCTATCCAAGAAGATCCAACAAGTGAATATCCTGTCTTTGGGATCTGAATCTTCATAACATTCTGCCTCAAGCTAACATCTGACATCTTCCTCCCCAAGCAAACCCCTGTGCCCAAGATAGCATCCCCAAGCTAACATTTCCAAGCAAACACCTGTTCCCAAGCTAAAATTCCATTCCAAGCAAAATGTCCCAAGCCCCAAGATAACATCCATTCCCAAGCAAGCATCCCCAAGCTAGCATCCATTTCCCAAATGGTCTCCCTTCCATTTATAGAACTACATGGACTTTCCTAGCATGTAGACTATTCCAAGCTAACACAGAGCTCTGTTAACCAATCTGCTCACACATATTTTAAAACTATACTATACTACTACAAACTGTACAAAAAGGTTCTTTGCTTCTACCAGCAAATAACAAATAGCATAAGCAAATAAAAAACCATAACCTCATAGCACCACATACCAACATTGTATCAAGTATGTCTTGATACGAGTCTATTCAATTGGACAGTAAATGTCCCAATCACTGAAACCCTGAATGGCCCCAGGGCACAACAACATCCCAGAGTAAAGATATTGTAAAGAACACTTTGACCTTCTCAGGGGCGTACAACTGGGCTGTCTATGCGGTAGAACACAAATGTAAATTGGTGCTACATGACCAGAGAACAACAGTTTCAACAGCGTCATCCAGCAGACTTTTGCTGGCGAACAAATTTTTAAAACTAAATTCCGGTAAAATGGAGGGGAATTGATCATTGATCATTGTCATACACTACCCACATTGTATTCATACAAAGCTGCAGCAAAACCAGCAAAAATATTCCTTCCTCTCTGTTTCATAGATAAGATAACATAAGTTATACTTCATAATTATATGTATTGATCCCAGACGGGAAATTTGGGAATAACTCATCAGAAACACATTCTCACCTACACTTCTGTGGACCACCAGGCAGGTCTGGGCTGGACTGGGCAACCGGCTGTAGTTGAAGACGAAGCGGAGGCAGTATCTGTTCTTCCCAGGGTGGAACACAGAGCAGTTGAACTCCGTCTGGTTCTCCCCGTGGGTCAGCCAGTGGAAGGCCAGCAGCGCCGTTGCACCGGAAGGCTCGTCCTGCGATCCGAACCCCAGCAGGGATGTCCCGGCTGGGGGACCGGAGCCACCACCTCCGGCCCCGCCAGCACCAGCAGCAGCACCAGCAGCAGCAGCAGCAGCAGTGTCCGTGTCCCGGTACAGCTGTACCTTCCCGTTGACGGCGGCGCACGGGGGGGCGAGGAGCCTAACGGTCATGGTCCCGTCACAGCCAGTCCGGTAGAGGCTGGCATCGTCCACCTGCAGCTTGTAGGAGAATATCCGGGACAGGTAGAGCGGGCCGGAGCTCTTCACCTCCTGGTTGGTGTGAGGCGAGCGCAGAGCCACGCGAACAAAGTCCTTCTCCGTGAAGGGGAACGCACAGGGCAGCTCCACGCTCTGGGAGCGCAGCGCTCTGATGGGCTGGTGCGTCCGCACGCGGACCTTGTCGATGCTGTTTTGTCCAATCTGGTTGTACTCCACGTAGCTGACCTCCAGGGAGAGGGCGGAGCTGTGGTCACCTGAGCATCCCTGGAAGTGTTCATTGGTGGATATCCCCACCTGTCGAAGGACAAAGAGAGACTCATGACATCCTTCATAGAGGATCCTCATTGAACTAGAATAGTGTCCTTAAAAGCAGTCTTCAACAAGCAGTGCTATGGCTACACGTGGTCTAAGAAAAGGTTTTTAAATTGGGGCTAAAATCAATGAAATAATAAGCCATTGAAACATTATTTTTATTTTATTCATGGGCTTCTTTCTAGAGATTAAGGTTTGGCATATGCTCTGTGACCAACTCAAAATGTCCTCGCGACCCCACTTACGGGTCCCCACCCCCCAGTTGAGAATCCCTTGTCAAAGTGGTCTTACCTGGAAGGATCCAGAGTTGTTAGCGAGCCGTTCAATGCCGATGTGGAAGGTGGGCCACTGCACATGCAGTTCCGAGCTCCACCACCGGGTGGTGCCAAGTGTGCTTTCCGAACCATGGGAAGGTCTTCCGATGGCCGTCTGCTTCAGATGGAAGCGGAATATTCCGGCGTACAGGAAACAGGAGCAGTTGAACTCCACTCTGCCCTCGGACTGGTTCTCGGGTAGGTTTCTTGTCAGCAGGGTGGAGTTGCTTTCCATGTGGACCAGCGAGAGGGTGGCGTTGCAGACAGAGCTGCGGTTGCATGCCGTGCTGAAATCAACAAAGACGCTGGCGTTGCTCAGGGCAATGTGGAGCGAGGGCCAGATGCTGAGGGCCGCCGCGGCTACAGAAGACATGAGGAGAGACCATAGGAATTAAGACCCGTTTTCAATGTGAATCACTTAGCAGGTGCTTTTTTATGCAATGTGACTTTTAAGATACACATCATTAAGGAGGGAAAGTGGGGAATCTTGCTCAAGGGTGCCTTCACGGTAGACTGGACATTTGGGTTCGAACCCGGAACGTTTGGGCCGGGATTCAATAAGACTAACCACAAGACTAACCCTGCCTCGGAGTTAAAGGACTGAAATGGACGCAGTATGTTACTAGTCCATAGGCAACTCTCGGGAAACACTTTTACATACTATCACATTCAGACAGACAGACAGACAGACAGACAGACAGACAGACAGACAGACAGACAGACAGACAGACAGACAGACAGACACACACACAGGCAAGGCAACAACAGACTTGTTGAGACCACTCAGGAGTTAGGTGTGTTGCACAAGGGCATCTCGACAGGAGCGAGGAATCCGGTACAGAACCAGCAACCTCTCCATTTTCCATTCAAACAACGTTGTTATGAAAGTTTCCTTTCCAGAAAGCTACTGATGGACTAACGTGTCAGCATAATTTAACAAAATGTAATCATTTAACACTGTGTGTGTGTGTGTGTGTGTGTGTGTGTGTGTGTGTGTGTGTGTGTGTGTGTGTGTGTGTGTGTGTGTGTGTGTGTGTGTGTATCTGCTTTGTATGTGCTCTGTATGTGTAACAGAGCAGGGCCTAGAGCATCATTTTTACTAAATGTAATCATTTAACTGTGTGTGTGTGTGTGTGTGTGTGTGTGTGTGTGTGTGTGTGTGTGTGTGTGTGTGTGTGTGTGTGTGTGTGTGTGTGTGTGTGTGTGTGTGTGTGTGTGTGTGTGTGTTTTGTATGTGTAACAAAGCAGAGCCCTCTATAAGGAAAGAGGGTGCGGGCAAAGGAAGACACCCCCACCTCTACTTCCTTTAGCAGCACCACTCCACCACTCCGATGATGGATTTGAATTGTGTTTTCACCGGCTGCATTGTCATAATCAAATCTTATTATTAATAATAATAATAATAATAATAATAAAAAATAATAATAATACATTCAAATAATATTCAAATCATTAAAAAACACACACTTTAAAACGCACTTGTAATAATGTTCAATCAATTGTTGCTTTACTTTCTATACGTGTCTTTTCGCTTGATTGAATATACACAGCGGCTCACCGTATCCCATGAGCGCCAGCAGACAGGGCAGTAGCGGCGCACAGCACTGCGCCATTCCGACGGCGGTGGCGGGGCGACTCCCCGCAGCGCCTCATGACCCAGTCCTCCTCACGCAGGCGCGTCTCCCACTGGACAGGCAAACACAAGTCCACACGACACACGCGCGATATTTAAAGAATATAAAGTATTGGTAAATAGACATAGGACAGAGTTAACAGAAAACGAAATAAAGCAGACCAGTGCCAATGGAGCCACTCTCGTCAATAGGGTTGCCACCTTTCATCCTAACACAAAGTAATAGAGGACGCCCACCACCAGAGGCCCGAGGGGTGGGGCGCCAGTGGCAGTAAATCATAACCTTCAACATTCACTATTCATTTAAAGCATTTTGATGCAGAAAAACTCTGTTTAATCCTATATGGATTAAAGTTTAAATTAGTTTCATAACCAGCTATAACTTTGAAAACCTAAATAAATAATACATTATAAGATACATATGGGATATGGGTAAATAGCAAGTATGCAAATACACACTTTGTGGAAGGACCAAAGATGTCATTACACATTTTGGCGCAGTTTTGACCCCCCAGTTATCAGTGTGAGGGGGTGGATTGTAATATCAATCAATACCACCGACCAAATCATCTGAGTTGTGGTGCTGAAGACAGACACCTTGGCAAGTGTCTCAGTTCTTGAGACCTGTGTTCGATTCCCGCTGAGGTTGGTATTGTGAATGATGATGTGTAAGGTAAGTATGCCAATGTTTGAACGATGTGTGTGTGACCGAAATGTGTGTTGTATGGCGGTCAGGTTGAGTGTAACACATAGTATACTGTGTGTGCATATGGTAAGGGTTTTTGTTAGGATTTTCTTTAAAAATATATATTTATATTTACTCATTCTTGACTTAATTGTGAAATACGGGACGGTTACGTATTTTACGGGACGGGTAGCAACCCTACGTCAAAGAAACGTGCTCTAAAGTAGACTAACCAACTGTAAGAGCAGAACAGTATAGTCACTAGCAATATTGACTTGGCATTTACTTTGTTGACGAAGGCTATGCAAACCAGGAATAAGGATGACAGTTGCGCTCCAAAGAAACACCCATTGAGTCGTTAGAACACATAGTAATAATAATTGACGAAGTAACTATAAGAATGGATCTTTGAAGTGTGTTGGACTCATCACATACTCAGACTGTCGCAGTCTGTCGACCCTCAATTTAATTAATTTAAAGTAACCCAATAGCCTACTCGGAGACCGGCCACATCGGTTTGTTTTCAATGAACAAATGCGTATTGTATGCCTACTTACTTTTCCTGTAGGCTCACAACAGTAACAACCTGGTCCAAAAAAAACAAACATCCACGAGATCTACAAACAGGAGCGGACTGGGGGAAAAAAGCGGCCCGGCAATTTGTACCCGACCGGCCCACTATCCAGGGGGCGGGGATGGGGAGGCAGCGGCTGCCTGAAAAAATGTCACGTTATTTGACCAAAAAGTAAGCATTTTAACGTCATTTTGGACCATATTTTCAATAATAACACTGAAGATGTTATTCGTTTTTGAGTTGATATAACACCAATTAGCCTACAACAAAACGAGTATAGTGTATATGTAACATACAAGCCCAGTGGCTATATACATCTGTGATTTTAACAGATCATTGATGCAATACAATTTGGACCCACCAATTTGCCAGGCTAGACACTTGGAAAAAAATAACACTGCCTGTACCCAAGATCAACCACTAACCACTTTGAGAAAGAAAACCCAGAGAGGAGAAGATTGTTGATTTGTTTTGTTAAATGCACCTCTGTTCCTGGGGAGGGAAAAGGGAAACCATCAAAGTACAAATGTTTTCTTTGCAGTGAACATTTAACCCTCCTGTGCTGTTAATTTCTAAGGGACAGAGAGGATGTTCGGGTCAATTAGACTAATATGTCAAGGTTGTGTGTGTATTTATGTGTAACTTGAGTGTGTGCTTTTTCATTTAGGAATTGTTATTTTTTAATGAAATAATAATGCTTCTGTAATGCCTCAGTCGTCCAGCCCAGTGATCTGCCTTGACTTCATTATTGTTGACAGAAAAAGAAGGTCTGTGTCTCGTCTGTGGCCAAACTGAACTTTGTAAACCTGGGAAGTTGTGACAACAACAATATAACAAGCTAAAAATAATATCATTATATCGTCTGCAACGGGTACCGTCTCCGCTATGAGACATAACATAGAGATGTTTGTGTCACAGGTACGTAGCTAAAAAAATACATAATGTCACTTAAACACAATAACACTTAAACACAATATGTATCATTTCCAGATGGCACATATTGCATACACATATAAAAACAGTAAATTCTTCATTTGGAATTGTCTGTGTTTTATTTTGTGCTCCTAGTCTTATTCAAATGTTTTCTTTTCTTCTATTCTCATCTCTTATTTCAGAATTTCTTAATTTATAATTAATTAATTAACTAATTAATAAATATTGTTTTGTAATAAAACTGAGTGTTGCACAATGGTGTTATATTGATTAACGCTGACTTCCTGTTTGCATGTTCCGGGTCGCCTCGGACAATAACATCAACGAGTACGCGTCCTCGGTCACCGGGTTCAAGAAGTGCATAGATGATGTTGTTCCGACCAAGTCGGTTCGGATATATCCCAACCAGAAACCGTGCCGCCTTTGGCTCTTTGGCTTTGGCTCCGGGAATTTGGAGGAATATACGAGAGCCCGCTACGACCTCCATAAGACCATCGTCACTGCCAAGGACAGAGTGGAGGAGAAATTCACGAGCCATGACGCGAGGGGTATGTGGCAGGGGTTACAGATGATAATGAACTTCAGAGGGAGAACCAGTTAGGTAGAGAACTCCTCTACCTCCCTCCCAGGAGAGCTAAATACTTTTGTTTGCTCGGTTCGACGTGAACGGTAGCCCCCCGAAGCCAGCGCCGCCTGAGGAGACCAGCCTGCTGAACATCGGAGGCGGATGTGTGCCGCACCTTCAAGCGGTTGAACATCCGTAAGGCAGCAGGCCCCGACAACATCCTGGGCCGCGTCCTCAGAGCATGCGCAGACCAGTTGGCAGGAGTCTTTGCAGACATCTTCAACCTCTCCCTGTCCCAGGCTGTTGTTCCCGCGGTCTTCAAGATGTCCACCATCGTGCCTGTCCCTAAACAACCCAAGGTAACATGCCTGAATGACTATAGACCTGTAGCCCTCACCTTGATTGTCAGAAAATGCTTCGAGAGGTTGGTCAAGGACTTTATTTGCTCCATGTTACCTGCCACGCTGGACCCATGGTAATTAGCATATTGTCAAAACAGATCCACGAACGACGCAATTGCCATGGCCCTCCACACTGCCCTTTCCCACCTGGAGGGAAAGAACTGTTATGTGCGAATGCTGTTTGTGGACTACAGCTCAGCGTTCAACACGATAGTTCCTGTCAAGCTCGACACCAAGCTTAGAAGTCTAGGCGTGCCCCCATCCACGTGCAGCTGGATACTGGACCTCCTGTCGGACTGCAGTGACTGCAGCGGTGGTGAGGATGGGCAGCACCACCTCAGAGCCACTGACCCTCAACATGGGAGCCCCCCAGGGATGCGTGCTGAGCCCTCTCCTCTACTCCCTCTACACCCATGACTGCATGGCTATGCTGTGCATAGACATGCCTACAGGGAGGAGGTTGGATCGCTGGAGCAGTGGTGCCAGGAGAACAGCCTCGCCCTCAAGGAGCTGATCGTGGACTACAGGAAGCAGAGAGGAGAGCACGGCCCTATCTCCATCGACAGTGTTGCAGTAGAGAGGGTCAGCAGCTTCAAGTTCCTTGGTGTGCACATCTCCGAGGACCTCACATGGTCCACGCACACCACACACGTGGTGAAAAGGGCCCAACAACAACTGTATTTCCTCAGGTTGAGGAAATTCAGCATGGGCCCCCGCATCCTGAGAACATTCTACACCGGCAGAATTGAGTGTTCTTACAGGGTGGATCACCGCCTGGTACAGGAACTGCACCGCACTCGAGCACAGAGCGCTTCAAAGGGTGGTGCGGATGGCCCAGTATATCGCTGGAGGTGAGCTCCCCTCCCTCCTGGATATATACAACCAGCGGTGCGTGGCCAAGGCCAAACGCATCATAAAAGACAATGCCCACCCCAGCCACCAACTGTACTCACTTTTACCGTCAGGCACGCGATACCGCAGTATCAAGTGCCGCACAAATAGACTTAGTCCACAGTCAGGCCATCAGGCTGCTGAACAAGGGTGTATAGCATATAACAATGGATATTTTATTACATTGATTTATATATATATATTGCTCTTTTTTTATATATATTGCAATATATTGCATTTCATATATTATATTATTATTATTATATATTATATATATATTTATTCTATTATTTTTATTTTTATAACTGCTGTCTGTCGTCGGGTATTGCACATAAGATTTTCACCCATTGCTATAACTTTGATGTGACAATAAACTTGACTTGACTTGATGTATTTGCATGAACAGTGGCATCATGTGCAGACACATACTATCGTGACGCAGAGCTACTAACCATTCTGCCATCACTGCAGTGCCTTTGATACACACTTGTCAATACCATGTCCTCACCATGCTGTGCATCTCCGTGGCTCACCCGATACGGGTTTCTTTGTATGGTTGGCCTCTGGAAGTATGGGCTGACACTATGTTGATTGTGTCCCCGATTCTAAATGACTTCTGCCTTGAAAGGTGAGCTGTACTTCTTGTCCAATAGTTATGTTCCCTCTTAAATCCATGGCAACAAACAATTGTACATTATTAATTGTCCTCTTCAGCTGCGAAAGGTGTGAAATGGGAGAGACCTTGGTGATTCCGCAGATGATTACTACATAATGTCTGAATCTAAGAGAGGATTATGAGCCTGTCAAGTCTCTGCCTTAAAGAACTGCCTTTACATCATTAGCAGCCATGACTTGGATGAGCCGCTGCTGGGTACCGGCCATCTTAAACCTCTAGCGACCCATGCTGCCACCACTGACCATGGAGAACCTAAATAAAAATAAAAATAAACCTAAATAAAATCTCCTTGTGATATCCATCATGATATCTTTGTAACTCTGTGTCTCTTAAAGGGGCCCTATTATACCTCCAAGATACAAGATACAAGATATTTTTACTGGCCAATTGCAAAAGGGTACATTGGAATGCATACTCCCCATTCCCTCCCGCAGTATACAATACCACACAAATAAAAATAATATAAACAATAAAAACAAAAAGCAAAAACAGCAGCAAAGTGACTGTTAAATGTTATGTACATGTGCTGAATGCACATGTTTTTTTTGTTTCAAATCTTTAAAAGCATTTAAAGTGCCAGTAGTGCAGCAGCATCTTCAGCTCAGCATACAGTGCAGTAACTGTGATGAGTCCAGAGAGTCAAGCAAAGTATGTAAGTGTAATGTTAATGACCATGTTATGAAAGTGGCAGCACTCCTAGCACTTCAGTAGGCACACTGCCTGTTGATAACAACGATCCTTAAACCTGGTGTGTGACTAGCCGTTACACGCCATTTCAAAATTGTCATGTGACTAAAAATTCATGAATGGTTTTATTGTTACTTTCAGCAGTTATCCATGTACCACACATACAATAATATATTCCACCAAGTAATATTGTGATAATCACTACTATATCCTTTAAAAGTTCACTACATATACAAGGAGACTGTTATACACCAGGGACCCCAGAGACAACCGTTAGCAATAACAATATAATAACAGTTAATAATAAAAGTTGGTTGCTGACACAGACATGGGGCGGCAGTAGCTTAGTCTGTTAGAACTTGGCTTGGGAACCGGAAGGTCTCTGGTTCAAGTCCCCGAAACACCCGGGCGCTGTATATACAATAGCTACTGCTCCTAATACTAGGATTGGTTAAATGCAGAGAAACACATTTCACGGTGTGTTCAGTATGTGAACAAAAAAGAGGATTCAATCCTCCAGACTTAGATTAGACATGGCAACCTAACACTGTGAGCACACTCAGGTCGGCGAGTGCCAAACTGAAGAACACATGCTAGTGTTGTACACACACACACACACACACACACACACACACACACACACACACACAATTCTAGGTATATATATTCAAGGCAAGTATAGAAGTAAAACTGGCAACATTAAACTGGCTTCTTGAGGGCTCCTCCAAAAGACAAGGACACAGGTTGATGAGGAATCAGGTTTATTGCAGGAGTTTGAATCATTGTGAACAGAGCAGATGGATTAGCTAGAGCTCCTCCTCCAGAGTGTGTGTGTTTGTGGTGGCTTGATGAACAATGACCCACAGGGGTGCAGACAATCAGTCTAACTTCCCCCACCTAATTCCCATAGCCACAAAAACAGAGAGGTTATAATATTGCTTTGAAAATAGGATATTTTGAATTTGATGGGTATAAATACTTGAATATATACAATGAATATATTTCAGTTTTTTTATTTGGACTGTGCTAGGGGGTGAACCCTTTTACTACTATACTTACCAGGCTGAACTAGAGAGCTTTGTTACGAAGCTTCTTTGCATTGTTCACATTCAAATGTACAACTACTAGCATGCTAGCAGCGCCGGCTAGTCAGATGCTAGAAATGGACGTTTTTCGTTTTGTTGTGTAATTTGCCTTTCTGTTCATCCCCCTTTGCATTTTAGCACAACCCTTACGCTTTGTAGTGGGTTAAGGTAGCTCCATTTTTGCCACACTAACAACTTGCCTAGCCTAGCTTAGGTCCACCGCCAATGCGGCCACGTGCATCTCTCTGCGCGCGCAGTGTCTGGTTGACAGGTGACAGCTGAAGGGAAAGGAGTGTAACAAACCCACGTAGACCAAAGTTAATTGGCCAGCCACTAATAGTGAAACTATCTAAACATAGGCGATCATATTAAAGGCCACCCCACCTTGCGGGCTATTGGTCACAACGCTGTGGGCCGTCTAGCATGCTCTCATGCTGGAGGTTGTCACTTCGAGCCCAGACACTGACTGGTACATTGGTTCCGTGACACGGATGAGAGTGAGGTTTCGGGGGGCGAGTGTAACGGATGCCAGCAGGTGGTGCTGTGCAGAGGTAAACCTCACTCCCGACGCCTAAATAGACGTTTTAGCAATGAAGCTAGCCCATGGGTTTTAGCTTCTCATGTTAGAGCGCCGCCGAAGATTGTGAGTTTGAGCCAAGTGTGGGACACTCACAGTTACATATAGCATGTTCATCTGCCATAAACATATTACAAGTGAGTATGCGTGCATTATAGCCTACAGTGAAACATCTGTACAAAATTCAATAACGTGAAGCGACCTAACTATCCAACAAGATTCATCAAAGGCCTTGTGCCGAACAGCTTGCCAATTCCCAGATTGAGTTCATCTACGATCAATGAGCAAGTCACATGCCCCGGTAATTGAATCAGCCGTTCCTCAGAGCCACAGGCCTCTGCTGCCCCTATGCTCCTGTATGTTCCTTCTCAACGGTTCTTCCTCCTCCCGGCTGGGTTCTGAGTTTGAGCTTCTTCCGCTCCTTTCCAGGGTCTGGTCCAAGGTGAGCCTGTGAAACCCATTGGGACTCTACAGTGTGACGAAGCACGGTAATGCGCACAAGACCAATACGTCGTACCTCATCAGTGACGACAGCACCATAGCCTCAAGCCGTAAAACAAGTCAGAAACTAGGATTACGACAGTCAGGCTTTATTTTAAGAGACATGGCTCTTTACAAGCTGTACTCCAAACAAGACAAGCAAAGCCACCAGCGGAACCCCCGTTAAGCCCGGGGAGAATGGGTCATTGGTTCATCAATGTGTCGTATGGGTTGATTATGATAAAGGTGCTTTCGCGTTCTCAAAACGGGGCATAGCATGGTTGACATACCACAGCAGAGTACAGAGTGCACTATTGAAGACTTTGAGGTCATTTGTACATACAAAGTGAGACATGGAAATTTAGAAAACCGGTTTATGAATACAAAAAAAGTCACGCGCTTTGCATAATTCCACAAGACCGTTTTCCACCTGCGGGGAACGGTTAAAATAAATGTGTCCAACCCTCGAAAACCAGCTACTTTGATAAGAACTACTTCCTGCGCCATGTGTTAAGGTCGCAGAAGATATATTCTAAGTACACTGCGCCATTCATCAGGAAAAGAGCCAATAGCTTCACAGATGTGGACCGTGACACCACCTGTAAAACCAATCAGAAGAGGTTTGGGTAGAACCTCAGTCCCTCAACAGAGTCGTCTCTGCATAGATGGCCCATCTTCTCAGCCAGTAGTAACCTGGGGCACAAGAACCAAAGTGATTATAGCCGTGAATGAACATAAAAAGAGTTATTATATTATTGTTTAGAAGTATTCCAAAAAATATATACAAAAATGGGTGACGGGTCACTAACCGTTCTCTAGACAGTAGCACAGAGAGTCCCAATAACTTGCCAAACTCTGCTGCAGTCAGCGATCCTTTATCTGTCACCTGCGGGAGAGAGAGCGAGACATTGAGACATCGAGACATTGAGACATCGAGACATCGAGACAGGCAGGACTACGGACAGAGCTGCAGACGAGGGGCCATGCGGCCACGCTGCCCTGCCATGCGTCTCAGGACGCGTGGAGATAAAGTCAGGCCGACGGCCTGCGCATTGCGCGCGGGGGGGGGGGGGGGGGGTCCTCCGTGTGCTTACACTGTCCAGAGCCGAGGCGATCATCTCCTCCTCGTTGTGAGACTGCAGCTGGACCACCATCACGCCGCTGTCAAACACCCGCAGCCTGCGACAGACAGAGCGCAGACAGGGGTTGAAACAACAAGGAGGTGCGCTGGAAGATCAGGGGGCTTGTACATCATAATGTGCATTATGGTAAACCGCACTGTACTGCACTGTATTCATGATGCCGCTATCACCTCGGGGCCGTACAACGGTCACTTTAATCTGCCATATGTCTATATATATATATGATTCATTAGTCACTTTATTGTTCTTTTTATTGTGTATAGTATAGTTTTGCATAGTATAGTATAGTGTAGTATTGTTGTAGAAATTCCTACTGCGGGAGTGAATGGGGAGTAAGCATTCTATTCTACTTCATTCTACTTCATTCTAGCAGCAAAAATAAACTGGGCAACGTCCAACCCTGCTTAGGTGATGCTGATGATGATGAAAATGTCAGGCTAGGTTAAAACATGTTGGGATGGGGTACCACACACACACACACACACACACACACACACACACACACACAAAGCACTATATAACATAGCACTTTTCAGAATTATTAATAATAATTATAGATAGAAGCTGCGAGCCTGGGTCAAAATACGCTGAGCGGGGCTAAACCATGTTTATTCAAAACCTGACATAGTGTTTACACATGCTAGAACGGGTTAGCCCAGAAGGTGACCGATCCTATCAGTACTGGGACCTGCTCCGTATGGAAACAATGACTTTTTTTAGCACACTGGGAAGTGACAGGAAATGACAAGGCCACAGAGGGGTGGAGCCCAGGCCCAACAACAGGAAGTCAGGAAGGAAGTGTCTTGCTGATTCCTATGTGAATGAGGCTCCTACCAAGTCCCTTGGTTTTAAACCTCTCTTGGCTGTAAACACACAGGTGTTGTGTGTAAATAGTAAGGTGATCAGCAACAGAGCAAGCCCACATACCTCAGTGGAAGCTTCATGGACTCAAACACCTTGCATGCATTGACCAGATCTTCTGGAGACAGCAACTAAGTAATGGAGGAAGGGGGAGGGGGGGGGGGTGGGACAAAGAGGTTAAAACAATGGCAGGAAATGCTAAAGTAAGCCAAAGAAATGCAACATAAATCACCGGAAGTGCTACAGTGACGGCGGTATGCGTATGTGTGCAAGCAATGTTGTTACTTCTCCAACAACAAAATACTAAAATGACTCAATGAACACGCCTATGCGCGCGTGTGTGTGTGTGTGTGTGTGTGTGTGTGTGTGTGTGTGTGTGTGTGTGTGTGTGTGTGTGTGTGTGTGTGTGTGTGTGTGTGTGTGTGTGTGTGTTACCTCCATCCCTCTGGCTCGGTTCACTAGGCAGTAGACCTCAGTTAAAGCCATCATTCCTCCACGCTCCTGATATAGACAGAGAGAGAGAGAGAGAGACAGAGACAGAGAGAGAGAGAGAGAGAGAGAGAGACAGAGTCAAGATCCTGCATCCTAATACTAGGATGGGTTAAATGCAGAGAACACATTTCACTGTATGTTTAGATGTATGAGACCAATAAAGAGGATTCAATCCTCACCATTTGTTTTGTTGTTAAGAGAAAGAAACAAAATGGCTGATTTAATAAAAACAAGCATAACCTCTTTCAACGCAGAATCAACCAAACAGCGCACATTTACTTTCACACACACACACACACACACACACACACACACACACACACACACCCCCCCCCCCCTACCTCCAGCGGGGCCAGCAGCATGTCTCCCAGCTGTTTGGCCAGCTGCATGTGGTAGTGTGTGCCAGAGCCATGGGTTTCCCTGGTTACTGGGTTGGCTATGCCCATGCTCAGCAGGTACGACTTGAACCGGACCGTCTGCAAAAAAATGTGGGTTCTGTGAGGAAATTACTCAAATACTACTTCGATTTTTACCAGTCCCTGTTCATTTACGATATACAAGGCAATTAAAAGGTTAATTCAGGAACAGGTTGGGGGTGAGGCACCTTGCTCCAAGACGTCTACAGGTAGAGACTGTGGACTTTGGGCATCGAACCCAGTAAATTTAGTCGGACATCCTCGCCACTACACTAGCCTGCCTCACACACTACACTACCCAGAAGTAGGGTGAGATTCAAGAGTTCAAGTTTTTATTTGCCATGTGAATACAAGTACAATGGAATGTTCACTCCCCATTCACTCAAACAACAATACTTTACTATGTTATACTAAAGTATCCAATACTATACTATCCAATACTATACTATAAACAACACTATGTACTACCTACTATATACTATTATATATATATATATACTATAAACACACTATATAACACCTACTATATACTATACACACTATACTATAACAATACTAAACACAATAAAAAGAACAATAAAGTGACATAGTGACACATTCACCATATGTATACATATGGTGAATGTTGCAGCCAGTGTGATCCAATGTGTTGGATTTACGTGGAGGTCTCCTTACCTCGTCCTCTGTGATGTTCCCCTGCCTGTCCTTGATCTTGTTGGCTATGGACCTGGACAGCTCCACCATCTCCTTAGCCTGCAGGGATGCAACGCAAAGACTCATCCCTCACCGTGACACAAACCCTTCATCTAGAAGCTCACGATGAAGCTTGGATGATAGTACATGATCATGTACTATCTCATGTTGCAAAATATCTTTCTTACTTTCACCATCAGCTGGCTGAGGTCCTCAAAGGCCTGGAAAGGACATAATGAAGATATAAATGAATGAATGGGGAAATTAGACATAATAGTAGTAAACTTACCAAATACCGGTCAATATTTTACAACACAAATATGCCTCAGATGTAATTGAGTATTCCTGACATACATTATTCATTTACTACAGCTTTATGATCTACTTAGATGACTATGATGTCTACATTACGGACATGCTTGCATAATATGAGGCTCATGGATTATGTTAACCTCTTGATTGAATTTGAACCGCATGTATGACTTCTAGGGGAGTTAATTGATTTATTAACAAAGAACTATGGATCCATGTTACAAGTAAAGAAATGAAACTATATCTTCGGTTTCGGAATTCACCTCCGAAATATTCTTGTCGGTTTCTTTCCTCTTCTGCTCGATCTTCCTCTCGATGCCAACAATCCCTACCGCCCGTGTCTTTCCTGTCTGCTGAGAGAAGTGAAGAAAGACTTTAAAATTAGTTAACAGCGCCGTCAAATTCTGTACCAACAAGCACAACACTACGTACACTATGTACTACAAATATGTCACTTGGGAAATGCATTTATTAATTCATCAATTAAAGCGCACAGTGAATAAAACAAAAAGCCCCAAAATACATATATGACACATTATTTAGGTCACAAAGTAACATACCAACAAATTAACACATTATCATCCAAGTTCAAAGCTAAATGTATTATTTAATCAATTTTACAATTGTTCAGGTAATTAGAATAACAAAATACCAAAGAATAAAAAAAAAACACTATATGCCTTTTTTTTTTATGTACCAATATCCCTTAAGTATCCGTTTGTTGGGTGTATGTGATGAACAGTGCCACCATGTGGCCACAATCTACTAAGGCCATCTTAACACAGGCTTTACTCTCCAACACACCAAGAGGAAAGTACCTTCTCAAAGCATGTCCCTTCACACAGCAGGTGTGCAGAACAAGCCAACTGAAAATGTTATTTTACTATAAAGTTGGGGTCTCCTGGTACTCCTTATATAACCCTGAAGCATCAATACATATGTAGTCTCCCTAACAGGGTTGTCATTTGATATAATCAATGATGTGATTTAATTCATATATAAATAACGACATCACTGGATGAATAAAGGATGGTGTTATCACACGAGAGTCCCACCTGAGAGCCGGTTGCTGTGGAAACGGCCTGTGGAACCGTGTTCTCCCATCGTTTCCGAGTCATCTCCTCCGTAAGCCGTCTGAAGAACTACAACCAGACCACCGCAGCATGCAGCCAGCGGTCAACAACACTGAATAATCTTTAGTAATGCAGTAAAGGCAATGAAGCACAAGCAATTTGTCTTTTCTCCATGGGTCCTACCTCGATTTGCCCATGCTCTTTGAAGGACAGTTTAATGAAGGGGAACTTGCTCTGTTGGTAAGGGCCTGGCTCTTTGTTCGAAGTAACTGGATACAGATGGATGACTATCTTCGCACTAAACAACAACATCAACAACAACAATAATCAACACCAGTCAATAAAAATATATAATATTCACATAAATCATCCAATTGCACTTCACCTCTTTCCTATTCCGGCTGCTTGCTCTTCAAAGTAGATGATCTGCGACAGCGACAGGCCTATGCAGCACTCCTGAAAAACACATGCCGCCGAGCAAATGAAACACCTTGCCAATAATAGCCGTTACTAGTTATATATTATAGTAATGGGTATAAGGATGTTGTGTTTCTCTCTTACGTGATTCTTAAGATCTCTCCAAATGAGTCGATGCGTGGTCAGCAACGCAATCCCAACATCTAGTTTAGCCTACAATAACACACGTTACAAATGATATGTACATTACTCACAGACAGACAGACAGACAGACATATCATAGACAGTAGATAATATGTATTATATTACATGTTGTAGTATATATACATTCAATGTTGTTGTTTATATCACATGTTGTCGTATATATATGTATATATATATTCAATGTTGTTGTTTATATTACATGTTGTCATATATATTGAACCATCGTTGTTCTTATAGTTCAGAGAAGCCTTCGTAATATATATTTGGACAGCTAGCTCTTGCACATGTTGGCTACCTTGTCATCTCCATCGTACAGTTTAACACTTCGCTGCTGGACGACTAACGTTTCGTCCATCTCCAGCAGTCCGTTCGTCCACGCAAATCGGTCCATTCTTAGCGAAACAAGAGGACAGTTAAAGCTTTTTTTTTTTAAACTGATCTTTATTTACTGGACTGAAGACATCTTTCTGTTTACTTCCTGTAGTTTCCCGAACGGTGTCCAGTGCACATGCCTGATACAGCGTACCTGAGCAGACATACTTCACTCATTATGTTTTAAAAGAAAAACAAAAAGAAAAATGTTTTTTTTTTGTTCATCATGTACACACAGTTAAAATTGTATTATAATCATTCGAATAAATATCCCCTATTGTTCCTCTTAATGGGTGTTGTTATTATGATACTGTATTTCCGTTCAGGCCCAACCCCAGCTGGGTCCTACCTACTATTGACGGTACCAGCGCCAGCTGTCAATAGAGACTAGCATTCTGCTAGCATCTTATCTCTATTCGCGTCTATCACTGTAACACCGTTAGCACCACCACCGTAGACATTCATGCAGTCAATCGGATCTTCATAATTATCAATTGTGTGATGTGTCTATGAATTCACGTTTGATTCCCTTCTCTCTTAGTGAGGCTGTACTCGACACTTCGCTAGCTAGCTGTCTAGCTTGTTGTTAGCAGCAGTAATCTCAGTGCAGCCAGTTGTGCACGATCGGAAATATCAGAAAACTGATAATCAATTATTTGCTGATTAAAGCTGATTACGGACAAACAAATAACATGGTGCTTTACAATCGGCCAAACTACAAACTGCGGATGAAGACGTTCAAGCCGTTCGATTGTGCCTCTGCAATTGTATAACTAGAGGTTATCGATATTTTGGTTCGATCGATTAAGTTGGGTTGTGATTTTAGAATATTATTTTAATGCATGTGTGTAAACAACACACACACACACCTATCTATCGGATCCAAGAGGTCATACGTCCCTGTACTTAAGAAGAGCCGTAGACTTTAAGAGGATAGTGTTGCTTAACAATTAACCATTCACCATGGATAAGAAATCCTTCGACATCGTCTTGAACGAGATTAAAAAGGTGAGCAATTACTCGCTTTTAAATAGTTACACGTCCTTTAAATGTTAAAGTGATGGGGGGAATGTGAGTTCAGCTCACGTTTGTCAAATGTGCTTGTGTGTTAAGTGTGTCCTGACCGACCAGCGGACCAAAGCCATAGAGCAGGTGCAGGGGTACTTCTCCAGCGAGCAGGTAACCACCCTTTTCAGTCCAATAACCTAGAGACCTAGATACTAAAACTAACTCCCACTGCATGACTCGATGTAAAGTAATTCACGGCTCACAGACCTTTTTACGTGACAGTGATCATGTATTGCATATTATAGATAGGTAGATATTGTTATATATTGTTTGCCAAGTTATTGTACTTGGCAAGACTTAGAAATTAAATGCACTTCTGGTGACGAGTTGTTTTCTTACCTTCCTAATGTAATGATCATGGGATTCTGGGTGGTGGTGGTGATGGTACAGCCCTCATGTGTGTATATTAAATGTTTACACAAAGTGTGTAAACATTGTGTCCATGTGTGTCCTGCAGGTGATGGAGCTGCTCAAATATTTCTCCTGGGCGGAACCCCAGATTAAAGCTGTCAAAGCACTTCAACATGTGAGTTACGACCAACTGTTCCTGTTTGCACTTTGCGTGACATGAAACATACTGTAGGTATAAGTAAAACAATTGTGTGAATATAAGAACGCTTGTTTAAGGTGTAAATAAACACATAACACAACTGGTAGAAGGTATTTATTTTCTTTTGTATTTTGATTGAAAATGGATGAAATGAAAATTCTCACAGCTATTGTGTTGTATTGTTTTAAAGATTGTAATGGTTCCTAAAATAGTCTAATCATATTTAAATCCATTTTTATGTCTTTTAGAAAATGGTTGCAATCCCAACCACCAAAGTGGCCAACATCTTAAACTGCTTCACCTTCTCCAAAGACAAACTGGTAGTCCTGGAACTGTTAGCGCTGTGAGTCAATTTTATTGTCATGAAGGCCTTGTACATTTGAGCAGACAATTATTCTGATTCAATATGACTTAATTGTTGACTGATTCTCGGCTGTTTGCTGTTGAAAGGAACATATCGGACGCTGTCAACTACCACCCTGTCGAGGACCTCTTCCGGGTTCACCTGTCTGAGAAGAAACGAGCCCGCAGGATTCTGGATCAGGTGAGAAGAAGATGATGATGTGTTTGTTTCACACAAGTTTGTTTCTCATGCGTTTTGTTACATATGTGTTTGTTACATCTCTGCACAATATGGCTGAAGTTGGAAGCAATTCAATATTATCTGGAGGCAGTCGGTATGAGTCACTTTGACCAAATCCAATGTCACAATAAAAGAAAAAAACCAGGCAACCATTCCATAACATTTTCGTGAACTGGTTTCTCCAACTCCTGACTGACCAGGTGTGCAAGGTGGGCTGCAAGGCTCCCAAGGCGATGATCTCCTCTTGCGGTGTGATACCAGGGAACCCCTACCCCAAAGGCAGACCCAGCCTGCTCTCTGGCACCTTCCCTGTGAGTTGGTATACAAGATGTAAAAAGCGTCTAAAAGATTGTTGTTCTGTATAGACTGAATACAAAGTGGCCCATAAACCCACTGGTCACCCTACTTCAACGTTCCCGCGGGACTCTGCTTGTGTGTGCTAACAGGGGACGCCGCCAGTCAAGAGAGAGGGGGACAAGAAAGAGGAGAGCCCAGCTACGGAAGCCAAAGGCATCGCTTCACGGATCATCGGCCCCTTCAAACCTGTACGCTTGCTTGCTTGCTTGCTTGCTTCCTACCTACCTACCTACCTACCTACCTACCTACCTACCTACCTACCTACCTACCTACCTACCTACCTACCTACTACCTACCTACCTACCTACCTACCTACCTACCTCCCATCTAGCTTGCCTAGAGGTTATACATAATGTACATCTGGAGCTGCTACATCCTCCGCTGATCCCGGATAAGCGGTAGACGATGGATGTACATGTACAACCTCTAGGCTAGCTAGATGGTTGTGGGTCTCGTGGTTCAGGTGTTGCTATTAGGCATCCTTGAGAAGATGCCCAGTGCCTTTATCTTGTCATTAATGATATGTCTCCACAGTGATTGATCAGTGAACCGTGAGATGGCTCATTGGTCGACCAATAGCTGTGTGTATATTGAAACTTTGACCCATTTATTTTTTTCTAGTTTCCTTCAACCTACAACCCCCAGCGGCCCGTGCCCTACCCTATCCCCCCGTGCAGGCCCCACGCCACAATCGCTCCAAGTAAGCGCGCGCGCGCACACACACACACACACACACTCCATACACATTTCATAGACAAACTATAGTGACCTATCACTGGTTAAAGATACACACACACACACACACACACACACACACACACACACACACACACACACACACACACACACACACACACACACACACACACACACACACGAGTATATACGAGTTGGCTAGCCTCACATCCCAGCCGGGGAAGCTGGGACGTGAGGCTGGCCGAGTCTCGTGGCAAAAACGTGCCGTACGTAGCCTGGTTTCCTCCAGCGTGCACCTGAGAGTGAGCACTACCCTGGCGTTGTGTGTGTGCTACCCGGGCGTTGTGTGTGTGTGTGCTACCCGGGCGTTGTGTGTGTGCTACCCTCGCGTCGTGTGTGTGCTACCCGGGCGTTGTGTGTGTATTACCCGGACGTTGTGTTTGTAATACCCGGGCGTCTTGTGTGTACTACCCGGGCGTCTTGTGTGTACTACCCGGGCGTCTTGTGTGTGCTACCCGGGCGTCTTGTGTGTACTACCCGGGCGTCTTGTGTACTACCCGGGCGTCTTGTGTACTACCCGGGAGTCTTGTGTACTACCCGGGCGTCTTGTGTGTGCTACCTGGGCGTCGTGTACTACTCGGGCGTCTTGTGTGTACTACCCGGGGGTCTTGTGTGTGCTACCCGGGCGGGTGGGAGCAGACTGTGTTAATGCTTGAAACTGCTACTCAGGTGCGTACAACAACGCAGGCCTTGGGTCTGTGGGAGGAGTTTTCACGGCCCCTCCTCCCTACAGCGCCTCTCACAAAGTAGCAGGTAGGATCCACCTGCAGGGTGGTGGGGGTGGTGTGTGTTTGTGTTTGTGTGTGTGTGTGTGTGTGTGAGTGACCGAACGCACGCATCAATGTTACTCTACAGCTGCTGCCCTAACCGTCTGGCATGGCGCTTCATTGCACTGATGGCACAGGGCCAAAAGGCCTACTGTTACCCACTCTATGAGGATAAGAATGGACGATCTCACTGTGAATACAGTAGAATTTCTCTGTGGATAACGGTAGAGGATCTCACTGAATTGTGAATAGTGTAAAGACTTGCTTTGAAGACATTAGAATATCTCTGCAGATAAGAGACCCAGTGACTACAGACTCGCTGTGGAGAGAATAGCAAGTCTCTACTCTGGGCAGGGATATCATGAAGATCAAAGTTGACGGTGTCTCGCTGCAGATTAGACGAGCAGACCTCTGCCAGGTCACCCTCACAAGAGATTTCAAATCTCAACGTGTTCTACCAGGATAAATCAGGGTTGAATAAAAATAAAGAGTCTCACTTTGGGGCAGTAGAGACTTGCTGAAGAGAGAGTCTCACTAAAAATAAGAATGGAGACTGAGAATATGTGCAGAATAGGTGCAGACCAGTTTAGTTTTCTTTGGGCCAGAAAACATTTGAAACCATATGTCCTATTTATTTGCTTTTAATTCATTCTTCCTGAGTCCTGCTTAACTAATGATGTGCTTATCTGTTATTTTTTGGCTAGTTTTTGAAGGCTTGTAACCTGCATTGCTTGGACTGTCTCGGAGAGCAATCCTGTCAGTTTTCTATTTAACATCTATTTAGTTTGATGAGGTTTGTGGCAAATACAGCCAAGTTGATTTAATTTTTCCTATGATATGTAATACATAAAAGTGTTGGCCCAAGTGGTTTCATTCCCTGCTGGGCCTGGCGGTAATTCATAAGTTAAAGGCATTAAAAAAAATCCAACATTTTGGGATGCACATCATTCATCATGAAGCTATTTCAATACACGCCCCAAAAAGGTATTTCAGTTGTCTAAAACTGTCTGAATTGCTCTGAACTGGGATGCATGTAATAATCTGTATGGCTTGTTTAACCTGCTCTGTGTACATTCTCCTCTCTCTCCTGGACCCGCTGGGTCTCGGCATGGTGCAGCTCAGCTCACAGGATGGCCATTGCATTTCATCAGCCGTGTGAATAATATGACTAAATAGTTTCCAGCTGTTTTCAAGCTAACCCATCTCCCTCCCTTGCCAGGCTACTCCAAACCAGGCAACCACCAGAAGACCACCCCGGGGGTCAACAGCGGACCCCTGGTTATCCCCCATGGCTCCACGCCCACCACTCCCGGCCCCCAGCAGCCCCTTCCTTCCACCCCCATCACCCCCGTATTCCCGGGCATGGTGCCCTCCCAGAACCCAAGCACGCCCTCCCACTCGCCGTCCCCCTCCCCCTCCGTCATCAAGGGGGGCCCGTCGACACCCGCCCCGCCGTCCGTCATCAGGACCCACACTCCCACGCCTGGTAGCTTCTCCCCATCGCCCTTCCACACAGGACACTCCCGCTCGGACGCTCCCGCTACTTCCAGGGGCCCGGAGTCCCATCCTCAGGCCAGCCCCATGGGCCAGGCCCAGCACAAGGCGTTCCTCCAGTCACTGGACCCTCATTCGGGGCCTGCCTTCCCCGGCATGCACCCGCAGCATGGCAACCCCGCTGGGTCAGTGATCCGCAGTTACACCCCCTCTGGACCGTCGTCTCTGATTCCCGGAGGCTCTGCCCAGGCCTCGTCCTCGCGGGGCCAGAGCCCCAGGGCCTCCCCGGGTCAGGGGGTTCCAGCGGCTCACTCCCAGGCTGCCCTTAGCCCAGCGCTGTACAGCGACCAGCAGCGAGCCGCCCTCAGCAGGCACGCAGGGGGCAGCGGCAGCAGCAGCCCCGTGCCCTCCGCCTTCAAGGGCACCTCCCGCAGTGGCACTCCTTCCGTCGGCTCTCTAGTGGCGGCCGGCTCAGCCCAGGCCGCCCTGGCTCGCTCACTGGGTCTCCCCCACCACTCGGCCTCCCCCCAAGGCTCCCTCCCCAGCTCCGCGGCCATGGCCGGCCTCCACGCTCTGTCCTCCAGCCCGGTGCCGTCCCATTATCCGGGCCTCTCCCCCTACTCCTCCCTGCCTGCCTCTTCCCACCCCTCCGCCATGTCCTCCATGGCTCCCTCCATGTCCAACCAGGGGCAGACCTCCATGTACCCAGGCCCCACGGCGGGCTCCCCCTTCGGCCTGGGCCTGACCGGTGCCCCCTCCGTGTTCCCGAGCCACTCCGCCTTCCCGGGATACGGGGGCTCGGGGGGTCACGGGGCAGGCAGTCCGGTGTTGTCGTCCTTCATGGGTCTAACGGGAGCCACTGCGGCCTCGGTGGCCTCAGTAGCTCCCCTCCAGGCGGCAGCGGGGCTGCCCTCCTCATCCCCCGTCCTGCCAGGCTTCGCCTCGGCCTTCAGCACCAACTTCCAGCCGGGGTAAAGTAGTGTTCTTAGATGGTTAAGTCGTCGTAATCTTCTGTCACACGTGTGTCGATGTTCGTTGAAAAGTTTGGGCTGTGTTTAACTGTTAGTTAAATGTTATTTGTTTTGGTTTTTTTTAAATGATGGCTTCTGAAATTGTCATTAACGGTCATACTTTTTGACCAGTGGGGTCAAAGTTCAGTTTCAAATTTTCCTCCTTTTGATTGTGTTTCGAGCTTTATTAATTGTTTTGCTACGATGTCGACTACTACGACTATTACAATGTTTTACAAGGTTTTGCCATGTTGTAAACATTTAGTGTGGATTAATGTAGGTGATTCTACAGGTCCATCAATGTTTTTTTTCTTTTTTAATGAAAGTAGAAAATGTAGTTGATGCGAATAGACTATAGGCAAATACACTATAGCGCCCTCTGTAGGACGATACCATTGCTTCCACTAATGTTTCACATCGAGGTTTCTGGTCTAATTTATGGAGAAGAAAAAAAGTATAATGGTGAAACGAGTAAGTAAAGAATGGCAATACTCAAACAAAGTGATATTCTGTTGTTCCTCCAGGCTGGGTGGTGGCCTCCAGCCCCCTGGTGGAGGAGGCTTCCCAGGCCTGCTGTCCTTCCCCGGGGTCCCCGCCTTCTCTCCCTCCGCCTCCCAAGCCTCCCTCAGCGGCCTCCACAACCCCGCCATGCAGTCTGCTCTGCTGCAGGTACACACACACACACACACACACACACACACACACACACACACACACACACACACACACACACACACACACACACACACACACACACACACACACACACACACACACACACTTTACTACTCATTGCACAGATGCCATTAAGTCATTAAGGAGCTGGTAAGGGGTTTGTTATCTGGCTCAACAGAGCCTTTCACACACACTCTTGTCGGAGGAATCGGTTAACACCGGAACTACAGCTGTGTGTGAACGAGTGTGTGTGTGTCTCTGTGTTCCAGGCTCACCCTCAGTCTGCCCTGGATGGCTACCCTCCACAGCCCAACGGCTTCCCAGGCTACGCCCCCGGCCCCGGAAACCCCTTCTCCCTGCAGCCCGGCCTGCACCCCCAGCTGGGCTGGCAGTAACACACACACACACACACACACACACACACACACACACACACACACACACACACGTGTGATGGTAAGATTCACAGATTTGCATCCGTACCCCGGCATAAAAGCTCACGATACAATTGCCCGATCAACAAAGTGTGCAGCCGATACCATTTGGAATGAAGTAGAGATGTATCGTTTGTACAATCTTTGCGTCGGTAAAATCGTATTCATAGATACTGTATATCACAAAAAATGTCCGGGATTTGGCTTTTGCTTCCTACAGTCGCATGAGTCACATTAGGTGCCGATCACACGGGCGCGTTTTGCAGGCTGAAAAACGCCGGGCGCACAGCTCCGCTCTGTCCCCCCCCCCCATCCCCCCTTCCCCCCATCCCCCCCATCCCACGGGACGCCATCGTAGAAACAAAACTGAATCAGCTGTCAGTCTAAGCATTGTAAACATGGAAGTTAAACTACCTTCAATGGGCCACAAGACAAAGCGCTAACTGAAAAATACTCAGACATATATATATATATTAATATATATATATTAATATATATATATTGTATATATCAATTTGCTGCTTGTAAATTCATCTGATAGGACAATGACAAAAAGATAAAGAAATAAAAAACTCACTTTGTACCATATTGAATGACATAGCATCGTATTCTTTTGAATCGCGTTGTTGAATCTAAACGTATGGAATCACATCGCACTTAGGAATCAATCGTATCGCATCGTAGGTGCTGCCTATGTATCGAGATCGTTGGCAATTCATCGAGATACGTATCACATCGTCCTTAGGAATTAGATGCCCATCACACACACACACACACACACACACACACACACACACACACACACAGTCAACTTTTCCCTCTTTAATCCTCTTGTAGCTTGGCCTTGAACACACACACACAAACACAAGGATCAAGGCTCACCCATGCAAATCCACTGGTCACCAGGCTAACATGAGATACCTCGGCTGGGACTGAAACAATCCCACCATCTGTGACTTTGTTTGTTTTCAATGCGAACTGTGTGTTGAAGTTATTGTATGATTTTAAAATGCCACGTCTGGCTGGTGTAAACGATTTTTTTATTTTTATTTTTTTGACGAAAACAATTTTTTTTACAAAAATAACAAATGAAATGAAAACAAAAGAAAGAGAAAGAAAAGCTCCCCTGTGAGGAATGGCTGGTCTCCGGGTACCAGTGGGTCTTATAATGTCAATTAAATGGACTGAGCCATCATGACGATGAACGGTGGGTGGGGAAGAAGGATGGGGTTTCAAACCTGCAATACAACTAATGTATTACCTCAAGCAACTCGTCTGGAGAACGCCGTTGGTCAGGCTGCCATAGCTGCCGCCAGCAAACTGATGGGTGGAGCTCGAGGGCTTGTACATCGCAATGACCGCCGCCATTTTGGGAGCGTCTGAGCACTGGAATGTCGGTTGTTATGTTGGAAGTCCCGTCGTTACGGTCATTGCTTCGTAATTAATTGTGAAATTATTTGTCGTAATGGGGATACATTGTGGTTTGAAACGTGGCAAAAGTACTTTTTTTTCGTTAGCCTAGGTTACGGTATATTTAACTTGATTTATGATTTTACAATGACTACAGCTCCTTTAGTCTTCTTAATGGAGTGAAATATCGGCCGACAAAATCCCATGATGCATTCTGATGTACAAGCCCTATTAGGTAACACATGTTGCCCGATACTTGAGCTATATTGTTTTAATTGCCCAGTTAGGATGCATTGACCTACTTAAGGAAGATCTTGAAGTAGCAATACATTTGGTAAGGTATTAAATAATACCTAGTTCAGGTATGTTGCTGCCGAAAATACCACTCCCTAAATGATGGAGAGCGAGCGAGAGTGAGTGTGTTCCGAGATTGGAGAATGATGTGGATACCTTTTTAGCTTAGTGTTGCGGATGGTAAAATGAAAGTAGCGATAATCACCATAGATCTTTGGTTTGTTTTTGAAAACTCCACCTGTACACCACGAGTACCGCTGCCCAATGTTCAGCGAGGGGAGCCTTTGTGTTCTTACAATACTCCCAACCACAGGGTGGTGCTGACAAGGTCTGTGGGTTTTAACACATTGCATGTGTGTGAATGCTGTTTTGTAGCCGGGGTTGTAGTGTACTAGACAATACTTTTATTTAGGTTTGATTAAATGACGCGGTTTCATCTGTATGAGCCTGATTTTATACGTTTACAAAAGTACTTTTTACAACTGTGATGCAACAGTCCCGCGGTGCGCGTACAGGCGTGTCCCGCGGTGCGCGTACAGGCACGTCCCGCGGTGCGCGTACAGGCACGTCCCGCGGTGCGCGTACAGGCACGTCCCGCGGTGCGCGTACAGGCACGTCCCGCGGTGCGCGTACAGGCACGTCCCGCGGTGCGCGTACAGGCACGTCCCGCGGTGCGCGTACAGGCACGTCCCGCGGTGCGCGTACAGGCGCGTGTGGGGATGGACTCAACCATTTCCTAAATGACTCAATGATTCCGAGATGTAATAGGGTTGTAATTCCTGTTTAAAAAAATAAATAAACTGTACTTCTAACTGGACTACATGGCTTTCCTTTTGTTGATGTGCTGGTCTTTTATTAAAAACAAATAGCTTTGCCCTCATTATGGAATAACTCATGGAAAAGTTGCTCATGGAAAATGTATCTTATTGGCTATCATTCACCCTTCACACCCTCTATCGGCCAGATAAGGTGTGATTGTGCAACAAAGGCCTATAACCAATAGCCAGCACGGGGGACTTGGTCATGTGCTTATCTGTCATCCACTGTCCTGAGATTCCACTGTCACGAGACTCCTATGGAGCAAATCATGCACAAACAACAACAAATCGTGAGGATTGAATCCTCTTTATTGGTCACATACATGAAGACATACAGTGAAATGTGTTCTCTGCATTTAACCCATCCTAGTATTAGGAGCAGTGGGCAGCTATTCATACAGCGCCCGGGGAGCAGTTAGGGTTAGGGTCTTCCTCAAGGACACCTCGACAGTTTTTGCTAGGAGGAGCCGGGGATCGAACCAGCAACCTTCCGGTTGTGAGGCGACCGCTCTACCTCCTGAGCTAGACTGCCGCCCCAATCACTTCCCTGTTGGGAGATCAGGTCAAACAGGTATTTTTTATTCCCATAAATGCCCTCCCCTTTATATAATATACAAAACAATATACATGATATACAATATCTACATCTACAATATATAAAATGATATGTCGTGTGTTTGTATATCTATATCATTTTTAGTATCTCTCTCTCTCTCTCTCTCTCTCTCCTCTCTCTCTCTCTCTCTCTCTCTCTCTCTCCTCTCTCTCTCTCTCTCTCTCTCTCTCTCTCTCTCTCTCTCTCTGTAGTTTTATATTAAACTCTTTGCCTATATCATTGTTCTAATCTCTAACAACATGCGTTGTTTTGTGTATCTTTTAATGGGGGTAATGGGAACGTGTGCTAGAAACCACTGTGCCAAGCATGTGCTGTACATTGTTGGATACACCAACAATGTATTCCATGAGGTGTAGCCTACCCTGTATGTATCAGGGTGGCTATGGCATCTAGCTCTGTTTGATAGAATAAAGAGAGATGACAATGTCAAAGTGGCCTTTCTCTCATCCCAACAACGAATTGATCACTTCTACCTAACATACATATAGGCATTTACCTTTGCTAATAGGCCACGTGCCGTGCATTTCACAATGATAGGCCTATCATTAACCTCTAACATTTTCCATGACAATATAAATTCTGAAAACATTAACCTCTACGAGTTGGTTTAAGGTCAACCACACCGAAGCCACGCCCACTCTATGTGCTCGCTTCCTTACACTATATAGTTGGTTCACTCCCACACTCTGTTATTTAGATAGAGGACTACGTCCAACAAGCCACTGAACAGTCAGTCAGTAAGTAACTACATGGACATGGAGAGCCAAATGGAGAGTCAGAAGAGACGGGACAGAAGCAACGAAGACCTGATATGTAAGTATTACACTTTGTATTTGATTTGTTATTTTCTTTCTCTTGTCCGCAGCTGCTGAACTATATAAAAGGGGCCATGCCGTTTTATATTTTACATGCGTAATACCAAGACAATCGTCAAGTTAACGGGTTTTTTTCCGAGCCTATATGGTATTATATATGGTATCCATATACGCTAAAAGCGGCATACACCTGACGCTATAACGTCAGGTGGTATTGGGTCAACGCGTACCGAAAGGTGCGCAAGTTTCATCGTCGTGGAGACTGGAGTCACGTGCTTAGGCGCAACACAAACATGACCTGGGACTACGGTGTCTGTCTTGAGTGTGCACCACGCAGAGACCCCCCACTAACACTGTGATGGGAGGATGCGGATTTACTAAAGTGTCGGCCTGTAGTTGAAAATGGAAACTATGGAAACTAATAAATGGGAAACGAAATATCAGCTGATATAAATGTTAAGGATCGAGCTCAACATAATAAAACGATGGATACATACAGACTGAACATGAAACAGACCAGCAGACGCCAAGGAAATTCAATTCAAACGTGACCGTGCAATATGAGACAGGGAGATAAATGTTAAATTAAATCAGGGGTTCTCAAACTTCTTGCGGCCAGGCATCCCTAACAGGGGGGAAAGAACCAAGGACCCCCTCAAAATCGCAACACCAATTAAACATTAAACGCTTACTACCATGTGTACTCTTAGATGCCATTGGAACTATTTGTATTATACAAATGTTTAACCTAAATACCCGTTTCATAGTAACAGAAACACATTTCCATTTGAATCATGTCACCACTATACTTTGTATATTATATAATATATATATATATATATATTTATAATAAACTTATGTAACAAGACATAGTCGTATGACTATTAACAGTTACAAGATGAACAGTAATGAGACATAATCCTATGACTATGAACAGTAACAAGATGAACAGTAACAACAGTAACAAGTAACAAGACATAGTCGTATGACTATGAACTGTAACAAGATGAACAGTAACAAGACATAGTGTGACTTACTAGTATGACTTACTACTAGTATGACATACTTTGACTATCAACAGTAACAAGATCAACAGTAACTACAATAACAAGACAAGTTCCTATGACTTTGGACAGTTAAAATATGTGGCATAGACCTAATAAACTGACCAATCTAAGGCTGACTTTTATTGGTATGTATTCTAAAACTTTTCAACCTAAATACTTCAGACCGGTTTCATAGTAATAATCATACGTTAATCATGTTAATACCACTTATATACATATATATATAGCATTTATACGTTTCAACTAATTGATCCTAAAAGCTTTCAGAACAGTTAACAGTCAAAATATGAACACTAACAACAACAAGACATAGTCTTATGTCTATGAACAGTAACATGATAAGGGGTAACAAGACATAATCCTATGACCATGAACTGTAACATGATGAACAGTAACAAGACATATTCCTATGACTATGGACAGTGAAAAGATGGCATAGTCCCAATAAACCCAGAATGACTAAAATGACTAGTCTAAGGCTGACTTTCATAAGTGCTTCAACATAAGTGCTTCATCAATTATTTAAAATAATGAACTTGATATTGCCCCTTATCCAAATCAATGGCAGAAAGCTTTTAACAAATCATAACAGAGTTATAGAAGTTATCATAACAGCGTTACAGAACACATCATAGTGATGAAGCCCATGCCCGTGTTTTTTGACAGATGTATTACTCGCTCTTTAGACGGAATCACAGTATAGGCCTCTGGTCTCCCCAACCACATGAAGACAATCATTTTAGAGAAGGGAAAGTATATTGAGGAAGCAGAGAATGGTTTCTGTTGTTCCTTCCAGGCTGGGTGGTGGCACAGTATAGAGAAGTGAAACTCACAAATGTTGAGGTTCTTCGTTAATTAATTAGAGGAAAGGTCAATCATAATGTGTATTGATCTTCGTAGGTGTATTTTAGACTAAGATAAATGTATTGCTTACATGAAGAGGCGAGAGGAATGTCTAAAGAAGGTCGTACAAAAGACAGAAAGAATGACCGAGGTCTTAAAAGTATGATTTTGCAAATCAGTTTCACTACCTGGAATACTTTTGATTATAGAGAGGTCTTCCAAGTGATGTAATGCATGGGGAAATAGGCCGGAGGCAGAGCCCTACAGTCAGACAAAGTCTAAGTCAACTGCAGACCAGTGTTTACAATGGGAACCCTCTGCCGTGTTCATTAGTAAATATTTGCTGTTAGTGCTATTTGAAAGCCATACTCCTGCTGTAGCTTCAGCCATTATACTGCTTTAACAGTCTGGAGGCGTGGCTGCAGTAGGATAACAGCATGCCCTCAGACCTTGGACCGTCATCATCACCGTCATCATAGTTTAGCAAAAAACTGTGTGAAAGTGTATTATGGCAATTTTCTAGTCAGACACCCTAAACCCCTTTCCACTAGACTAGAAGAAGAAGGAACATACATTTGAATTAACAACCATGGCAACAATATATTCAATGTTATACTCCTTAATACCTCATGATGTCTATTAAGACGTTGTCTATAGTTCTAAAGTTAGTGTTACAACATCAGTGCAAGACCTGTGCAAATTTGTTAAACTTGACTTGTGTGACATAAATAAACCCTGTTCTGTCAAGCCACACGCATGTGTGTATCCATTGTCTGATGGACGCACACACACACACACACACATACACTTACTAACACACAAACAACAAAAATACAATTATATTAAGAGAGTAAATGGAAGAGATCAGGTTACTAATCAATGATAATTCAAATTACATTATCGATGGCCATGAGTGCAGTGTCCCTTACTGGTCACCGTCCAATACACACACACACACACACACACACACACACACACACACACACACACACACACACACACACACACACACGTGCAGTGGTAAACACATTTGACGTGCTACATCAATTACAGGCACATACAACATAGGATAATACCCAGACAAAGGAACAGGGCCCCAAGTACAAACATCATCAGCCTCCCTTTCAGGCACAGTGCAACGTGAGAGAAGGGAGAGAAGGGAGAGGGAGGGGTTCATGAGCCCTTCCCTCCACCAAGCTAACCTGAGTCTACGAACAAAAGTCTAGCTTGCTTAAATATCATTCCTGTATTTGTCAAAACACTATTTAGATTGATTGTACTTTTATGGTAGTTAACTTGCCCCCTCTCTCTCTCTCTCTCTCTCTCTCTCTCTCTCTCTCTCTCTCTCTCTCTCTCTCTCTCTCTCTCTCTCTCTCTCTCTCTCTCTCTCTCTCTCTCTCTCTCTCTCTCTCTCTCTCTCTCTCTCTCTCTCTCTCTCTCTCTCTCTCTCTCTCTCTCTCTCTCTCTCTCTCTCTCTCTCTCTCTCTCTCTCTCTCTCTCTCTCTCTCTCTCTCTCTCTCTCTCTCTCTCTCTCTCTCTCTCTCTAGCCGACCATACCGGGTCTTTGGGCTGCATCGGATGGGTTCTGGTCGTGCTCTCTGGCCTGTTCACTGCTCTCCTTTTTCCTGTGACCATATGGTTTTGTTTTAGGGTGAGTCAACAGGGCACAAACAAACAAACAAACAAACAAACGTGGTTTGTTGCGTGATGTGTGCTAAATGTTCTGTTTTCATCATCTCCGCTGCAGATTGTTCAGGAGTACGAACGCGCCGTCATCTTCCGGCTGGGCCGCATCACGGACCGGAAAGCTAAAGGGCCTGGTAGGAAACCTCAACAACACTGAGTCATCGTCCTACTCAGCATCCAATTTAGGTCATTTCGGTGAAGACGCAAGAGACTAGATTAGATTCACTTTATTGATCCCAGATCAGACCTCCACAACTAATTGGCTATTACGACTATTCCCAATGATCAAGTTATAACGTCTGATGTCTATGTACAATATGTACGCACTTGTAATATCCTAATCCTGTATTTTGGTTCGGCTGCTTGGTGCAATTGAGGAAATAAAGTAAAGTAAAAGTAAAGTAAAATAAAGTAAAAATCTTGTATCTTGTATCTTGTAGGAATCTTCTTCATCCTGCCCTGCACGGATTCCATCATCAAAGTGGACCTGAGGACTGTTTCATTCGACATTCCACCTCAGGAGGTCGGTTCAACCGTTGTCATAGCGTCATAGCGTAGCCATAGCGCTACCGTGTCCACAAGCTAACAACACATACGTAGACTCTCCACACTTATTCATGGTGTGTCCGCTGCTGTTGTTGTAGATCCTGACCAAGGACTCGGTGACCGTCAGCGTGGACGGAGTGGTGTACTTCCGCGTCAGCGACCCCATCTCCTCGGTGGCCAACGTGTCCAACGCAGACTTATCCACGCGCCTGCTGGCCCAGACCACGCTCAGAAACGTCCTGGGAACCAAGAACCTGTCTGAGCTGCTGTCCGACCGCGAGGGCATCTCCCATAGCATGCAGGTGCTCGTCTACACCAGACATAAGCGGTCACCTGATTCAGTGGTTGCAAACTAGTACCATTTCAAAATAATCAACATATCACACATATTTCAGATTCTGGCCATAGTTTGACATGACGCAGCCCTTCTCAATACCTCCGACAGACAACACACTGAGACCGTTCCCTTCGGGGCCATTATGACAAACCTATACTGTGGTTTTTGATGGTGCTAAAATTGAATGGAACCTTACTTTTAAGATATACAGTCAGATATACAAGGTCTGTTTGTTTTTGTCTGTTGAGTCAGATTGTGTTCTCACTGCAAAAGCAAATAGGGTGTCAGAGCTCCCCTACGTATCATCAAACACTCAACAACACGAAAGGCCCCGCCCAAGGATTGGCAGCTGTTGTGTTGTGCCAAGATATGCTTGCTTCCAAAAGTACCTCCAAGGGTGTCTAAAGAGAAGATGTCTGACCTCATTCCCCCTGGCACTCTTGCTGTACACCAGTACCCCCAAAACGTTCCATGTTGCTGCATATGGACAGACTCCAACGAGAAGGAATACATGCATACCTTGCTGTTGATTCACCGATGAGCCAAATGTTTGCACTGGTTTAACCACTCCGTCTTCCACCTCCGTCTTCCGTACTCAGTCCAGCCTGGACGAGGCCACAGACCCCTGGGGCATCAAGGTGGAGCGGGTGGAGATTAAGGACGTCAAGCTGCCCCATCAGCTGCAGAGAGCCATGGCAGCAGAGGCTGAAGCGTCGCGTGAGGCCAGGGCCAAGGTCAGACTCCACCTGCATGAGACAACCACACAAAATAATCTGTCTTTCATTCAGCCTTTTTATTTGGCGGCGGGGGGGGTAATGATGTAGCCAACATTTTAGTATTTATTTAGCCCAACATTTTAGAACTTAACGTTGTCATTTTAAAAGCGTTTTACAACTACAACATCGCAGTGACGCAGTTTCGCCAAGTTTGTCAAAAAGGTAAAAAAGCAGAGGGCCTCTTATTATTATTCTTATGTATTTGGGCATTCCAATGAAAGTTGGTACAGGTTAAAGTTAGACTATAGACTAATTAAATCTTTAGTCCGACTCATTTTATCTTTAGTCTGGCAACTTTGACTATGAATTTGAATTTACGTCGACCATCTTGGGGTGGGGGGGGGGGGCGATGGACACAGGACCTTGAATGATAACAAAATATATACATTTGATGTATTAACTGCAGAGATAAGCATGGGGAGTGTGAGTGGTGGCTGGTTTTAGCAGCCTCATCTGGTCCGAGTCACTCATTGATTAGAGTCTATTTGTGGTTCCTTTGTAATCAAGGTCCACAGGTAAAACCAGTCACCACCACCCACAGCCTCTACAAAGCAACAAGCCCTTTTTCAACTCAATAGCCGCATACCATGTTTTTCGTGTCCTCTCTCTCTCTCTCTCTCTCTTATACCCAGCACTCTGTCTTGATTGGTTACAGGGCTCAGCTGGTGATTGTCAGTTACCCTCAGTTGGCGCCTATTGCCAATTGCCTATTGCCTATCCCCCCTAAAAGTGACTTTAATTTCATGAGTATATTATATATTTTTTATGGCTTCACTATCTGTCATAGCATGTTTGATGAAGGAAATGCACCAGGCTTGTTCGGAAGGAAATGCACTTATGAATTCTGGTGACTGGTAGTTCTCTTGCCTACCTGGTATGTTGAACGCACTTCTTGTAAGTCGCTTTGGACAAAAGCGTCTGCTAAATGACTTTAATTTTATAACACAAATATATAGCTAGTCGTTTACAGATACCATTGAACACTGCCAAACAATGACACTGACCTGTTCTGTGCCACTACAAAACTGTATTGCTGTATTATAAAACTGTATTATATATATTTATATATATAAATATATAAATATATATAAAAAAAAAAAATATATATATATATATATAGATTTTAAACTCATTTTAAATAAATCGATTTCAAGGTACTTGTGCAGCGACAATAAAGGCCTTCTGATTCTGAATGCGATCGTGAGTGTGGTTGTGTGATCACGTGATCCGACCGTGCGTTTGTTTTACAGGTGATCTCGGCCGAGGGCGAGATGAACGCCGCCCGCGCCCTAAAGGAGGCGTCCCTGGTCATCTCCGAGTCGCCGTCCGGCCTGCAGCTGCGCTACCTGCAGACGCTGAGCACCATCGCCGCCGAGAAGAACTCCACCATCATCTTCCCCCTGCCCATGGACATCATCAGCCACTTCATGAAGAAATGAGTCCGCCCCGCCGTCCATCATGCACCGGTCCAGCGTTAAAAGCTTAGCGTAGTGCGCTGACGGTAATTCCGTACGATAAAGAACGGAGCACAGTGAGTCAGTGCTTTATTCGTGGGCGCAAATCTACCGGTGATTTCCTGTGAAACCATGTCATAATATGTATGATTTTAATTAAAAAAAAAAATATATATAGGTATGTTTGCATTTAATCATTCTACATGAATTCCTTTGAGATCTTAATAAACCTAAATCCAAAGTAATGTATATTTATTTTAATAAAAACATTTCACTGTGATACAAAGATGATGTAAGAAAATAAATGTATAATAAATAAATAACTTATTAGTCGAATGTGAATTTCATCCGTTCCTTTGTGACCTTCAGTCCAATCATTTCATTAATAACACATATTTAGGGGCTTGCCCCTGCAGGGCTTGGGCCCCAAAGTATGTATTGTACAATATTAAACAGAATGGTTTTATGGATATATCAGCTGACTGACCAGTTTGACCGATGCTCAACGGACTCAGCAGAAAGTCACACAAACTGAAGTTCAACATTTATAAATAAATAACATTTATTGAACAAATTGAAGCACAAATATAACCAACAAAAAAAATACAATGAGGTGTCTGAGTGTTTCTTGTCAGTAGTATGTGATGTACGGGTGAGGGTGATAGTGTGGAGATGTAATAAAATGTCTAAAACTAAAAATAACAAAACAAACAAAAGCTGTCCGCTGACCTGGAGTCAGAGCTACAGGTAAGCTGCTGTCGCAAAAATGTCTTTTTATTTTTTCTTGTCGACACGTTTCCCGGCGACTCTCACAACAGCACTTCCAGGTAGGCAGGTGGGTGGGGTGCCACACCTACCACCACACCACAAGTCACGGCATCTTCTGGAACTTTCCATAGGAAGTGGGTGCAATATATCTATCTATCTATCTATCTATCTATCTATCTACTATATATACATATATATAGATAGATATATATGGGATATATATAGATATCTATAGATATATAAATAATATATAAAGATAAGGCTGAGAGTCAAACACTGTAGCCGCGGGGCTGGCGTAGCCTCCTGTACTCCAGCAGCAGCACTCTGTGTGTGTGTGTGTGTGTGTGTGTGTGTGTGTGTGTGTGTGTGTGTGTGTGTGTGTGTGTGTGTGTGTGTGTGTGTGTGTGTGTGTGTGTGTGTGTGTGTGTGTGTGTGTGTGTGTGTGTGTGTGTGTAAACGTTGTGGCACAGAGCCAAAAAGTCAATTTACGAGTCGGTGTCGGTCTACTAGCCGGCGTTGACACCGCTAGCCGACGTAAACATTTCCAGGAGGCGTGGTGTTGGTGGGTACGGGGACGTCGGATTGCGGATGTGAAGTTCCACGGTGAAGCTACACAACCCGATTGCTGGTGGTCACGACTGCGCCACTCCCAAATTCATCTTCCTCGGCTATGAGACTATCCAAGTCCACGTCCCTGTCCGGGGGAAGGGCTTTCAAAGCTCTACAAAACAAACCATTTATGTTTGACAACATCAACTATTACGGTTAACATCCATTCAAACAATGTGCAATGCAGGACTACTGTGAAACAAAAGAAAAGTGTTTTGACCTATTTTACGATTGAGCTTTAATCCAAACCGATTTACAGTGAATTGATATGAGCCACGAGCCATTAAGGTGCAGGTCGGGGGGTGAGGCTGTGACAACCCCATCCCTCTCCTACAGGTTAACTCAGGGATATACCTGAGTATCTCGTTTAACCTGTCTGTCATCCACAGCCTGTCAATCAGACACACCCTAATCAGGTGTGTCAGGAGGAAGAGGCACACCGGTATAAAAGGACTGGCTTCTCCATTGTTGCTCTCTCGACTCATGGTGGTCATGACATTGCGTTTTGGTGCATTTGGGTTATTTGTTTCTCAGAGTATCACTTACACGCACCACACCCCGACTCACCCATGCACTCACTACATTACTGATATTACTGATCCATTCATTCTTTAATTCCTGTTGTTGGTAAATAGCTTAATGGCATAATTAAAATTACTTTTCTTTAAAACTCCTCAAGTACTTGTGTGGTCTCCCTTGTTTTGTCTGTACCTTGAGTTTGGTTCATGACAAGGCCTACGACACATTAGTCTTACAAATCAGACGTTAGATTCATCTAAAGTCACGACAGCCTTCAGGTTCATCATCATGAGCGAACTTTCTCCGCTTCACATTTTGATCACATTGTCATGAGAAGGAGTCGACTCACCCCATCAGAAGGGCCGGGAGAACCGTGAGGAGCGAGGCGAGGAGGAAGCTGAAGCCAGGGAACCAGGACACGGTGGCTGCGTATGTGGTGTTGAACAACACCAGCGCCACGAACACACTCACCATCTCAAGGAACACCACACACGCAAACACGGCACCTTTTGGAAACGAGAGACACACACACACACACACACACACACACACACACACACACACACACACACACACACACACACACACACACACACACACACACACACACACACACACACACACACACACACACACACACACACACAGTCAGTCCTGTGTGTTTGAGTTATAGAATAAATCCATTGCTGTGAGGGTTTGCGTAGGGTAAGTTTGGTACCTTGTTCAGAGCTCGGGACTAAGTGTGACATCATGGAGCGGAGGATGGAATTCGGCATTTCAGACAGGATCAGGGGAACCCTCACTGTCAGGATGAGCAAATACAACTGAGCTGGTGTGTGGGTTAACACACACACACACACACACACACACACACACACACACACACACACACACACACACAAACTCTGCAATAAAACAGGTGAGGATGGGTGAGGCTGCACACCTGTGGGTCCTTGGTAATGAAGGCTGTTTTATTGTCTAGTAGCAGCGTCGTTATTCAACTAATAAAACACATATACACAGCACACAAAAACTAGCACACAAATGCATACACACACACACACTCGCTATATATATATATTCAGTACATATCACCCATCAATCACTTTATTGTTCTTTTTATGTTTATGTATGTCATTTTTATAGTATTGTTCTAGAATTTCGTACTGTGGGAGGGAATGAGAAGTGAGCCTTCCATTGTACTACATTGTGCATATGGAAAATATAATTCTTGAATCTTAAATATATACACATCACACACACACACACACTTCTGATACACACACACACACACACACACACACACACACACACACACACACACACACACACACACACACACACACACACACACACACACACACACACACACACACACACACACACACACACACACACACACACACACACACACACACACACTTACCAAGGAACATAAGCAGTGTGGTGTTTGCGAAGGCAGCCATCAGCAGGCCGGCGGCGAGGGACAGCAGTCCGATGAGGACCACGCTGGAGTCCTCGAGGCAACGGGACCAGAGGGACACGCCCGCGTAGCTGCCCAGGTGGATGACCACGCCCAGCAGAGCACTATAGCCAATCAGGAGCTCAGTCCAACACAGGGGCTGGTTCAGTTGGTACAGGATGATGATGGACATCCCACCGTCCTTACACATCTGAGACACAGACAGAAAGACGGACAGGTTGGTGCAAGACAGAGGGACAGAGAGAAGGAACGGAAAGACAGATAGTTGGACAGCAGTCTGAGGAAACCATGTGGGTAAAAACTACATTAACAAACGGCTGAATGTCTTAAAAGGGAAGGTGTGAAATAAGTGATCAAGCTCACCTTAAACAGAGCAAAGGTTGCGAGTATGAGTCCGAGGGCAGTGTTTCTTTTGCGGCTCCCTTTTTGGAACATAGTGTACACACTCTGCAGCTGGCCCAGCACCTCCTTCATGGGCAGACAGAAGCAGGAGGAGGTGGAGGTGGAGGAGGAGGAGGAGGAGGTGGTGGTGGAGGAGGAGGAGTAGGAGGAGGAAGGGGAGGATGGTGACGCGGAGGGTTTAACCGGAACAAGGGAGTCCTGCAGGACCAGCAGCACGTAGGCCAGGTTGAGGAGGTGCAGGACAGAAGCGATGAGGAAGGGCCAGCTGAACCCGATGGTGTGGATGAAGACGCCCGTGCAGGCGGGCGCCACGCCGGAGATCAGGCCCAAGGCCAACTCCACACTGGCCATCGACACCGTCCGGTGCCTGGACGGACTCTGCCGGACCTCGGTCACCTCCCCGGGGCCCCCGGCGCCGCCCTCGGTCCCCCTCGGGCCCGCCTCCCTGCAGCGGTCGGCCACGTAGGCGAAGGAGGCCCCGAGCAGCGCCGCCGGGCCCCCCAGGAGCCCCATCAGGAAGCCGGCTCCCAGCAGGAGGCGCAGGTCCAGGGAGAAGCAGCTGATCAGTAAGCAGCAGAGGCTGAAGAAGAGGTTGCCCAGCAGGGGGGGGACCATGGCCACCTTCCGGCCCCGGGAGTCGCTGCATGAGACCAGGAGAGGGGAGGAGAACATACTAGGCAGGAGGACGCTCAATTCCACGTACAGGATGAAGAGAGACGCCTCCTTCTGCACCTCCTGGACATAGGAGGAGGAGGAGGAGCAAGAGGAGAGGAGAAGAGTAAGAACATCATCTAGATGCCTCAACTCACATACATAACACAAATGCTTCCCTACTATTCGGGCAGAAACAATATAATATACTGTATATAACATAATAACCACGGGAAAGTGTACACAATACAATATACCCCGACATGCTTATGAATTCTGAATTCAAGGAGCTGATCGTGGACTACAGGAAGCAGAGAGGAGAGCACGGCCCTATCTCCATCGACGGTGTTGCAGTAGAGAAGGTCAGCAGCTTCAAGTTCCTCGGCGTGCACATCTCCGAGGACCTCACATGGTCCAAGCACACCACACACGTGGTGAAAAGGGCCCAACAACGCCTGTATTTCCTCAAGCGTCTGAGGAAATTCAGCATGGGCCCCCGCATCCTGAGAACATTCTATAACGGCACCATCGAGTGTTCTCTCAGGGTGGATCACCGCCCGGTACGGGAACTGCACCGCGCTTCAAAGGGTGGTGCGGACGGCCCAGTGTATCGTTGGAGGTGAGCTCCCCTCCCTCCTGGATATATACAACCAGCGGTGCGTGGCCAAGGCCAAACGCATCATAAAGACAATGCCCACCCCAGCCACCAACTGTACTCACTGTTACCGTCAGGCAGGCGATACCGCAGTATCAAGTGCTGTACAAATAGACTTAGAGACAGCTTCCACAGTGGAAGCTGTCTCTAAGTCTATTTGTACAGCACTTGATACTGCGGTATCGCCTGCCTGACGGTGTCCATTTGTACAGCACTTGATACAGACAGCTGTTATAAAAATAAGTGACTGTGGAACTTCCACAGTCACTTATTTTTATAACAGCTGTCTGTCGTCGGGTATTGCACATAATATTTTCACTCACTTTATACTTGTGTAAACTGTGAAGTGACAATACACTTGACTTGAATTCAAAATGTCATTCTACAGTTGAGCTTAATGGGTGTGTGCGATGCGGCCGTTCATTCGCTGAGTGAGTGTGTGGTATGGAAGAATACCAAGTATATCGCGTTACCTTGTACGTCAAGGTGAGATTTGAAGAACTGTTGGCACAATGCGTGCTCTGAGACGAGGAGTAGGGGGCGCTAGAAAGCCGCTCCCACAGCCTGGCGTACACGTACTGCTGCAGCAGCGGGATGCACATGAAGAAGCAGAAGCCGTAGATGCCCACCACGGGTTGGATCAGGTACAAGCGGCCCATGGTGATGTGTTTTTGCCTTGGTTGAGTGAGTATAAGAGAGAGAGACAGTGAGAGAGAGTGAAGGTGAGAGAGAGATACACGCCGTTAATAACGTGGCTGAATAACGCTGCGTGAAGCGTTATATGAAACATAAATAAATGTATTTTACCTGTACCTGTACACACGGAACTTGTTTTTCTAGAGTGTTGATTCGGTGTGTCGGTATACACGATGTGCTTTACGTCACGTGTGTCTTTGTCCCCGGAGGCGCTCAACAGGTGAGCGAATGAACGGCCTCGCATCGCACACCCCAGAGGGATAAAGGCGGCGGGTAGATCATTATCATATACCTTAGTACTATTGTGGTCTCCTGTTTTCCGCATATTGCGTTACCCTGAACTACTATTGTCGTTCTGTTATATCGTGTGGGAAAGGGTGCCTTTGTTCACTAATCATATAATTGACCTACAGTCAAGTGAGAAAAAGGGCACTTCCCATAATCATTTATAAAGAAATGTTTTAAAACAAAAAGTTAAGCCAATAATACTGAATTGCCTGAATACATTGATGATGATCCAACACATTATTATTATTATTATTATTATTATTATTATTACACTTACCGCACACATAACATAAAATAACTGCTGTTGACAAGGACTTGCATTTTATAAATTGCATTTTTATTTTTATTTTTAAACTTTATTCTATTTTTATTCTATTTTTATCTATTTTTATAACTGCTCTCTGTCGTCGGGTATTGCACATACGATTTTCACTCACTGCTTTATACTTATGTAAACTGTGAAGTGACAATAAAGTTGACTCGACTTGACTTGACTTAGTTTCAGTGTAAATACAATTCCCTCCTTTCACATATGAGGCTGGGTCGCTGTATCATGTAATGATACAGCCTAGTTAGCGCCTAATTAGCATACCAATGTGGCGATTGTGATGACGTCATTAGATACACATTTAACCTGTTTTACCTGTAGTGTCTCCCCTTAAGTACAGTACATTAGCCTGTATGCCCATGATAAATTGCCTTAGCTAAACTTTGAGCTAACTTATCGATAAGCTAGTTAACTATATTTGTTTTAGTCTTTTGGCTAATTAGCTGTAAACTCGAGGCACTGGCAGCTTAGTCATTTGTTCATCACCACTCACCTTCAAACAAGCCAAGAAAAGCCGGCATAACATGGGACTGTAAGGTGAGAGGTGCTGCTACCTGTCTGAAGGGACTGTAAGGTGGGAGGTGCTGCTACCTGTCTGAAGGGACTGTAAGGTGGGAGGTGCTGCTACCTGTCTGAAGGGACTGTAAGGTGGGAGGTGCTGCTACCTGTCTGAAGGGACTGTAAGGTGGGAGGTGCTGCTACCTGTCTGAAGGGACTGTAAGGTGGGAGGTGCTGCTACCTGTCTGAAGGGACTGTAAGGTGGGAGGTGCTGCTACCTGTCTGAAGGGACTGTAAGGTGGGAGGTGCTGCTACCTGTCTGAAGGGACTGTAAGGTGGGAGGTGCTGCTACCTGTCTGAAGGGACTGTAAGGTGGGAGGTGCTGCTACCGGTCTGAAGGGACTGCCGAGGACTGTCCGCGCTGCTGAGCAGCGACGGGGAGGGAGGGAGAGAGGGTAGAGGAGGAGGGAGGAGGGAGGGAGGGAGGGAGGGAGGGAGGGAGGGAGGGAGGGAGGGTAGAGGGTGGGGGGAGGGAGGGAGGGAGGAGAGAGTGAGTATCGGTACTTGACAGTCTAATCTTCCGACCTGATATTTTTTTCTTTTATTCAATCAATATATTTTTTGGAAAGGGAAACTGTGCGCAAACAAGAGTAGAGATATATGAATTCATTAAAATAAAAAATAAAAAAATGAAATAAAAAAAGCATCCCATAAAAAGGACACTTTCTCTGGAGGAAGAAAAAGGGCAGGGGCTCAAGCCCCCTTTGATGTCTATGTGTGCACGTGCCTGCCTACAGCTATAAGCCCGTATAAAGGATGGCCGATAGAGACGTGTCTTTAGTGAGATTGTTCTGATTTCAATGAATATTAATTGTTTGATAGTAGGCTAAGCTGTGAACTGTGAAGTGACAATAAAGTTGACTCGACTTGACTTGACTTAGTTTCAGTGTAAATACAATTCCCTCCTTTCACATATGAGGCTGGGTCGCTGTATCATGTAATGATACAGCCTAGTTAGCGCCTAATTAGCATACCAATGTGGCGATTGTGATGACGTCATTAGATACACATTTAACCTGTTTTACCTGTAGTGTCTCCCCTTAAGTACAGTACATTAGCCTGTATGCCCATGATAAATTGCCTTAGCTAAACTTTGAGCTAACTTATCGATAAGCTAGTTAACTATATTTGTTTTAGTCTTTTGGCTAATTAGCTGTAAACTCGAGGCACTGGCAGCTTAGTCATTTGTTCATCACCACTCACCTTCAAACAAGCCAAGAAAAGCCGGCATAACATGGGACTGTAAGGTGAGAGGTGCTGCTACCTGTCTGAAGGGACTGTAAGGTGGGAGGTGCTGCTACCTGTCTGAAGGGACTGTAAGGTGGGAGGTGCTGCTACCTGTCTGAAGGGACTGTAAGGTGGGAGGTGCTGCTACCTGTCTGAAGGGACTGTAAGGTGGGAGGTGCTGCTACCTGTCTGAAGGGACTGTAAGGTGGGAGGTGCTGCTACCTGTCTGAAGGGACTGTAAGGTGGGAGGTGCTGCTACCTGTCTGAAGGGACTGTAAGGTGGGAGGTGCTGCTACCTGTCTGAAGGGACTGTAAGGTGGGAGGTGCTGCTACCTGTCTGAAGGGACTGTAAGGTGGGAGGTGCTGCTACCGGTCTGAAGGGACTGCCGAGGACTGTCCGCGCTGCTGAGCAGCGACGGGGAGGGAGGGAGAGAGGGTAGGGAGGGAGGGAGGAGGGGGAGGGAGGGAGGGAGGGAGGGAGGGAGGGAGGGTAGAGGGTGGGGGAGGGAGGGAGGGAGGGAGAGAGTGAGTATCGGTACTTGACAGTCTAATCTTCCGACCTGATATTTTTTTCTTTTATTCAATCAATATATTTTTTGGAAAGGGAAACTGTGCGCAAACAAGAGTAGAGATATATGAATTCATTAAAATAAAAAATAAAAAAATGAAATAAAAAAAGCATCCCATAAAAAGGACACTTTCTCTGGAGGAAGAAAAAGGGCAGGGGCTCAAGCCCCCTTTGATGTCTATGTGTGCACGTGCCTGCCTACAGCTATAAGCCCGTATAAAGGATGGCCGATAGAGACGTGTCTTTAGTGAGATTGTTCTGATTTCAATGAATATTAATTGTTTGATAGTAGGCTAAGCCTATAACCACCAAACCCCTGAGATGTTTTTACTCCAAAGTAAACATTTTTCTTTATGCCTGAGAAAATCCCGAGTTCAACCATTAGCTGTTTTTTTAGAGCTGAACGATAGGAGGTCATGATGACGAGGAAATACTATTTGACTGGTGATAGGCCTACTTAGTCGCCAATGTCGTATAGCAAGTGTCTTATAGTGCCATAGTGCAAAGTGAGGATTCATAGAGGGGAAAGTTAAAACAGGAGAGAATTTTATTCTTTCATAATACTGTATTGTTTCTAAAAAGTGCAAATAAAGGCATTGACATACTGTGTACAAGACATGTTTAGGGAAAGAGAGGGAAGGAGAGGAAAGATACAGACAGTACATGTCTGTGTATGGAGGGTGGGGGAGATGGGGGAGGAGAGAGAGAGAGAGAGAGAGAGAGAGAGAGAGAGAGAGAGAGAGAGAGAGAGAGAGAGCACAGCAACAGTACAAAAAAAATTAACATGCTTCATCAAACTACGTCGTCGGTTCTCTATACCTTACATAGCAAATGTATTTAGTCTACACACACACACACACATGTACAATCAGAAGTTCAACCAACTAGTCATCTCTCAGTAGACTCCCCCCCCCCTCCCCCCCTCTGTCCGACCTTTTCAATCCAGAAAGCCAAGTCCATCAGAACGGCTTAATATTACACATATCAAAATCATCATCGGCAATCAAAATCTTGTTCATGAAGCAGCCGCGGTGAGAGGGGGGGGGGGGGACACAAGCCAAACGCTACGTTAATGGAAGTGGACCCCGGGCTACATATCTACACACACCGGTACTGGAGTTCAGGGTTCTGACAGACCCACGGCGGTTGATAACGCTTGACGGATGTCCACAGGACAAGAGTTCAGAGGAGGGCGTCCAAAATCTGCCTGATCATCGAAAACATGTTCACGCTTAGATTGATCCGTCTGTTTGGTCACACATATGGGTTATTATTATTATTATTAGAAATATTATGAATCATATTGATGATGCATGTTTCATTGTTGCGAAGCACAGATTGCTCCCCAGAAGATAATTTCTGAGATTGGAAACGATAGTTACTGTGGTGAGCATGTTTATTGATACATCCATAACGACTTGTGATGCTGAACACATTGTAGTGGGTGATTTTTCTGAGTTCTGCCCCTTTATTATTATTAATAATAATAATAATATTATTATTATTAATATTATGTCATGAAATACATTCTTGTAAGTGTCACTGCACAGAGCCCAGACACAATCAGCACATCTATTGTGTAAACATGACATTCTTTAGTTCCACAGCCTTTCATTTTTGAGTGACTCTGTCCATTTGCGACGTACAGCATAAGGGATCCTCATGTGTGTGTGTATGCGTGTCCGCGTGTGTGTCTGTGTGTGTGAGTGTGTGCATGCATTTGTATGTATTTTTATTTACATGTATGGCTGTACGTTTGTGTGTGTGTATGTGTATGTGTGTGTGTGTGTTTGTCTTTGCAATTGCATGCAGGCCTAATGTTTGTGTGTGTGTCCGAATAAATATGCTTCAGGCTTTAGTCCGGCCTCCGTCTGTGAATATAGTCGAACACAGCACCGGTGGAGACGCGCTACGTCACATTCATGTTACGCACGTACGTAACACGCAATTATACAACGCGTCAACGATTTGTTTTCAATGAAAGTGGTTCAAACGAAAACACATACAGAACAGATACAGAGCTTTTGACAGAACTAGCGCCATTATAGCTAGATAGAGTCGTGGCTAATGCCAATATTGGTCTGAAACGCGCTCCGGGTTTACGAGCTGAAGGCCCGACTGTCCGGTCCGTCCAGTATTCTGGATGTAGGCTGTATGTATACATCGTTAAGTACAGTTTGGGATTAAGAACTGCCCTGCAGGGAAAACCACCGGCAGAGGCGCTGACATATGAATTAAGCAAAACATTTCGAAAATAATTCCCTGAACAGTATTTGTTGCTCATTTCAGAATTAAGAGTACTATTGAGTAGCAAAAACTTTAAAACGTACTATTCAAGGAAAAAATTCAATAAAATTCCATTCGGTAAACAAACGGAAGCATATATTAAAAAAGTGCTTCTTTGCATGTGTTGCTTATTTGTTTGTATTGAGGTTGATAAAGGTTTGCAAAATGTATTGAGTAATTCATAAATGGCCATGGTGACCTATATACAGCTAAACTTTTATCCTTAAACAATCACAAAATGTTTTTTTAAAAGGACAAAACGTATCCAACATTGGTGGATATCCACTCATCTCCTCTAGCTTAATGGACCTTCTCTCATGTCCAATATCATAACTCTACACAATGTCATACCCCCCCCCCCCCCCAATCTATAGCTTACTACGCTTGATATCAAGACGGTTCACAGACACATCTACAACACAACACATTCCAGTACATGCTCAAGTCCCAAATAAAACTGATAATACATACTAATGAGAAACGGTATAAATACTACATTAGAAAAACTAAACAACATCAACAACATTGGAACAACAGCAGCAGCAGCAGCGGCCGGAACAGACTCTGACTATTCCAGCGACTGTGTGAGCTACATCCCTTCCTTGTTGAGGTCAAATACAAAAATGGCGGACAGAAGTTTGCGCAGGTTGCCCTGAGGGGTTCCACTGTGGAAATCGATTGCTGTAGGAAGACCTGGCAGGTTTGAAACATAGTGGAGATATATAACACCGGAGATCTGCTCACTGGTTGAGATGGCCGGGGGCCGCCTGTCCTGTGGATGTTGTGTGATTAAAAGGTAAAAAGACTTCAAAGTAACACAGCATATAAACTGGCTTTATAAAGTTTAAACGTGCCCAAAGTAGGCTGCCGAGACACACTTTGCTCTGATTAATAAAGTTGTACTTTTTGTCGTAAGGTTGTAAATAGTAAACATTTTGTGTACACTAAAAATTAATCCTATTCTGCTGGTGACAGAGCAGAGACTGTGTGTAAGGCGCTTAGTTTGGTAAACTGTCCAGAAGACAAAAGAAAAGGGAAAACTCAAAAATTCCAGCTCTGAGTGGAAATTACGATTCATTCCAAAACAGAATAGTATTTTATTCCTTCCGATGAGAATGAATCGATCTACCCTGTTTATCAGATGCTGTGAAGAGCATCACAGCTTACTGATCTGTTTCTATCGGTGTGGGGGGGGGGGTCAACATGCCCATGCAAGCTTTACTACAACCCCTCTACATATTTACAGTCCGTCTGTCTGCTTCGAGCACAGCAGGCCACCGCAGACACACACCTGGTCTCCATTCATGTCGACTTTGTCCAAAGATGACCTCCCTCTGGTTCCTGTGATGTCACACCTGCGCTCTCCCGCTCTCGCTTCAGATACATTAGGTTACTGTCATGAAATACATCTCAATCAATCAATCAATCAACTAATCTATGGATTGATGGCTTAGGAGACATCTTTAGAGTAGAATATATGTTAAGGGTATAAAGATAATGGGGAAAAGACAGGGGTTGTAGGAGAAGGGAACTAGGATATAACTAAGATAATTAGGAAAAGAGTGGGGGGGGGCAGATAGTTCAATAGAGGGGGAGCTTATCTCTGAAGGGTGTTGAGAACGGGGACTGGAGTACAGTGATTGGCTGGAGCTCGGAGAGTGGGCGTGGCCGGGCCCGGGGAGTAATTCTGATTGGCTGCGGCCCTGTGAGTGGGCGTGGCCGGACCCGGGGAGTAATTCAGATTCGACGCGGCCCTGCTGTGAGTGGGCGTGGCCGGGCCCGGCGAGTAATTCTGATTGGCCCCCGCGGCGGCGCGGTGCGAGGGCGATGTGTAGTATTGCGCCGGGTGTGCGGAATGCGGGCAGCCATGACAGTGAGCCGGGGAGTCGCAGGAGGAGAGGAAGGGGGAGGAGCAGAGGAAGGGGGAGGAGGGGGCGGGAGAGGTGGAGAAGGAGCGGTGGAGCGGGGAGGAGCAGGGGGACGCCAGCGGGCTGGTCTGGAGGCGCCACAGGAGCTCCTCGTTGTTGCGGCTCAGCCGCTTCTTCTCTGTGCTCTCCTTCTCCACGGAGTCCTGCAGGTTGGCGTTCTCCTCCGACAGCTGCCTGCGGACGCACAGGCAGCACACACCGGCGGTCAGACCGCGGCCCACAGTGTACACCCTGTTTACTTTCTCATCTCAGCTCCCTCCCTCCCTCCCTGACATTTAAGGGATTAAGTGAACGTTAAGTCAACCACTTTCTTTCTTACAGGCTTCATCCAAATTGTTAAGGGGGCTGGAATGAATGATGTGATTTAAATTAAAACTGTCTGGAAGGAGCCGATCGACCAATAATTCGCAAATTCTCCTCTAACCCACAGGTGATATAGAACATGTAGAACAAATCATCAACGTGCCAGATCAGATTTCACCTAGTGAGTAGCCGACATAATAATCAATTGCTGATGTGTAAATCTAATTTAGGGTTGAATGGCCCTGGTCAGACACAACATGAACTGGATATAGTTTTCATCCTGCAACATCGACCGTTGAGGTTGGTTGTCTTCGAACTGAACTCTTTTGTTGTGTTGTGCTGTTTTCTAAATTCAATACAGATGTCCCGAGGTCAACAAGGTTTTGTATTGTATTCAAATAAAGAAAAGAGGAACGAGGAAATTCCAGTCCAAAACAGGTTCCCGTCGTTGCTGTGGTAACAACGATGAATTATTAAATATATTATGGAAGTGTGTAGTGTACTGTGGTGAGGTGTACCTGGACAGAGAGAGGTTCTACTGTTATTCTACTGTGGTGAGGTGTAGCGGGACAGAGAGAGGTTCTACTGTGTTATTCTACTGTGGTGAGGTGCACCTGGACAGAGAGGGGTTCTACTGTGTTATTCTACTGTGGTGAGGTGCACCTGGACAGAGAGGGGTTCTACTGTGTTATTCTACTGTGGTGAGGTGTACCTGGACAGAGAGAAGTTCTACTGTTATTCTACTGTGGTGAGGTGTACCTGGAAAGAGAGGGGTTCTGCTGTGTTATTCTACTGTGGTGAGGTGCACCTGGACAGAGAGGGTTCTACTGTGTTATTCTACTGTGGTGAGGTGCACCTGGAAAGAGAGGGGTTCTACTGTGTTATTCTACTGTGGTGAGGTGCACCTGGACAGAGAGGGGTTCTACTGTGTTATTCTACTGTGGTGAGGTGCACCTGGACAGAGAGGGGTTCTACTGTGTTATTCTACTGTGGTGAGGTGTACCTGGACAGAGAGAAGTTCTACTGTTATTCTACTGTGGTGAGGTGTACCTGGAAAGAGAGGGGTTCTACTGTGTTATTCTACTGTGGTGAGGTGTAGCGGGACAGAGAGAGGTTCTACTGTGTTATTCTACTGTGGTGAGGTGTACCTGGACAGAGAGGGGTTCTACGGTGTTATTCTACTGTGGTGAGGTGTACCTGGACAGAGAGGGGTTCTACTGTGTTATTCTACTGTGGTGAGGTGTACCTGGACAGAGAGGGGTTCTACTGTGTTATTCTACTGTGGTGAGGTGTACCTGGACAGAGAGGGGTTCTACTGTGTTATTCTACTGTGGTGAGGTGCACCTGGACAGAGAGGGGTTCTACTGTGTTATTCTACTGTGGTGAGGTGTACCTGGACAGCGAGGGGTTCTACTGTGTTATTCTCCTGTGGTGAGGTGTAGTGGGACAGAGAGGGGTTCTACTGTGTTATTCTACTGTGGTGAGGTGTACCTGGACAGAGAGGGGTTCTACTGTGTTATTCTACTGTGGTGAGGTGTACCTGGACAGAGAGGGGTTCTACTGTGTTATTCTACTGTGGTGAGGTGCACCTGGACAGAGAGGGGTTCTACTGTGTTATTCTACTGTGGTGAGGTGTACCTGGACAGCGAGGGGTTCTACTGTGTTATTCTCCTGTGGTGAGGTGTAGTGGGACAGAGAGGGGTTCTACTGTGTTATTCTCCTGTGGTGAGGTGTACCTGGACAGCGAGAGGTTGTTCTCAATGCGAGCCTTCAGGTCCTCATTCTGCTGCTGCAGCACCTGCACCTTCTCCTCCAGGAAGACGTTCTTCTGGGCCTGACCACAACACAAGCTGTTATCCATCACCACACAAGCTCTCATCAACCACCACACAAGCTCTCATCCACCACCACACAAGCTCTCATCCACCACCACACAAGCTCTCATTAACCACCACACAAGCTCTCATCCACCATCAAACAAGCCACTCTCAACCACTAGTGAAATAAAACGCAGTAGAACAGAACCACAAGGTATTAACAAGGTTTTGGTTTGAGACATATGGGGTCCAAGGGCATGGGTGTATGACACCACTGGGCCGGGCTAATATTCTTAAGACACGCCCTGTGGGGTGGGGTTAATCTACTTAAGACACACCCTTATTGTGTTAAGCGCTAGTTACACTTTAACAACTAGTTTTCATTAAAGTCAGTTTGCAGTATTCAAGTATTTCATACTTTAATGAGTATTTAATGGAAACCCCAGAGCGATGTGGTGAAACAATACTTTTCCACACAGTCCACAGTCCAGACTGTGGTATGTCAGACGTTGTGAACGTACCACCTTCTCCAGGTCCGAGATCTTCTGCTCCTGCTGGTGGATCTGCTGGTTCTTCATCTGCACCACATCCTTCAGGCTCCTCAGGTCCTCCTCGATGTGTTGATAAGGAGCCAGGGCCTCCTAACACACACACACACACACACGCACACGCACACACATATACATGCGCACATACGTGCACACAGATAGACAGAGATACAAAACCACACACACACACACACACACACACACACACACACACACACACATAGACATGAGCTTCATAGTTTGACTATGTTGTGTGTATCGAAAACTCATATTATATTTCAGCCAATTAGAGCCAAGGATCAGACCCAGAAGAGTGCCTGAAGAGCTTGTCTAACCTCCAGCAGCCATCTTGGTTCTAAATGCTAGCTGGACCACTCTGTGAATAAGCCCAACATCTGTAAACAGTTTAGAACCAAGCTGGCTGCGCGGTGAATAAGGCCCAGGGGGTTGGACCCCCAGGGGTGGACCACAGCATCTCACCACTATCTGCTCATCGGTGCTCCTTCTGAGGGCTTCCTCAAAGCGCTGAGCCTTCTCCCTCAGGCTCTGGCTCTGGAAGGTCAGGGTGTCCACCTGGTCCTGTACACACACACACACACACACACACACACACACACACACACACACACACACACACACACACACACACACACACACACACACACACACACACACACACACACACACACACACACACACACACAGTTGATATCACACTTGTATTTTGACAAAACAAAACAAAACATATATGACATGAAAACCATACCTGAAGAGACAGTCTGAGTTTTTCAAAGTCTTGTTCTAGAATCATCTTCTGCTGCTCATGGACTTCCCTGACATCTACAGAAACATCAGAACACACCACAGGCTTCACAACTCTGTAGGACATAGTTACAACACGTACACTCTAATGACATACACTATAGCATATGTGTGTATGTAATACATACACACATATGCTATAGTGTATGTCCTATATACATACTATGTATATATATATATATATATATATATATATATATATATATATATATAAAAAACATATAGACAAATATACAGCCTTCACTACTCTAGGATGGAGATGCAACATGTATACTCTCAAGACAAACACTATTACATATGTGTGTATGTGTATATACCTTATATGCAGTGTGTGTTTAATATATATTCTCTAAAGCATGGGTCGGCCCGCAGGCCATTGGCGGCCCGCCAGCAATAATATTTGGCCCGGAAGATTATTTTGAGAATAAAAATAAAATAATATTTGAGATTTTAATTTTGTTTTACAATATCCGACCGACAGTCGCCCATATAGGCTATAATGTCCGAATCGAGAATGCAGTGACATTTTCCGCCAGGGCTGAACTGGCCACCTGGCGGACCGTGGGCCGACACGACTTGTTTGTCTTGTCTGAGCGGTCCGGCCCGTAAAACAGGTCGATCGGCCTATTGGCTTTTATCTACGAGGTGATACCCAGGACCCCTCCCCCCCCTGTCAACGTTCGCCGCTGATCAGTCTAAACCGGATTCTATGATTAATTTGAGTTAAAAACTATTAATAGTGTGTGTTAAAGTCTCGAGATTAATCACATGCGTTAACGCGTTAACTTTGACAGCCCTAGTTCTAATGCTTTGGTGTTCTGACTCTTCTTTTGAAACACGGAAATACGTTTCAACGTTGTTGAGAATCACAACACAAACTCGCTAGTCAGTGCAAAGGATTGAGTGAGTAATCCCAACTTCTACCTAGTTAACTAGAACACTAGTAATCCCCACTGCTACCTAGTTAACTAGAACACTAGTAATCCCCACTGCTACCTAGTTAACTAGAACACTAGTAACCCCCACTGCTACCTATTTAACTAGAACACTAGTAACCCCCACTGCTACCTAGTTAACTAGAACACTAGTAATCCCCACTGCTACCTAGTTAACTAGAACACTAGTAATCCCCACTGCTACCTAGTTAACTAGAACACTAGTAACCCCCACTGCTACCTAGTTAACTAGAACACTAGTAATCCCCACTGCTACCTAGTTAACTAGAACACTAGTAATCCCCACTGCTACCTAGTTAACTAGAACACTAGTAACCCCCACTGCTACCTAGTTAACTAGAACACTACTTTACATTGTTAGCAGGCTCACAAAACAAACTGTTAGTTGACTAGCGACATTCCGACATGCAACGCGGAAATGTATTCAATTGTTAAAAAAAAACGGTCAAAGCATTAGAACGTATGACATGTTTTAACCATCAATTACTTCAATTAGCCTTTGATTATGTTCTAGCCCGTCATCTAGTGGCTCAGAAAAAAATTGGCCCATGGCCAAATTTACTTGCCGACCCCTGCTCTAAAGTAATGTGTGTGTATACATGTATTCTTTTATGTAATGTGATGTAATGTGTTTGTGTATGTAATATGTATTCTCTAATGTGTGTGTGTGTGTGTCCTGCATACCCCTTATTGTGTGGGCATGCTCCTCGTGAAGCGTTGCCATGGTGATGTTATGCATGTCACGCAGTTCCTGGGTGGATGACTGGTGATTGACGGTCATCTCCTCCATCTTAAGCACACACACGCGCATGCACGCACGCACGCACGCACCACACACACACACACACACACACACACACACACACACACACACACACACACACACACACACACACACACACACACACACACACACACACACACACACACACACACACACACACACACACACACGGTTTGTGATTGTGGTCTTTACAATCAGTTGAAATACTGAAGGTATTCCTCACTATTGAAACATAATGATATAATCACAATTATAATATTGATACAAAATATCTGAATAATTCGAAGAAAAAAAAGCTGTATATTACTATTTATCCATTTACTATTTAGTCACTATTATCCAAAGTGGGGGGTTGAACCTGGAAAACAGACAGACAGTTACTCAACCCTACTGACGAATAGGACCCGCTATCACCTGCTCCTGCTGCTGAGCGCGTAGCTCCTGCACCACGGACCGCTGCTCCTCCTTCGCCGCCTCGCTCTCGGCCGCGTGACGCCTCCTCAGGCCCAGCTCCACGGACGCCAGCTCCTGCTCCTGCTGCCGCTGGACCTCCTGCAGCTCCCGTTCGAACGCCACCTCCAGCGCCGTCTTCTCGCACTGCAGCCGCTGCCAGCGCGCCCAGTTGCACGCTGGGCGGAGGAGAGAGAGGAGATGTTTCCCGTGTGATTTTGGGAGGAGGAGGAGGTGGAAACAAAAATGGAAACACTTTGTATACGTGATACGTGCATACAGGAGAGTACTGCTTCATATGGGAGAGTACTGCTTCATATGAGAGAGTACTGCTTCATATGAGAGTTGTGAAAAGATTGCGATCTGCAACAACGTCCACTCGGGGCGGCAGTAGCTCAGGGGGTAGAGTTGGAGGTAGAGTTGCTGGTTGGATTCCCCGGCTCGTCCTAGCCCAAAGTGTGGAGGTATCCCTGAGCAAGACACCCTAACCCTAAATGCCCCTGCTGGCTGTCCCCTCGCATGGCTGACTCCTCCGTCGGTGTACGAATGTGTGTATGAATGTGTGAGTGTTAGGCTTCTCCATGCGCTTTGAGCGCATGGAGAAGTAGGACTTCTGTATTCTGTATATATGTCTTACGTGATACCAAAAACATAATTCAATACACATACTGTATATGTATTGTGTGTATATTTTTATATATATATATATCTGAGCAGATGAGCAGATGCAGACTGAATTGAGCTTCAATATCTCCATATATATATATATATATATATATATATATACACACACACACATGATATATATATGGAGATTTTGGATCTACATTCAGTCTGCATCTGCTCAGACTGAAAAACCTCCAATGAAGACATAGCTCAGGGCTTGCTTCTGCGTACCCAGCTCCTCTTTGATCCTCTGAACCTCCAGACACAGTTCCATCTCTTTCTCCTCGGCGTGGTCCTTCTGCAACACAAGACATTGGACAAGACACGTACCACCACCTCAGAACCACATTCCACAAGTTGCTTTACTTTTCTTTATTTGGCTGTAATGCATTCTAGGCCCACTCTAATGGGTCTACTGTTCCATGTACATTCATTTCACACAACCTTCAAATGCTTGCTTCCTCTGTAAAAAGCTGTGATGATCACTAGTTACTGTACTGCACTGTACTGCACTGTATTCATGATGCTGCTGCACTACTGGCACTTTAAATGCTTTTAAATCTTTTTGCACAATTCAACAGATGTTCATACCATCTATCAGTCAATTTGCTGTCCTTTGTTTGTTCATTTTTATTGAATATATTATTTTTATGGTATTGTTTTTGGAGATGTATACTGCGGGAGGGAATGGGGAGTAAGCATTTCAATGTACATGTTACAAATGGCCAATAAATATCTTGTATCTTGTATCTAGTTGTACTGTCCTCTTGCCAGCAGAGGGCGCCAGACACTATTCAAACAGACCTCTCACTTCTTTTTGTGCACTGGCTTGCAGCAGAAACCAAGCTCTGGTCACCTGACCACCCCTCCACTCCTACACCCCACTCCACCATGCCAATACAAGCACATTGATCACATGTCACTTTGATCACTTAACTGGGGATCTGTGTAATAACAGAAGAAAACATTACACCAGCCTTGTACCTTAATGCGCATTAAGTTACTCTGGGTTTTCCCTGTGGATTCAATTATTGATTTGGGACCGGGGATAAATAAATACGATATATTAAAGCCAGCCGTTGTGTCGCTAGTGGAAAGGTCATGTTGATGAGCCATTGACAACATAGCGGACCATACATGTGTTGTGAATACAGAGAGATGTGAGCCTGGACAAAGGTTAAACTGTATGGTAATAGGAGCGTAGTGCAGCATGCGTTGGGCCATGTAATTGGACAGCTGACATTCAGTGAGTCTCTCAGACTTGTGTTGAATTTTCAACACTTCCATCAGAAACCTTGTACACTCCCACAGAATTCAGCATGTTTTATGTTGGTTTTGTTGCTTGTTTTTGTTTGTGAGATCTGTGAGGGGAGGAGGTGTGAGGGGAGGAGGTGTGAGGGGGAGACGTGAGAGGGTGCGATGTGGGAGGGTGAGAGGTGTGAAGGTGAGACATGAGAGGGTGAGAGGTGTGAGGGGGAGAGGTGTGAGGGTGAGAGGTCTTAGGGGGAAACATGTGAGGTAGAGCGGTGGGAGGGTGAGAGGTGTGAGGGTTAGATGTTTAGAAAGGGAGAGGTGTGAGGGTGACACGTGTGAGGGTGAGAGTTGTAAGGGTGAGACGTAGGAGTGTGAGAGGTCTGAGGGGGAAACGTGTGAGGTTGAGAGGGTGTGAGTGTGAGACATGTGAGGGTGAGAGGTGAGAGGGTGTGAGTGTGAGACATGTGAGGTTGAGAGGCGTGAGTGTGAGAGGAGGCTGACAGCATACCTTCAGGCAGTAGTGCTGTGTGGTGACGATGAAGGCCTGCAGACCCAGGGTGGTCTTCTTCAGTTCCTCCCTCAGAGCAGACAGCTGCCTCTCCTGCTGCTCATAGCGGCCCTGGAGTCTCTGCACCTGCACAGCAGGGTGCAAAATATTAAAGTACAGATGTTAGACAAGATATTACATTGACGTATATAGGGTGGAATGGAGAAGAACAGAGCCGAGTACAGTAGAAAACATGAACATTTTCAACCCGTTATCCGAAAACATAGCTCAACTTTCAGAAGTTCAACAGTAGATGGCTATGGTTACGGTAGAGGAGACTCATTTCAGAAAGGTCAGGGTCGAAGGTCAACTAACCTCCTCCCTCTGCGCCTTCTTCTCCCTCTCCTCTGCTTCCTTCTCCCGCTCCCTCCGCTGCGCCTCCTCCTTCTCCCGCTGAAGATTCTCCTGCTGCTCCTGCTGTGGCCTGAAGGGGGCGACACGCCGCGGGGAGCCTGGGGGGATGGACCCCCTGATGGCAGCTGCGGGCCGCTGGCGAGCCTGGACTACAGGGGACCACAGAACCACAGAACCGCTCTTAGGTTTACAATATTAATAACGACAGCTTCTTTCCCTTCTTCCCGCCGTGAGGAGCCTGAACACCTCGGGGGAGACCCACACACTCCCACCACTAGACCCAGAGCTGAAGCATATGCTATCCCCACGACAACCAATCAAATTTCCTGTATCTTGTGACAAATACAATCAATAAATAACAACTATCACAATCGGCAAAGACTAGCTGTAGATGCAAGATTTGTATTGTACAAGTACAATGGAACGCTTACTCCCCATTCCCTCCCGCAGTATGTACACACCAACGCCTCTGCTGTATTTCTACTGTATCTTTACTGTATATGTAGTACATATATACCGTATCTCTACTGTTTATCTACTACAGTATCTATCTAGTGTACACACCCACGCCTCCACTGTATCTCTACTGGATATATACTTGATATCTATTGTATCTACAGTACATCTAGGGTAGATGTAGTGCATGTGTACTGTATATCTACTAGAGAATCTATCTAGTGTACATTGTACTGTATATCTACTGTATATCTACTACAGTATCTATGTAGTGTATATCTACTACAGTATTTATGTGGTGTATATCTACTAAAGTATCTATGTACTGTATATCTACTACAGTATCTGTAGTGTATCTCTACTACAGTATCTATGTAGTGTATCTGTACTGTATATCTACTACAGTATCTATGTAGTGTATCTCTACTGTATCTCTACTGTATCTCTACTGTATATCTACTGTATATCTATATATGGCACACTGCCTCCTGCCCTCTGCTCTTAACTGATGAGCTTCCTTGCAGCGGAGCCGGGAGGTGACCTTCCCAAGCAGCGCTGGGGAGCGCAGGGGGCCTGAGGGATGAGCGCTACCCAGAGAGGAGTGAGCTCTGCGCTAGTATCTTTATATTATAAGTATCTTTATTCAAAGTAGTACCTTTCTAAACACAAAGTGCTTTACAGGACACATTAAAGCCGATTGCAATGAAATACAATACACAAAACACTATTGGAATGAGTAGGACATCATTAACAAAACAACTGTGTTTGTGTGTGTGTGTGTGTGTGTGTGTGTGTGTGTGTGTGTGTGTGTGTGTGTGTGTGTGTGTGAGAATGTATGTATGTATGTACTGTATTTATGTGTGTGTGTGTGTATTGTATTTATGTGTGTATGTATGTATGTATGTATGTATGTATGTATGTATGTATGTATGTATGTATGTATCAAGTCAAGTCAAGTCAAGTCAAGTTTATTGTCACTTCACAGTTTACAGTTTAGTATAAAGCAGTGATGTGAAATTCTTGTGTGCAATACCCGACGACAGACAGCAGTTATAGAATAAAAATAGATAAAAATAGATAAAAATAGAATAAAAAATAGAATAAAAAATAGAATAAGGAATATAAAATAAAAATAAAAAATGCAATTTATGAAATGCAAAAATCAGCACAGAAAAGAGCAATATATATATATAAATCAATGTAATAAAATATACATTGTTATATGTTATACGCCCTTGTTCAGCAGCCTGATGGCCTGACTGTGGAAGCTGTCTCTAAGCCTATTTGTACGACACTTGATACTGCGGTATCGCCTGCCTGACGGTAATAGTGAGTAAAGTTCGTGGCTGGGGTGGGCAATGTGTATGTATGTATGTATGTATGTGTGTGTGTGTGTGTGTGTGTGTGTGTGTGTGTGTAGACGGTTGTGTCTACATAGATTAAGGTATCTGACCCACTGTGTAAATAATGGAGGCAATTTGTCTCAAGAAAGGCAGGAAATGATGAGATCCAGAGGGCATTAGACTGCAGTGCAACACACCACACACCATTAAGCATTAACCACGCACTACTAACAATACTCATACTAATACCATGACCAATATTCACACAAATATGAATAAACATATTAACATGACGACTATGAATATGATTCACATGAATAAGAATATGATTCTGAATAATAATATAAATATGACTGAATAATAATATGAATATGATTCTGAATAATACAAATAATATGAAGAGGATTATGAAAATTAAATAAGATTATGAATACGATTATTAATATCAATATGATTACGCATGTTAATAAGAACATAATTATGAATATTAATATGCATATTAATAACAATATAAATAATCAAATGAATAAGAATATGAATAAGAATAAGAATGTGAATATGAATAAGAATGTGAATATGAATATGAATATGAATAAGAATGTGAATATGAATATGAATGTGAATGTGAATACAAATATGAATACTAATAATAGAGTGGGTAGACAGCAGCATAGACCACCTGTCATTCAGGACCTCTGTCTGCGATTCTGGTGATTTTTTTTTCCCATGCGGTGAAAGAAAATGCCACTTTTGCGACGTTTCGTCATTCCAATGCATTACACACTGTGTCAATACAGACACACACTTCACTTCCTCGTCCAATAATGCTCTACATTTGGATATATTTATTTTCTAGCAAACACAACAAAGCAATGAAATTGGCATCCCGTGCTTAAAGGAACGCTATGGCTTTATCAGGTTCAAGCTGATGGAAACGGGGGCTGGTCCCACACACACACATACCCACACACACACACACACACACACACACACACACACATGAAGCACATGCAGTGCCTCTATCAGCCACCTTCAACTCATCATTCCTGCTCACTAAAGCGTACAGCCACTGAGTGGTTTCCATGACAACGTGAGGCTGAGGGGCGGAGTCTCAGGTAATGAGGGTTAGTTCGGCAGTAGCGATTGGTCGGTTGGTGGGTGGGTGCAGGAGGGAGGGAGGGGCGGGAAATAGAGAAAAAAGAGGGATGGGAGACAAAAGGCGGCAGGTTCGATAGGGAAGAGGAGGAAGGGAGGGAGGGAGCGAGGGAGGGAGGGAGCGAGGGAGGGAGGGAGGGAGGGAGGGAGGAGGGAGGGAGAGAGGGAGGGATGGAGGGATGGAGGGAGGGAAGGAAGGAGGAAAGGAATGAGGGAGGGAGTTGGAGAGGGAGGGAGGGAGGTAGGGACGGATGAAGGGAGGGAGGGAGAGATGGAGGGATAGAGGGAGGGAGGGATTGAGGGTGAGGGGGAGGGATGGAGGGAGGGAAGGAGGGAGCAAGGGAGGGGGAGGGACTCCTCCCTCCATCAAGCAAGCCAAAGAGAAGAGAGATTCACTGAAGGTGAACCTCTGAGATTGGTTTGGAATCAGAATCCATGAGGTGAATAGGTGTGTAATGACACACACATACACACACATACACACATGCACAGAAACTCACACACATACACACATGCACACATGCGCAGAAATGCACACACATACACACACACAGTGTGTGTGGAGTGGGGTATGGGTTAAATGGAGGGGATAAGAGAGACATTTAGCAAATGAATGAAGAGCTTTTACTGAAGAAACAGGAGTGGTTGGTCTCGTGGAGGAAAGAGGTCAAAGTTCGGTGTTCTTTGAATACATCTCTGTAGATCAGGGAAACAAGGCCAAACGGAACTTCTGCATCTGCGTGCACCGCGTTGCACGGACACTACCATCCATACATCACTAGGGGGCAGCGTTGCGTTTACCTAACATGAACTGATGGAAGTCATATTCCCCCTGCTGTGAGTAATATTTGGAGGAGTGAGTGAAAAAGAGGAGCACTCTCCCACACCACCGTTAATCTATCCGCTCCACGTCTCTGCTCCTGGCCTTTTGGATTTCAACTTGCGTATCGCTGCCGGGCATCCATCACAGCTCAACCAATCAGTGTCTGTCGTTTGAAGCACATGACTGCAGCAGATTCGGGTGACGGTTTCCCAGAGTGCTCTGCTCTGTTGCTACCCAAAGATGTTTACTGTGTGTGTCTTGCTGGCAGACGCTCGTCAGCCTGGGGCTCTGTGCGCTAAGCGAAGTCATTAGAAAGCAGCATCACACACACACACACACACACACACACACACACACACACACACACACACACACACGTCACAAGCATCCAATGACTACCATGTGACTGAACAACGCAACTAGACTGGGATTGTTGAGAAGTTCAGCTATTCGGATTTTTGAACTAACTATTTGAAAAGTACCCGGAGACACCCAGAGTATTTGCAGCGTTGCCGAAAGGAAATTATGATGAAGAAAAGTGAGTCTGGAGGGATTTCAACACGTCCCCGACACCATGACGATGGACGCCACTGTCGGAGGAGAGTTAAACATTACCGAGATGCAGTAAAACAAAACAATACAGTCAGATTATCCCGTCGATTTGACAGAATACATCAAAACTAGGAGTGTAACTTTCTCAAGTTTCAGCAAAATGAGGCCGTGGCAGAAGGGAGAGGATGTGAACGAGTGACGTTGTTATGTGACAGAAGGACTTCAGACCGATAACAAGAAACAAAGAGGGGTGAGCGGCCTCCATCTTTGTTAAAGCAGAAGTTCTGGGGGAAAACTGTTTCCTTCAGGAAACCCACTAACCCACTTTGACATATCAACACCTGCACAGCACTTCACAGGAGCTCAATTCAGTTACATTTCAGTTCTGTTCGACTGCAGTTGCACATGCAAGCTTCATGTGGACAAAGGCCATATTTGACATTAGAAGACTGAATACGTCTTGAATGTAAATGCAGCTACTGGTTAGGTCAGGGGGTTAGAGGGGGAGGGGGAGAGAGAGAGAGAGAGAGAGAGAGAGAGAGAGAGAGAGAGAGAGAGAGAGAGGAGAGGGGGGGGGGGGGGGAATGCGATAAAGAACAGCCTACACTCACCTGGTGATTGGGGTTTGGGCGGTACCACAGCTAACCTCTTGGGAGAAGAAGGAAGGGAGCGGGTGACCTCTGAACTCCACTGAAACTCCTTCCTGCCGACTGCCAATCAAACAAAGGAACGACCAAATCAATATAATGCTCATCAGCAACATTTAATGGAATAAAGATTAAAGATTAACAAGTGTGTGAAAGACATGAATACCATCATCAATACATATATTTACAACTCGTTGATATACAGTATATATATATATATATATATATATATATAAATAAAGCTCATGTTAATGTATTTTATATATATATATAATACATTAACATGATCTTTATATTTGGTTGGACGTGTAGGTCACTCAAACATCATGAACCATGATCCAGATTGACCCAAACTTTCCATCTGGGATTTATAATCTTATTCCCTCAAATCAGGTGTGAGAGGAGAGAGAGAGGGGGGGGGAGGGGCGTGTTTTGGGAGAGAGGAGTGGAGCGTCAAGGAGAAAATAATTAGATCAGTAATGGAAAATAATCCTGAACAAATCCCCAGCCAACACTTGAGTGATGCGGCAAATCCCACAGAGACTGTGTGTGTGTGTGTGTGTGTGTGTCAAGTGTTGTGTGTGGTTGTATGTGTGTGTGTGTGTGTGTGTGTGTGTGTGTGTGTGTGTGTGTGTGTGTGTGTGTGGTTGTATGGTTGTATGTGTGTATGTATATGTGTGTGTGTGTGTGTGTGTGTGTGTGTGTGTGTGTGTGTGTGTGTGTTCGTGCCATCTCATGCGTATATGTTGGTTCAGGCTACCCCCACAGTCTCAGAGCGATCGGGCGATCGGGGAAGGTAGCGGGTGAGCGAGGTCTCACCTGCCGGGGAGCTGTGGGGCTGGGCGGGCAGGTAGCGGCGGTGCAGGGCAGGGGTGGAGGGAGGCTGGATGCTACTGACACTGACACTGACACTGACACTGCTACTGCTGATGCTAATGCTGCTACCGCCGCGGCCGGGACCTCCGCCGTCGCTCTGCCGCTCTGCTGCTGCTGGTGGGGCTGCTGGTGGGGCTGCTGGGGCTGGACCCCTCTGATGAGGAGGGTCCTCACTCACACTGAGGCCTGGACACACATGGGAAACACACACACACGCACACACACACACACACACACACACACACACACACAATAGGGTAAACACACACACAAACACTATAGCGTTAACACACACACACACACACACACAGATGCACAATAGCACACACACACACACACACACACACACACTCAGACAGACATAATAGGATAAACACACACATGCACAATAGCATACACACACCCAGACACACATAATAGCATACACACCCAGACACACACAATAGGGTAAACACAGACACACACACACACAGATGCACAATAGCATACACACACAGACACACATAATAGCATACACGCAGACACACACAATAGGGTAAACACACACACACACACATGCACAATTGCACACACACGCAGACACACATAATAGCATACACACAATAGGGTTAACACAAACACACATACACACATGTACAATAGCATACACACACATTAGCATACACACACAGACACACACACACACACACACATTAGCATACACACATAATAGCATACACAACACACACACAACTGATTTAATTTCTTCGCTATATCGCTTTGGTATAAATGTGGAACAATTTATTTTGGAGCACACGCACACAAAGACACACACACACACAGACGCACAAAGGCACTTACGCACACACACACACACACACACACACACACACACACACACACACACACACACACACACACACACACACACACACACACACAGAAATAACGACAGACAGGATATCTTTGACCTCCACACCTCCATCAGTGGTGTGTGTAAGTGGCAGAGATAGACATCGGCTCCTGGGCTGTTATCACTGCTACTGCTGCTGCTGCTGTGAGACTCAGCAGTCTGCAGCCAGACTGAAACCCTCATGAATCTCAATGCCACTAGACACACACACACACACACACACACACACACACACACACACACACACACACACACACACACACACACACACACACACACACACACACACACACACACACACACACACACACACACACACACACACACACACACCACTTCCACATAACACCGCCACATCACCACCCACACAGCCTCACACTGAAGCTGCAAAAACTGAGAATAATGAATATGATCAATAATAAATAGCTCTCCAGATCTTATTTCAGATTTAAACTTGACTCTGAATTTTGGTGATTTAATAAAAAAACAAGTCCAGGTTTTAGGGAAGGTTAGGATCATCCTATATCCAGATTGTCTGGTCTAGTGGGGTCTAGGGTGTTGGAACCCCTAACCCAAAGGTTGGTGGGGGTTGAATGCCAGAGTCTTCAGTTGACCGTAAGACATCCTTGAGCAAGACACCTCCACCCCTACCTGTTCATCAATGGTTTGTAACCTTTAATGACTAAACAGTAAAATAACCTTATCATTGCTTGAGTAACAAAAATATGATTTGTAACCAATCACGCAAGCAATTACCCAATGTGTATCCGCAGCATTACTGTGATTGGTTTATACTTCACAGGTTAGCTCTCCCATTGGTTGTTGCAAGGAAGCGTGAATCCCGCGGTTCAATGAATGCTAGAACTGTCTTTGAATCCATTTTGCTCAATGTTAAATCCTGTCAAATATCAATGCCGTTTAAGCTGCTAATTGCCTTAACCACTTGCTAGCCTTTAACCATTTCGTCAAATGTCAAACATCTATGAAGGAATACCAAACAGAATGAAGGACCATTATAGGAACATATTTGCATATCGCGTGTCCAGGGAAATGATTTGGCAACCGCGGAGGGTAATTAATTAGCGGTCGCCCTTCTAGAAGCTGATTGGCCGCAGAGTTCACGGTACTCTCCCCTCATTAACGAGTCAGGGACATGGTGTGGGATCAACCTGAACCTGGGACACACACCCCCTCATTCCACAGATTGCCTTCCAGCTGACGCAACAACGCGTACGGTACAAAAACATCTTGGTTTGAATGGTTAGACTTTACAGAAAATAATTACGAAAAATGATAATGTTAGATTTCCATTCGGAAAACAGCATGAGTTG
>CM051011.1:23108902-23123902 GCA_027704905.1 Muraenolepis orangiensis | reverse complement strand
GACAAACAGGCCACCAGGTAGACCACCACATCGACAAACAGGCCACCAGGTAGCCCACCACATCGTCGACAAACAGGCCACCAGGTAGACCACCACATCGACAAACAGGCCACCAGGTAGACAAACAGGCTGCCAGCCTACAAGATAGACAAACAGGCCACCAACCAGCCTAACAGGTAGCCCACCAGACAGACAAACAGGGCACCAGCCAGCCCACCAGATAGAAAAACAGGCCACCAACCAGCCCACCAGGTAGCCCACCAGACAGACAAACAGGCCACCAGGCAGCCTACCAGATAGACAAACAGGCCACCAGGCAGCCCACCAGATAGACAAACAGGCCACCAACCAGCCCACCAGGTAGCCCACCAGACAGACAAACAGGCCACCAGGCAGCCCACCAGATAGACAAACAGGCCACCAGCTAGCCAACCAGATAGAAAAACAGGCCACCAGGTAGCCCACCAGATAGACAAACAGGCCACCAGCTAGCCAACCAGATAGAAAAACAGGCCACCAGCCAGCCCACCAGGTAGCCCACCAGACAGACAAACAGGCCACCAGCCAGCCCACCAGATAGCCAAACAGGCCACCAGCCAGCCCACCAGATAGACAAACAGGCCACCAACCAGCCTACCAGGTAGCCCACCAGATAGACAAACAGGCCACCAGCCAGTCTACCATTGTACATTCGTACTTAAAGACACAAATGTACTTTGTATCTTCTTCTGTCCTAAGCCTGCTTTAAATATTCAAACACAAAAAGAGATCAACGGCAGATGGAACCAGAATACCCATACATTCATTTAGTTTGAACTGGTTTAAACTGGATTTAGAGTTTATTTAGACGGCATTCATACAGCAACTATACAGTTATGTGGCTGCTACACACACACACACACACACACACACACACAAATGGAGCTGGCGAAGGGGTACTCACGCTGGGTGGGCCTGGGGGGCGGGGCGCTGTCACCCGAGGACCCTGACGACACGCTGGAGCTCCTCGCGAAGCTGACAGCCCCCAGCCGGCCGGCGGGCCCTGGACGCACGTTAGAGGTAAACCCCGGGGGGCGCAGGCCCGACTGGCCGGCCCTGGGCGGCTGCAGAGACCTGCTGGATGTCTGGGCCGGGACCTGGGCCGGGACCTGGGCCGGGACCTGGGCCTGGACCTGGACCTGGGCCTGGGCCTGGAGCAGGGGGTTGGCTGGAGTCGTGGCTGGGGCGGGGTGGGTAGATGGGGGGGCAGCAGCAGCAGCAGCAGCAGCAGCAGCAGCACTCTGGTCGTCTGTAAGCAAGCGAGGATATCAGTGGTGTTGTTAGCTTACGGGTACTATGTATACGTTGTCCCATTCAGATTTTCCCATGATGCACTCCTGCTTTTACTCCAGATCTCACCTTTACTTCATAGTACATTACAATACTAGTAACATGTTCATCCCACTGCACATCTTTGTATGGATACACAACACTGGTAATTTGCACTACATTTGAATATTAGTTTATAGGGTCACCGCAATATGTATATATTCAATAATTTTTATGGCAATTTTCTAACCTGTATATTTTGTTTAGTTTTAGTTTTCATTGCATCATTTATATATTGTATTGTTTGGAAGAGTGTCTTGAGGCAATTTTGTTGTACTTGCACGATGACAATAAAGGCATTCGGGTTCTGATTCAGATTCAGAGCTTATTTGAACCATTCTTCATACAAATGACTCTGTCATCTTCTCTGATCCATCATGGGATTGGAACACTGGAGAAGTTCGCTCATGTTGTGTATCTTATATTACGTTATACCACAGCATCGCTGCATGTTTGGTTGAATGATTGGTTCCGAGGGTATGCATTATTCTTCAATAACGGGACACCTCTGCCCTTTTTACAGTTCCAGATGAATTGGCTACAAGTCCAACATTAATAACAACGGTCAAACACAACTATCCACCAGATAGTTTCCCTGACAACACAAAAACAATATGCTCAAAGCACCACGGAAGAATATTTCAATTATAGTTGATTAAAATCGATAGAAACCCAATAACCTTGCACATGAAAGTAACTAATATGAAATCATTGTTGGTAACTGCGGTATAAGCAGAATAAACCACTATTATTGGGTAAAAATGATCAATCATTCCTCCCTTATCTCAGCACTGTTCTCAGATGAACTCCTCAGAGACAGAGACGGAGAAACGGAGAGAGCCAAACTGTACATGTAGCACATGTAGCACATGTAGCATGGCAGCTTGCCTCTCCCCTGCTAGTCCCACCATGATCAGCTGCTAGAGCAAAAACATCCACGTTTCAACTCACAGGAGGGCTTCAACAGACCGTGGTGCTGAAAGAACAGCACCACACATATCAGTGTGTGTGTGTGTGTGTGGGTGTGTAAGTGTGTGTATGTGTATATGTGTGTGTGCGTGTGTATGTGTATATATGTGTATGGTGTATATATGTGTATGGTGTATGTGTATATGTTTGTGTGTGTGTGTGAGAGAGAGAGAGAGAATGAGAGAGAGAGAGAATGAGAGAGAATGAGAGAGAGAGAGGGAGAGAGAGAATGAGAGAGAATGAGAGAGAGAGAGAGAGAGAGAGAGAGAAAATGTGCATGCACGCATGCATCCCAATACACATCTACCTATGCATCTATACAGTAGGCGTGCGCAGACTTGGCGAACTTGGTAGTCCTACTGTCTGAGACTCCAAGTCCAGCAGATGTGTGGGAGCTTGGCCAACAGAGTGTGTTTGCTCATCCTCTCCCCTCCTGTGTTGACTAAGCTCCCACCGGGCACCAGGAAACAGCTGCAGCCAGCCCTCCTCGTAATGCATTCTAACAGCCTGGGCGCTTTCTCATGATGTACAAAGTCAAGCGAAGGAGAGCCAGCTGCTGAAACCAGTTTGAATTTAGGAAAAACGTATCGTGATATCGGGACATTTCTTTTAAATCACGACATATCACACGGTTAATGTCGTTTTTATTAATCGTCATGCTTCCTAATCACAGAATCATGACATCTCCGAGGCACTACTGGGGGGGGTTGGGATACGAAGTCAATGAGGGTTAAGTGATCTTGTGTTAGCGCAGGAAATGAAGCCACTCCCGCTTTCAATTGCGTTTGGTTCCGTCCTGCCAGCAGGAACAAAACCACAGCCAAACAGAGTTTCATCTGAACCGAGAGACGGGGAAGGAGGGGGAAGAGGACGACTGGTGGCGGGGAAAAAGACAGAAAAAAGACAGAAAAAACATCAGAGGAAAATCGGTCGACATTTTGAGGTTGAAAGACGGCATGACGCAGTTGAGGGAAAGGAAAAAATGAAACTAAATGATGAAAAACCAGGAAAGGGATCCGTGTTTGCATTCATTCACCGTCTATGACATTTGAATTACGCCAAATGAAGTATTCATATACATGCAAATGTCCCATGCGCGCACAGCACACACACACACACGCATACACACACACACACACACACACACTCCAAACTAACGGGCAAATCCTTAAGTTTGAGACAGACTCCCCCCCACCCACTCCCAATCTAGACAACCACAGACTCCCCACCCGGAGCCCTGGGTGGTGTTATATCCTGCTGGCTGGAGATATAGGACTAGGTGGCTCTGTGGGGTGACGGCAGCCTCCACCCAGGGAGGAGGAAATCTAGCTGAACTCATGGAGGAAACGGAGAAAATACATTGGCAGGAAGGGAGAGAGAGAGAGAGAGAGAGAGAGAGAGAGAGAGAGAGAGAGAGAGAGAGAGAGAGAGACAGACAGACAGACAGACAGACAGACAGACAGACAGACAGACAGACAGACAGACAGACAGAGAAGAGAGAGAGAAGAGAGAGAGATGAGGAAGAATAAAGACATCTCTATAGTTTTCCCTCTTCCTCCTAAATGTCTGCCTTCTACCTCTGTTCAGGTTCTTCGAATCAAGCAAAAGAGTCAGAGTCATTCATATCAACAGACTATTCATATATATATATATATATATATATATATATATATATATATTTACACTGTATATGTGTGTATATATGAGTACATCTAACCTCCGTGGCCCCTCATGGTTCTTCACAATCAACACCTCATATACATACCATACATTCACACACACACACACACACACACACACACACACACACACACACACACACACACACACACACACACACACACACACACTCATATACACATGTATTGACACACATACAGGCTCATCTGGAGCAGGTCAGGTGAGACCCCGTTCTCAAGGACAAGCGGACCATGTTTGTGCGCTAGGTGGGCCCTTGGTAAATAATAGATTGTGGGCATCAGACAGGGGGGTTAGGTGGTGCTCCCAAGGACACCTCAACCCCTGGATAGAACCCAGGATAGAAGGACAGGTGGCTGGGAGCTTCGATGGTAAAAGGTTGAATGATTAAATTGATGAATGAATGGATGGATGAAACGCAGTTAGGCCATCTGGATACGCTTGGCTAGTCCCAGGCGTAACGTAAGAGCATCGCATGTTATTGCACAGAATTGCATTACTATTAAAGGAGTTACGTTGTTGTGCTGAGCTGTTATGTTAAATGGTGAGTTATGTATGTGCCAAGTTATTAATATTACCATAGTAGTCCCTAGTGGGTTAGCTGGTTGTTTCCCTAAAGGGAAAAAGAAATGACAGGGTAACAAATTGTTGACAGAGCGGGGCCTGTTTACTGAAGTTATCATACTGGTTCTCTGTAGCCAAAAGCCCACAACTCTGCTCTACCCTCCACTTCAGATCCTGCATATTGATGACATCTATCTAGGTATACATGTACGTGTATCCAGGCAGAGGAGAGAAAAATGACGCTAGCAGAGCAGAGCAGTAAGAACTGACATTACCTAAGCACTAATTTGCTTTACATTTCAAAGGCAAGAGGCCCCCAGGGGCCCGGCACCACTGGGGGCCCGGCACCACTGGGGGCCCCCCTTGGGGACTAGGCACCACTGCTAGGGCCCCCCTATACATATGTAGTGAAGAAAATGATGATGGATATGCTGATCTGTGATCTGTTCTTTATGTGTAGCTGCAAATGTGTATTTGTGTGTGTGTGTGTGTGTGTGTGTGTGTGTGTGTGTGTGTGTGTGTTCATGTTCATATGTGTGTAAGTAAGTATGCATACGTGTGTGTATCCGGGGAGGAGAGGATGGATTAAATATGCAGGTCATTAACAGTACTGGCTTCCAGCCGTGCGCAGAGCTACGTGCGAGCCTCACACCAACCGCCCATGAGATCGCTGAGCAGTGATGCAAATAGGTCCGCTGCAGCTGGCTGCAGCATCTACATGATTTGCAGATGTACATTTTTATGTGATTAGTTCTAGGGGACGGTCTATGAATTTCAGGACTGTGCTTTTCCCCATCATCACTTATATTTTCCTCACCTCGTACGTTTGGCATTGTTTGATATTATGTTTTCAATGTGCATGGGTACACATGTACTTGTGTATTTCTGTTTTTGTTTTTTTTACTGTATTGTGATTGTGATATCAAACAGAGCAGATGGTACATGCCAGTGCTCCTCCTGTGAGTGTGTGTGTGGGTTGGTGGCTGGTTTAAGCAGCAGTCACTTGGCCTGCTGGGTGAGGCCGCACACTGGTTAAACCAGCCACCACCACCACCACCACCACCACCACACACACACACACACTCAGGAGGAGCACTGGCATGTACCATCTGCTCTGTTTGATATCAACCTTAAAACTTCCCAGTAAACCGGATAACTCTTCCCCCCCGTGTCCTCGCCATCGAGAGGAACACCGAGAAGCCATTTTACTGGCATGCGGCAGCGTTGACTGCAACATGTACATATACATACTCTGCAGTCTTAACTGTGGATATCTGGAGAGGGTAAACTCCCCTTGGAGTGATCCACATCCCACATCCACCAATCAGATCAGAGATTGAGCATTATAATGATGGGAGGTGATGGGATGGTGGGAGTTAGTCCCCAGCCTCATAACAGTAGATCAGAGCATAAGAAGATGAGGCAGCTCTGCTACATCACTTCTGGGCCTCAGAAGCCAAGACTAAATTAGCTCCAGGTTTCCTATAAAATGTAAAAGTAGCATCCTGGTGCTATGTCCGATTAGAAGGAGTATCTCAAATACATTTAGTACAGGAGGTCAGGCAACAGAAATGCAAAGAAAACAAAATGTCATGATAGTGAGACACATTGAATAAACTCATACACACATGTTGTATGTGTCAATTATTGATATTTATTACCTGTGTTCTCCTGGCTTTTCTGACTGGCCACGCGACTCACAGCCTGCACCGGTTGGCTGAAGACTAGACTTGACCTTTGACCCTGTGCAGGCCCCCTGCCCTTGACTGAGCCTGTGGTTGTCCTGGCAACGGCTCCCAAGCCCAGTCGGAGGCCCCTCCCTGAGCGCAGCAGACTTCCTGTTGCTCCCACCTGGGCGGCCATCTTGGAGTCATCGCTGGAGATCCCCCCAAAGCTGGCCGGACGTCCAGTCTACATTTAAGAACAACGCGTTTAAAACAGCTTCTATCCTGCATTCAAAACATCAGCAGAAAAATAATAAATGACTCATTTGCTTCATGTACCCATTTTTTTTTGATGCGTGATCATATTTTCTTACTTCAGCTGGTATTTTATGATGATTTGCATTCCTGTCAGACTGATGAATTGCTTATCATCACTAAGTCCACTGGTAAATACATTAAAATGACGCTCTGCAAAGCTGAACTCCTGTTATATCAAGCAGCTCCATGTGCAAACACCTTGAAATGTCAATGATGACGCCAAAATATCGTTATTTACTTCCATAAAAGATCTCTACAACTTAAACTACACTACTACTACTACTACTACTACTAACTACTACTACTACTACTACTCAACTTCTACTACGGCCAACTGTCCTCAAACATAACTGGCTACACGGCCAGGTCATTCAAAAAAAAAAAAGGATAAAAACAGCAACGTTTACTACTCACCTCCGGGAGGGTTCTCTTGTCACTCGGCGTCCCGTAAAAGACATCTCCCTTGCCGGCCAGTTTGGGGGGTGCCGTGTGGCTGTGGGCGTGTGCGTGCGCCCCTGTGTGAGTGTGCGCGGTGGGCAGAGTGTGCGTGTGTCCAGGGGGAGGTCTCCCACCGCTTCTGATGCTTCCCGGAGGCGGGTACAAGTTGGTCTGGACCTCCTGGCGGTACCTCTCGAAGAGCAGGTTGGAGGCGCTGAACACCGCCGAACCCCTGACCCTGGAGGAGGAGGAGCCGTCCGGTGGGGAGTCTCTCTGGGGGGGCTCTCTGGGGGGGCTGGCCTGGGTCTGTGAGTAGGCGGAGAGCCTGGATGGCAGAGAGGACACCTGGTAGGGTCCGTCCACCACCTGCGGCCTCAACTGGGGACTCTTGCGCACGGAGGTGATGATTTTGGGACGCACGCCTTTGGGTTTCAGGTTCCCCTTGGGGAAAGGGGAGGTCTCTCTGGGGCTGGAGTTAGGGTAACGGTTTGGGGAGCTCTGCTGCTGCTGCTGGTTAGTAGGCGCTTTGGGGATTCCACTTGTGCTTATGTTGGTTTTGACTGGGGGTCTCAGACCACTGGTGTTGTAACCCTGAGACGATGCCTCGACAGCAGGGTTGGTGCCAGGCTGGGGCTGTCGAGGCCCTGAGACAGTTCTGGAGACGAGGAACATGGAGGGTAGTCTGCGTGGAGACCCCTGGGGAGTCCTGAGCGGGGAGTGAGGTGGAGTGGATGTCCTGGGTCCCATGGGGGACCTGTTGGGACTGGAGCAGTTCCTCCTGTACGTGAGTTGGGCCTGAGCTCTTGTCTCTGTGCTGGGCGGCAGGGCGGAAGGGCTGGAGGTACGCCGCGCAGTGGATGGCTGTCTGTCCAGAGACTGGGCCTCGATGGAGACTAGCTCTTTGGACTGTCTCTGTTGAGAGAGCATCTGGATGTTGTACAGGTGAGAGATGTCAGAGGGTTCGCGTAAGGCTGATTTCAGAAACCTCTTGTTGGTCCCCTGACTTTGACAATCTGCCTGCTCGGGTTCCCTCTGTGGCGCTGTGGTCATTGGCTCGGCTAAGCCCCACCCTCTCCCTGTCTCACTCTGACAGAGCGGCCGGACTAACTGTTGTCGCCGAGGCGGCAGCACCCTCTCCTCAAACCCTCCCTTCCTCCTGAGGCCTAGTCTTGCATCTGAGGATGAGAGCCCGTTTCCATAGCATTCCTCCTGTCTCCAGTCCTGGTTGAGGCCGTGTTGTACCGGGGCCGGTGCGGAGTTCTGGTTGGCATCGACGGGAGCGGGTGCCCTCCTCCTGGCCTGAGCTGAGGTAGCGTTGTATAAGCCGGGGTGGTAGCTGGTATTGGGGTTGGGAAGAGGGGGCTGGGCCACGCCACTGCTATCCAGGGCACTGGCGAGGCTTCCGCTCAGAGAAACAGCCGTCAGACAACTGGAGGCAAACACGTTTGTCTCGGACTTGGACTCCTTCAGACTTCCCGGCCTCCGCCTCTCTCGCTCCCTTCCTCTGCTGGCATGCGTCACCTCCTCCCTCTCCACCGAGCCCTCAACGCACGCATCCAGTTCCTCAGAGCTATGGCAGACGTGCTTTCTCTGGATCCGCCCGTCCTTCTGCGTTTCGCCGCCCCGTTTGCTCTCGCCGCTCTTCTTCCCGCCGCATGAGGCGGAACTGGCGGTGGAGCTGGACGATATGGACATGGGTCCTTCTTCGTCTTTCCCATCTCTAAAACTCCCACCGTCCTCAAAGTCCTCGTCCTCTTCCTCTTCTTCCTCTTTGGGCATGCTGTACTGGTACTGTGGCAGCTGGTGGGCCTCCCTGTGGGGCAGGAAGCTCTGTAGCCGCCTGGTGGAGTATCCGTCTTCCCCCAGGGTGCCTCGCTCTGCCTGGCCCCCTGCTGGGCCTAGCTGGTTGGCGTTAGCGTCTCCAGCGTGGGGGCGCTGAATCTGAGTCTTGTTTCGTATCTCTTGGCTTGTGCTGCTGCCCCTCAGTCCCTGGAGGCTGGGTGGGCTACTCATCTTTGTGATGTGATCCTCTGGTACACTCAAAGACACCCGTGGAGCCTTCTGGCCATTTATGAGGAGCTAAGGCTTCCTCAACGGACGGCTGGATTTATTTAATCGTTCAGAATCTTTTTGACGGATAGGCTTGAGTTGCTGAAATGTCATCTCTTTTTGACGTTTTTAGACTGAGGTGACGCCTCCCCGATCACGGCTGCATGGAGAGACAGACCTGAGAGGAGAGGAGAAGAAAGGTAAGCACAACACACAAAAAACTGTCACGGAAGTCTTTCTTTTCATCATGCTCATCAAAGGATGAGATGCAGCAGATTCAGAAACCAAACAATTCCTCCTCTTCAGACTCCCACAGTCGATCCTAAACAGAGATAGAGATACAAAGACAGACAGCCACAGATTCAAGATTCAAGATTCAAGAGAGTAGTGTATTGTGTTTGCCATTTGCAACAAGTTCAATGGAATTCTAACTCCCCATTCCCTCCCGCAGTAGACGAGAGACGAGACGACGAGAGCTATGGCAACACATCAACTTCACATGTGTGAAGGGTATCTCCCAAAGGACAGAGAGAGAGAGAGAGAGAGAGAGAGAGAGAGAGAGAGAGAGAGAGAGAGAGAGAGAGAGAGAGAGAGAGAGAGAGAGAGAGAGAGAGAGAGAGAGAGAGAGAGAGAGAGAGAGAGAGAGAGAGAGAGAGAGAGAGAGGAGAGAGAGAGAGAGAGAGAGAGAGGTTCAGGATCTGGAAGGAAAAGTTGAGAAATGTTTTATAATGAGCTTCCCTTCTCTAGAGAGACACACAAACCGAGATATAGAAGTGTGAAATAGTGTGAAATAGTGTGTGTGTGTGTGTGCACACATTTGTGTCACTCACAACGTAGAGTTGTGAGTGACACGGCACAGAGCGTGTAGGTGGGACTGGCAGCAGACGGGAAGTATCTACAGGGAAACACCGATAGAAAAGATCCGCTTACGACTCTCGACTACTACCTTCAACAAGTGTGCTTGATGAGTCAGGGTGTCCCCTTCGATAATTGGAAAAGGGGTGATGATTGTCTGGAGTCAAATTCTATTAGTGTTGAGCGGTGAGAGAGCAAGAGGAAATAGAAACAGATGGACACACACAGACACACACAGAGAGAGAGAGAGAGAGAGAGAGAGAGAGAGAGAGAGAGAGAGAGAGAGAGAGAGAGAGAGAGAGAGAGAGAGAGAGAGAGAGAGAGAGAGAGAGAGAGAGAGAGAGAGAGAGAGAGAGAGAGAGAGAGAGAGACAGACAACGAGACTCAAAACAAAGAGTGACGAGGAGATGTTAATTGGTAGAGGATTCACAGTGTAGTCAGGGTTATATCAGTGGAGGACAGTATGTGTTGTACCAATTACGGCGGTGATAGATTGCGCCAGAAGCTACGCTCGACTCACTGGATGAGGGAGTTCCCAAATCCATAACTATCAATAACCGATCCCATAACTATCGATAACCAGTCACATAACTACCAATAACCGATCCCATAACTATCGATAACCAGTCACATAACTACCAATAACCGATCCCATAACTATCGATAACCAGTCACATAACTACCAATAACCGATCCCATAACTATCGATAACTACCAATCCAATATCCAAACATAGAACGAAAAATCAACATTCACAAAAATAAAAATAAAGAATCAATTAAATATTGCTTCCACAGTTATTACTAATAAATACATCATTATCATGGCTGCAGTGGTCCTTATTTCAGTAGCTATTACTGATGCACAAACTAACTAACTAACTAACTAACAAACCATCAAACAAACAAACAAAGTGAACATCAATGACTCTTATTGATCCCAACTGTCACAGGATGACCCTGTGTCACATGTTCATTCAGATCATATGCTCCGAGAGACATTGTGAATAAAGGATGTATGCATACAATACGCACACAATATGCATCCTTAACCCTCTAAACCTGCAACAACTGATTCTGTTTGTGCTGATTAAAAAACCTGAAATGACCTTTGACTATTGTTCTCTCATCATCATCAGCTTTCATGGCTGCAACACACACACACGCACACACACACACACACACACACACACACACACACACACACACACACACACACACACACACACACACACACACACACACACACACACACACACACACACACACACACACACACACACACACACACACACGCAAACTGACCAACATGCTATTGATAAGTCGATCGGTAGCCTTGATGTTTCCATAGCGACGGGACACATTGGGAGGCAGATCTCTTATGTACTTCACACCACATGACCACGTCCCTGGCCTGGTGGACTCCCACGGGGGGCGGATGTGGGACCTGTGGGAAGTCCTCGGAGACTGTATGATGTAATACCAGCCTACGCAAAAACACCCCACAGTATATATCTATATACAGTATATATCTATATAGATATATATATCTATATAGATATAGGTATATAGATATATAGATAGATGTATATCTATATATATATATAGATATACAGTATATATCATTTAGATATATAGATGTGCTAAAGTGTGTATTTTCATACACTGAATGAATAAAATATGTTGCACAGTACACAGGTAGCCACCACATACCATAAAGCGTACAAGTGTTGCCCAGGATGTATGACTATTCCAGGTCTTTGTTGTCTGGCCAGCTGCACATGTGTGGATGTCACAGAATCCATTTGTCTTACAGGCGTTCCTTCACCGTCTCCTCCCCCACAACCGCCTCCCCCCCCCCCGCTGTAGCTCTTATATGCTGTTCCCAGGGGACACCTCTGTCTTTCTTTCACACTCACACACACACACACACACACACACACACACACACACACACACACACACACACACACACACACACACACACACACACACACACACACACACACACACACACACACACACACACACACTTCACTTGGCGTTCTTTCTCGCTTTCATTTCAGCGTATTGAAATTAAAGCAGGAACAAATTTTTTATCTGTAATCTTTTTTTACAGATAAAATCATAATAATAATAATAATAATTAGAATGTTATTAAATAATAATGTTATCATTCATATGATGTAATAATATAATATATATATAATATCATGTATAATGCGTTATTACTATAATATATACTATAATAACAGTAACACTACTACGGATATGTCACTATATGATTTATGATAAAACTATAAGACGATATTAGCATCATTGATGAGTGATGAGAATTAACACAGACCATTATGGGAAGCTTCCACAGATTAACATAGTCAGTAATGGAACCCCTTGTCTTCACAAGCATGTCATTCATCTTGTGGAAGTGTGTGTGTGTGTGTGTGTGTGTGCCTGTGTCAATGTGTCTACATGTGTGTGTGCTTGTGTGCATGTGCCTGTGTCTACGTATGTGTGTGTGTGTGTGTGTGCCTACTTGTGTATGTGTGTGTGTGTGTGTGTGTGAGAGAGAGAGAGTAAAGCAATGTGCATGTGTTGACTGAACACTCGCCATCTTTCTCACCTCAGACATGCTGATGAATTCAGTGTGATCACACGTTCAAAAATAAACTGCCGAGTGAGGGCGCACACACACACACACACACACACACACACACTCGAACACACACACACACACACACACACACACACACACACACACACACACACACACACACACACACACACACACACACACACACACACACACACACACACACACACACACACACACACACAGGGATTGTTTAACAGGAACATGGAAGCCATTCATGTTTCTATAGCAGAGGATTCCCTTCACGGCAAATGATCACGTTTACAACAAACATCTCCTTACATCTCCTCTCTCCCCCTCTCGCCTTCTCTCACATCCACACCTTTGTTCCTCTCCGGTTCTTCTCCTCTGTCCACCCATCTTAGTTATCTCCTCATCCTCTCCTCTCCTCCTCCTCCTCCTCCTCCTCCTCCTCCTCCTCCTCCTCCTCCTCCTCCTCTCTCCTCTCTCCTCTCTCCTCTCCAGGAAACCACACGACCAGCAGACACAACAATAACAACGTGATTCCATGAAAGCAAACAATAGGAGGCATTTACCATGGTGATTCAGCAGCACTACACTACATGTGTGTGTGTGTGTGTTTGTGTGTGTATGTGTTTCTATAGGAAGGGGAAATATAGCCCAATACACACCTAGAACAAAGGGAGGCGGAAGGTGTGATGGAGGATTATAATGTGGGCCACGCAGGATAGTGTCAGTGGCTAGCGTGATCGAATCCTATAGCCGGGGGGGGGGGGGGGGGTTGTGGGATTTCCGACGGCCACAGTGATGGCCGTTCTTCAGTGTGGCCCCTCTACATGTTCCTTAACCACCTGCATGTTCATCTTCATCATCTTCATCGCTTGGGAAACGGTACTAAATAATACATAGTAGGCCTGATAGTCGAGTGACGGGGTCTCTGTCCCAGAACACAAGAGAGCTCCTTAGCAACCCAGCCATCATCCTCTGTTTCATTGGATCTTACATTCTCATGTTGTACACATTTCTAACCTTCTGGTTACCGGTGGTTACCACCTGCCGTCTCACAACTCTGACGGTTAGTGGTAATATTTCCCCGTCGGGAAGCACCTCCGCTGTGCACCAGGGGCTCAGTGGCATGGCGTACGGAGAGGGGAGGGGGTGCCAGGTGATCAATCCAACAGCTTTTTTTGTACTTCAGCAGCGGGATAAATCTGCAGACATCAGCCAAACGAATGTCCTCTCTCTCTCCCTCTCTCTCCCATCTCTCTCTCTCTCCCTCTTCCATCTCTCTCTCTCTCTCTCTCTCTCTCTCTCTCTCCCATCTCTCTCCCTTCTCGCCCTCTCCCCCTCTCCCTTTTTCCCTCCACCCATGGGCATCCACAGTCTTGGTGCAGACCTTAACCAACCCCAGGGGGGATGCGCCTTAAATAGCAGAGAAGTGCTTGTAAGAGGATTGCTGCTGAGTGACAGGTCAGAGGGCCAGACGATGAGGGAGAGAGCAGTGAACCTCCGCAATAAAGAGGGATGATTTCCTCTTCGGAGGAGGAGGACTCCACGTCCACGTCTGTAAAATGAATAACAATCATGATGTGCGGGGGGGGGGGGGGGGGGGGGATCGTGGCTATATGCTGCATGCCAGTCGGATTTAGGTGCTAATGAGATTTCATATACCCGTAGCTGAATCGCACGCACGCACGCACGCACGCACACACACACACACACCACACACACACACACACACACACACACACACACACACACACACACACACACACACACACACACACACACACACACACACACACACACACACACACACACACACACACACACACACACACACACACACACACACACACACATCATTGTCCTGAAGGCCCATGCATATTAAACACACGATCAGGTGTAGGAACCGATATCCCTCTGTTGTTGTCACAGCCCAGGGTTGTTGTTTGGCCCCAAAAATAACTATTGCAAATAACTCTGCAAACTAGACCAAAAAAATAAAAGTGGTTTCCCAAAATCTCTAAACGGCACCGTTCTCCGTGCCGATGGCCGTTGCCGGCTGTTGTGCGGAGGAACAGATTGCAGCAGGGCTGAAATGTACCAAACTGAAATATATAAGAGCTGACACAACACACACGGATAGCAGGGGTACTGATTGTTGGTTTCCTAGTCCTGTAAACAGACAGAGAGAGACCAAGAGACAGAGAGACAAAGAGACAGACATACAGATAGGCTGAGAGAAAGAGAAAGGCGCAGAGAGAGAGAGAGAGAGAGAGAGAGAGAGAGAGAGAGAGAGAGAGAGAGAGAGAGAGAGAGAGAGAGAGAGAGAGAGAGAGAGAGAGAGAGAGAGAGAGAGAGAGAGAGAGAGAGACAGAGAAGAGAGAGACCAAGAGAAGAGACAGACCAGAGAAAGAGACAGACCAAGAGTCAGACAGACAGACCAAGAGTCAGACAGACT
>CM051011.1:23056402-23106402 GCA_027704905.1 Muraenolepis orangiensis | reverse complement strand
ACACACACACACACACACACACACACACACACACACACACACACACACACACACACACACAGGCAAGCTGCACACACACACACAGAGCGTCCAGTGTGCTTCTGCTGAGATCTGCTAAATCGACCCTGGCTCAGCTTGTTCTGAGCTCCAGACATCACGAATCAATCACCGATACATCAGCATCGAGAACGGCAGTCAGAGCAGACAAGCTGCGGGACAAGCAGGAGGCCACGAGGTCGAGGCCCGAGGCTTTCGACACCATGAGGTCAGCCTGCGTATCGATACGAGACCCAGACAGAGGTAAACATCCTCACATAGAGCCCAGGGTTGTTATTATTCACCTATAGCGGCCATATTGGTTTGGTGGGGGAGAATCTACAGCTCAATCCTAAAATGCATTCTGAAATCCTGAACGCTACCCGGGTCTGGACGTATTGTGTTCTCACGGTCTCCAGAAGAAGATGCTAGAAGGTGCACCCACCCTACGAACGGATTTGGACACGAGGTGAATAAGTGGATAAGTCTAAACACTGTCGTCCTGAGAGCACAATATCCACCACACCAGTGGTCACCGACCGAAAATAAAACATATTTACCAATAATGCAGTTATCAAAATTGCCTTTATATGTACTGCTGGAAACCCTGAGCCAACACAAAGCTGGAACAATCAGGGCTGAACTCAATGAAATAGTCCTTTAGCCATCCTCCTTTAGCATGAATTAGCGTCAAAACACTAGTCAATTCATGGCTTTAACTAACGCTTTGTAAATATTAAGGTTTGGCGTGTTCTCTGCGACCCACTGGTCCCCCTGCCCTGTCCCCAACCCACCCGGGGTTAAGAATCCCCGCTATCAACAACAACAACAACACGTCTGCTCCCACGCCAAAGAAATGAGATTGGAGAAAAAAAATAACAGTTCGCCAGAAGTCAAGGAAAAAAAGATTAAAAGGAGGAAAAGGAAAAAAAAAAAAAGGGTTGGCACTTTACGAAGTAACCATGGTGACACGGTGAGGGGGGCAGAGTGTCGAGCGGTGTCAAGTGTGTCCCGCGCGGCAGCTGTCAATCACGGTGGAGGAAAGGAGGGGGGGGAGGGGGGGGGACGGGGGAGAGGGGGGGTTGGCGCCGGAGGCGAGTGTGGAGGTGAGGGTGGGGGGAGGGAGGGCGGAGGTGAGTGTGGAGGTGAGGGTGGGGGAGGGAGGGCAGAGGCGAGTGTGGAGGTGAGGGTGGGGGAGGGAGGGCGGAGGCGAGTGTGGAGGTGAGGGAGGGCGGAGGCGAGTGTGGAGGTGAGGGTGGGGGAGGGAGGGCGGAGGCGAGTGTGGAGGTGAGGGTGGGGGAGGGAGGGCGGAGGCGAGTGTGGAGGTGAGGGAGGGGTGGGCGTGAGGGCGGAGGTGAAAGGAGAGGTGCGGCTGAGGGTGGGGGAGGGAGGGTGGAGTTGAGGGTGGGGGGAGGGAGGGTGGAGGTGAGGGTGGATGTGAAAGGAGAGGTGCAGGTGAGGGTACACCCAGACGGTGAGGGTACACCCAGACGTAGCGCTACACCCAGACGTAGCGCTACACCCAGACGCCACGTGGTGGTGGACAAGGTGAGGCTTCCCTCTGCTCACTACTGAAAGCACTTTGAGTGCCTTGAAAATGGCATTGAAATAATCATAAGTTAAGCTAACTACAGTAAGGTTGCCTTACTCATTTACATGGCAAAATCACCATTGCATGGGAAAGTATAGAACAGCATTGCTTGCCATCAGAGCTGGGTTACATACATGATAGAAGAGATACATAAGTATACACAGATAGCAGGGTCTCTATCAGAGAGAGAGAGAGAGAGAGAGAGAGAGAGAGAGAGAGAGAGAGAGAGAGAGAGAGAGAGAGAGAGAGAGAGAGAGAGAGAGAGAGACATTGCACTCTCCTTATTAGCTTGTTAGGGATTGTTAAGACGAATTGTTAGTCCTCATCGTGTGCACATTTCTGGAATTCTGAATTATGTTATTAAGTAGTGGGAATAACAAACTGTTGCCCTGGGAATGTCCATCCTCCACTATACGTATAGTCTACCACCTGACGATGATAAGGAACAAACTTTTTAAAGAACAGCGTCACATTTTAAATTCATTGATTCATAGACTCAAACGAGTGCGGGCTATATTCGAGTTGAAATCATGACCCACGTTTTTTTTCCCCATTTGGAATGGAATAAACGGAACAATCTCGCCTTAGTTTTTGTGTATTGACTAAAATCCCGCAGTGGCGGCTGGATAACTTCGTGCAGTGGATCATTGTTGGGTTTAAGTCTAAAGCCCTTTAATCTATCACACATCAGCGTCCTTAAGCATCTCTCCACTCCTCTCGCTGAGGGGGAAGCCAACTCCATGTCGGCCAAAAGTCACGTACATGGGGGGAAAGGTGAAGTTCGGTGGCATTGTTGCAATCGGTCAAAACTCAAAAACACGCGAAAAATAAAAAAAAACATAATCTCAAAGACGTCTCTAATGAACACATCGAATGATCTCGCACAATAGCAATAGCAACGCGAATAGCACGTGGGAAGACTATTCGCCTCAAATATCGTGTTATCGATATTATCGCATGCAATGCAACCGTCGAGAAAATCAATTACCCACTGCGCACTCTCTCCTTCCCTCCACGACTCTTTAAAAGATAACATAAATAAATAAAATAAACTCGTTTTTATTAGTCCGTGTAGACTCACCTGTGGTATAATTGTAGTCAGCCCGAACGCCGAGGACGGGTTTGCGGATTGGCTTGCGAAGGAGTTTGTCATCAATTCGCCAAACAAACCATCCACCGGGGCTGCGTATACGTCCTTTATCTCACCCGCCGTAGTAATGCAATGAGCAATGCTGCAGCGGCGCGAGAGCACGAGGCGTTGTGGTGCTGATGCTGCAGCCGCCGTCCGGGGGAGCGTTTTTCGTATTTTCTTGTGAGTTGGCGCCACCTGCTGGCCGCAAGAGGTAATGGCGTAACCCATACCTTCAGTATTTAACCATAATTATACAGGGAGGTTATTTAGAAAATGACAGGCTACCAGCACTGATTACTTGAAAAGCGATACTTTATTTACAAGGGAAGACACAAGACATTTGACTTTGCATTCGAAGGAAAGTTAAAACAAAGTAAGGACGGCTCAGGTTTGTATATTTTTTTAAGAAAAGGGTTTTTGGCCCGTCTGAAGACTTTAAGGATAAATAAAATTTGGCACAACACCACATTCTTTGATATGTGTGAGACACATTTACATACGTTTAGAGTTTTGCATTTTGCACATTTTTATTGGTTAATGTCAACTGACAAGCGTTACTCAACGTTATAAAGTTAGTCAAAAGTAAACTGCTTTACGATACAGAACCCACAGACTCTTATAACCCAAAGGTTGTGAAATGTAATTAAGTGGTTATTGGACACTTTTGCCTGTCTTATTGCCTAATATTTTACAATTGCTTAGTGAATAAACCTTATCCCAATAAAACATTACTGTACTTTAGCTGCATCTTAAAACCAGAGCTGTATGCTCATTGCTAATAGGCGACTGAACCCTGTTTGCTCATATGTCATACTGTACTCCAACTGTATTGTAATAAACATTAGCTGTACGCTAATTTAAAACACTGTACCCTAAGTGTATGCTAATAAACCTTAGCTGTGTGCTAATTCCTCATACTGTTCCCCAGCGGTATGCTAATCACCTGTTATGCAAATAACTCCTGAGAACAGAGCTAGGCTAGGCTCCAGTAAACATCAGTCACATGGCCCTGAACCAACCACCCAACGCCGGGCTCATTCACCACCGGCTGTCTGCCTCAAACCGTTCAACAAACGATGATGAGGATGAGGATGATGAGGATGATGAGGACGATGACAACGTGCTAAACTACGAAATCAAATTCACCAACAAAAGAAAATCCCACAATGACCACAAAAATGAACAGGACTCCACCCACACTAAAGACATATATTCCCATTCCAAGGACATACAGTAAAAAGGAGAGCCCGAGAGGAGAGAATTTAGAGGTCAGTTAAAGACACAGCGGCCAGCACGGTGACCCTCAACCCGCTGACCCCAGCATCAATCCATTAAAAAGGGGGCCCCCTGTTTCACCACCAGGTGTGATGTATGTGAGCCTTATTCACCCAGTGGCCATCTTGCTTCTAAACCCTCTAAACCCCTCTAAACACACCTGAACGGCATTTTGCATTGGGGTCAGGTGAATAATGCCCATTACAAAATAGAACCCTATAGTGGCATAGGGACACTGTGTTTGGTATGCTAAGCGGTGCCTCAGACAGACAGGTGGACAAACTCAAGCATCACTGGTGGTACATTTGGGGCCCTTTGAAGGGGAGGTCCACATCCAATCAACGTCTTCCATCAGGTTTTTGATACATTTACCCCCCCTCCCCTCTTCCTGGTGTCATGTTTGCAGGTATTAATATGAAATATGTGCATGTGCACATATAAATATCCGTATTTGGCGACAGATATACACACGGCCATGATGTTTGTGTTGATCAAATATTGGCTATTGTGAGTGAATACATACATACATACATACATACATACATACATACATACATACATACATACATGCATACATACATACATACATACATGCATACATGCATACATACATACATACATACATACATACATACATACATACATACATACTGTATTTCAGGGCATCACGGTTTGTTGTTTAGTTTTGTGTGTGAGTTACTGTCCTTTGGGCAGTAAATCGAGCGGCTACGTCACGTCCTGCTCCTGCTAGACGGAGCGCTCTGCTGCCTCAGTTTCAGTACTGCGGGCGTTGCCTGTTCCCTCTCACTACAGCCTGTTGAAGCCAATGCAGCACACGCATTGTGGGACAGCGCAAGGCAGCAGAAACACTGACACCTCCGTGTGTCTCTCTCTCCGTTCTCAGCGACGCGGTGTATAACCGACGGCGGCTGGCTAGCTAGCCTTGGAGCTTTCCAACTGTAAATGATTAGCATGCGTGGGTCCGTCACTACGGCGGTAGCAACCCCCTAATCCAGGATACCGATACCAGCCCGATCCATCTCTCTGAATAACTCGAGGCAAAGGAGGTCTAAAATAGAGCCGGTGACATTCAGCCGTTCGACTCAACGACAGATGCGGAACCCCATTGGTTGGCTTCAGAAACGTTTCCACGGTAATGGCAGTGAACCCGTGTTTCCCCCCGGCATCCGGTTCCACCGGTAGACGGCGGAGGGTCCCCTCCCTGGACCCTTTGCTCCGGGGGTCAGAGCCAAGCGCAGACGGGGACTTCCTGTTCAAAGACTGAAACCCCAGGAAATGAGACCTCGGGAGGTTTCCCCGAGCCTCGTTGCCGTCTGACCCCTGGCCCCCCCGGGGGTGCAGTAATAGCCATGTTTTACCCAGAATCCAAAGCTCACAAATGTAAACAAACAAAGGGAACACGCGCCACCTTCGGGGGTCTGCTTTTCAACCTCCCGTACCGGAGAGAGTTCCGCCTCTTCAGTCAGTCAGTCAGTCAGTCAGTCAGTCAGTCAGTCAGTTTGTTTTTTTAGAACAGTAAGATCCGGAAGAGGGGGGGGGGTCGCGAGGTCAGGTCATGGGTCGTAGCGTGAAGCGGTGGTCAGCGTTCGGTCTCGCTAGAAGTCGCCGCCGTCATTGTCGTCGTCGTCACCGCCGCTGCGGCGTCCCTCGGCCTCCACGCCGTCGGGGAGGAAGGCCTCCTTCTCCGAGGACATGGAGGAGCCGTTGACGTCGCGGGACGCCTTGAAGCCCAGCATCTCTGTGCCGGGCGACGAGTGCGGCAGCTTCCCCTCTAGGCTGTGGCTGATGCCGTAGCCGAAGTAGATGGCGAACCCTGGAGGAGGCCGAGACAACCGGAGACATCGTTAGTCACAGTGCTAAAGCAACGTGACGGCAGGCAGAACGGTACAGTGCAGTCCAGAGTGGTACAGTCTAGGGGTCAGCCCGTAGGTCCTTGGATCGGAAAAACCTGACCTACACAGGGAGGAACCTGTGGAGATTCCCCTTAGGCCATGGGCTGCACAATATGGTTGAAATTACTATCACGGCAATCATCGGATTGTCATCATCAGATTATCAGATATCAGATTCTTCCGATATGTTTATAGCTATGCCGACACGTGCGTGTTTAAGGTAGACAGAATTGTACAAACCATATCACAATATCAACATATCATCACGATATGATTCCACTCAAACAGTATAGACAGGATAATATTTAATTATTGTCCAGCCCTACCTTGGCCCGGGACCCACCAAGTAATAGGGGCCTTTATCTTTGAAGGGTGCTATACAACTACATTGATAATAACATTAGCATGTTAACACAGTGATATAATGATCGTTTCTCTTTGACTATTGTATAACAGTAGTCCTCTTTCCAGTCTAGGGATCCAACGACAGGGAGGCCAAGAGAGGAAGTCAACATCAGACGTGTGTGTGTGTGTGTGTGTGTGTGTGTGTGTGTGTTTGTGTGTGTGTGTGTGTGTGGGTCCCTATCGCCTACCGATCACCATCCACACTGCAAAGCGGATCCAGGTGCCTCTGTCCAGCTGCATCATTAGGTAGACGTTGACGAACATGCTGATGACTGGGATAAAGGGCAGCAGAGGGACCTGCACAGCCAATCACAGGAGAGGGGGGGGGGGGGGGTGGGGGGGGGGGGCTTAACCTTTGCACGTTAACCAATCACAACATCCGTCTCCGGGCAATGAGTTTTGCATGGATTGGAATTCAATTGAATGCTGCGATCCAAGGAGCTTGCTTACAATGTGTTGTGTGGTTCCCCCTCCAGTGTGAATGACTTAAAACTAAATGTATGTGTTGATGTTCTGCTGCAAAAGGAGTAGTGCACAACTGAAATCGAGCAATCAAGCCAACAAACAACCATGTCCAGAATACACCCTTGCGATAAGCTCCATACGAAATGTGCTATATCAATAACCCTTGACATCTTCCCACGATAATAGATACGTACATAGAAAGGTGAGAGGCGAGAACCACAAAGAGAACAGACTAGCACGGTACGTAATCATCAATACATATGTCCCATATCGAAGAAACCCCCGGGTTCCCCCAGACCTTAAAGGAGAGCGGCGTCTTGCTCTGGGGCTGTCTCCCCACCACGAGGGTGAGGAAGCCGCACGCCGTGAAGACGATGCCCAGGGCGATGAGGTTCAGCGTGGCCATCCCCCCGTTCACCGCCAGGATGCAGAACAGCAGGATTAACACGCCTGGAAGAGGTCCACCCACAGGGCCAGCCGTAACGTTTAGGTTTCATCAAAACATACACAAAGAGTTGAACTCTGTATTACAGGCTGTCTGGATTTGTTGACTTTGGTGACTAAATAGTGTTCATGTATTTCTTTGGTTCCGTTTTCATCTCTATACATCTCATATCCAATATTCACATCCAACTATGGCATTTATTATTTACATTACATTGCAGTCATTTTTGCAGACGTTTCCGTCCAAAGCAACTTACAATAACTGCATTTAACATTTAGGTAGGCAAGAGAACTGCTAATAACCAAGTCTCCAACAGTAGAATCAGTGCTCAGATGAAAGTACTATAACTATAATAACTAGTCTCCCTAGATTTCACACAACAAGTACATCAAACAGGGACAATGAAATATAATGAAGCTAAATAGTAATTGTGATGATTCTGATTAAATCAATATATCAATACAGTGTTAGTCTCTTGTTTTTATTTTGGCAGCTGAAATAGTCTCAAGATTCAAGATGATGTGCAACAAGTACAATGGAACGCCTACTCCCCCATTCCCTCCCGCAGTGTGAATTTCCTACAACAATACTATACTAAACTATACAAGACGCTTGAGCAAGACCCCTCAACCCTTAGCTGGTCATTCATTACCCGTACCTCAAAGACCCGACGGAAGACTTCTGGTGACTAGTAGGTCTCTTGCCTACCTTTGCTGAAACACACTATTGTTAAGTCGCATTGGACAAAAGCGCCTGCTAAATGACTGCAATGTAATGTAATGTCAAAGAGTTTTTTGCGCTGAAGCTGGCTATGGCCACAAGTGTAAGTAAACACATGTCTACCTACCCATGACACTGACGGAGATGTTGACGATAGAGCCCGACAGCGTGGAAGGTTCCGGGTTCTGCGGTGACATCATGTTGCCCATGCTGAAGCGCTCCTCCATGCCCGGCAGCTGCTGCATGCTGGGCACGCTGATGCCGTCGCTGAGCAGCACCGCCTCGTCCTGGAGGCCCGCCGTCTCACCCGACGCCCCGGGCTGCTCCGGCTGGTACCTGCCACACACACACACACACACAGGCCAAGCTCAACTCCACCATCCATCAGCGGGGGATGCAGTAGGGTGGGGCTCAACGAAGAAGATATGGATACATTACATTGTGTGTGTCTACATGCACTTGTCTACATGCGTATGTGTGTGTGTCTTCATGCGTGTGTGTGTGTCTTCATGCATGTGTGTGTGTGTCTACATGCGCTTGTGTGTGTGTACATGCGCTTGTGTGTGTCTACATGCGTGTGTGTGTGTGTCTACATGCTTGTGTGTCTACACACCCGTTTGTGTCTACATGCGCGTTTGTGTGTCTACATGCGTGTGTGTGTCTACATGCGTGTGTGTCTACATGCGTGTGTGTCTACATGCGTGTGTGTGTTTACATGCTTGTGTGTGTCTACACACCCGTTTGTGTCTACATGCTTGTGTGTGTCTACATGCGTGTGTGTGTCTACATGTGTGTGTGTGTGTCTACATGTGTGTGTGTGTGTGTGTGTGTGTGTCTACATGCGTGTGTGTGTGTCTACATGTGTGTGTGTGTCTACATGTGCGTGTGTGTCTACATGTGTGTGTGTGTGTGTGTCTACATGTGTGTGTGTGTCTACATGCGTGTGTGTGTGTCTACATGCGTGTGTGTCTACATGTGTGTGTGTGTGTGTCTACATGTGTGTGTGTGTCTACATGCGTGTGTGTGTGTGTCTACATGCATGTGTGTGTGTCTACATGCGCTTGTGTGTGTCTACATGCGCTTGTGTGTGTCTACATGCGTGTGTGTGTCTACCTCAGGTGTGTCTACATGTGTGTGTGTGTGTCTACATGCGTGTGTGTCTACATGCGTGTGTGTGTCTACATGCGCGTGTGTGTCTACATGTGTGTGTGTGTGTGTCTACATGTGTGTGTGTGTCTACATGTGTGTGTGTGTGTCTACATGCGTGTGTGTGTGTCTACATGCGTGTGTATCGACATGCACGTGCGTGTTTACATGCGTGTGTGTCTACACGCCCGTTTGTGTCTACATGCTTGTGTGTGTCTACATGCGTGTGTGTCTACATGCGCGTGTGTGTGTGTGTCTACATGCGCGTGTGTCTACATGTGTGTGTGTGTGTCTACATGCGTGTGTGTGTGTCTACATGCGTGTGTGTGTCTACCTCAGGTGTGTCTACATGCTTGTGTGTGTCTTCATGCGTGTGTGTGTCTACATGCGCTTGTGTGTGTGTCTACATGCGTGTGTGTGTGTCTACATGCGTGTGTGTGTCTACATGCACGTGTGTGTGTCTACATGCGTGTCAGGGTTTCCGTTAGCCGGTATTTAGCAGTTTTTAGCGGGTAAAAATTATAAAAAAAACGGTAATTTAAGAACCTGCCGGTCAAAATGTCCGGTAATAATGCTCATACTAAACTTAGATCCTGGACATTTGAGTTTTGACAGCTTTATTACCCTTTATTACCCCTCCCCCCCGAAAGGGTGACCGAATGAAGTGACCAATCAGCTGCCGCCCCTCTCATGACGTCCGCGCCCGACGAGATGCAGGTGCAGTGATGGCCGCTCCACGGCTAAGGGGCTTTAATGTTAGTGCTCCACGGCTATGGGGCTTTAATGTTAGCGCTCCACGGCTATGGGGCTTTAATGTTAGCGCTCCACGGCTATGGGGCTTTAATGTTAGCGCTCCACGGCTATGGGGCTTTAATGTTAGCGCTCCACGGCTATGGGGCTTTAATGTTAGCGCTCCACGGCTATGGGGCTTTAATGTTAGCGCTCCACGGCTATGGGGCTTTAATGTTAGCGCTCCACGGCTATGGGGCTTTAATGTTAGCGCTCCACGGCTATGGGGCTTTAATGTTAGTGCTCCACGGCTATGGGGCTTTAATGTTTGCGACAGCTTGCCAAGTGCTAATGTCTGAGTTCAGCGAGCTGTACCAACTGGGCCACACGGGCTAAAGGGCCTGTGTTGTGCCCGTGTCAAGCGACCAGCAGAGAGGGGCTTCTCCCTCAGAATGGTTTGAAAACATCAGTGCGGAGTCGTCTGGAGGAGGAGAGAGTGATGATCTTATGCGGATTGCAAGCTGCAAAGACACATTAGACACCTTTGATTTCAGCTCGGCTTAGAGGACTTTGCCGCAATGAAATTAAGGAGAAAGCAAAAAGTTGCCTGGTAGCCTACAGGGTAAATGTGATGCCATGTAGCCTATGTTAAAACGGAGATGTTACAGGTGTTTTGAAATAGCCTCGATTTTTGCGGCTAACGAGGTTTTGCTCAATCGTTCTTGTTCGTTTTGTTGTTCATTAAATACATGCGTGTGTGTGTGTCTTCATGCGTGTGTGTGTGTGTGTATTTACATGCGTGTGTGTGTGTGTGTGTGTGTGTCTTCATGCGTGTGTGTGTGTCTTCATGCGTGTGTGTGTGTGTGTGTGTCTACATGCGTGTGTGTGTGTCTACATGCGTATGTGTGTGTGTCTACATGCGCGTGTGTGTGTCTACATGCGTGTGTCTACATGCGTGTGTGTGTGTGTGTCTTCATGTGCGTGTGTGTGTCTACATGCGTAGGTGTGTGTCTACATGCGTATGTGTGTGTCAACATGCGCGTGTGTGTGTGTCTACATGCATGTGTGTGTGTGTCTACATGCATGTGTGTCTACATGCGTATGTGTATGTCTACATGCGTGTGTGTCTACATGCGTGTGTGTGTGTCTTCATGCGTGTGTCTTCATGCATGTGTGTGTGTGTGTGTCTACATGCGTGTGTGTGTGTGTGTCTACATGCGTGTGTGTGTGTCTACATGCGTGTGTGTGTGTGTGTGTGTGTGTGTGTCTACATGCGCGTGTATGTGTGTGTGTGTGTCTACATGCGTGCGTGTGTGTGTGTGTGTGTGTCTACATGCGTGTGTGTGTGTGTGTGTGTCTACATGTGTGTGTGCGTGTGTGTGTGTGTGTGTGTGTCTACGGTGCGCATGTCAGACCTGAGCACCAGGACGCAGGCAGCCACTAGGGTGTAGGCCAGCAGGGTCCCGATAGACATCAGGTCCACCAGGTCCTTCAGGTCAAACAGGAAGGCCATGACCGCTGGACAGAGAAATAAACACACACACACAGGATTACACAACGCGTTTAAAACACAACGGGAACACATCGTTAATCTTCTTCTACTCTTCTTCCACTTTATCCTTTTATCCCTCATGGCCCCTCGCGCCCCTCTCTCTCTCTCTCTCTCTCTCTCTCTCTCTCTCTCTCTCTCTCTCTCTCTCTCTCTCTCTCTCTCTCTCTCTCTCTCTCTCTCTCTCTCTCTCTCTCTCTCTCTCTCTCTCTCTCTCTCTCTCTCTCTCTCTCTCTCTCTCTCTCTCTCTCTCTCTCTCTCTCTCTCTCTCTCTCTCTCTCTCTCTCTCTCCTCCCCTCCTCCTCCTCCTCCTTTGTCTTACCCGAAACGACCCCGGCGGCCATGGTGGAGGTGACGGGTGACTTGCGCTTGCTGACGTGTGCCAGGAAGGAGAAGAGCAGACCATCGCGGGCCATGGCGTAGATGATGCGAGGCAGGGGGAACATGGCCCCCAGCAGACTGGAGTCGGGGGGGGGGGGGGGGGGGGGGGGGGAGGGGAGGAGGGACCGAGAAGGACCCCACCGATCAAACAGACCGAGAGAGAGGGAGGGAGGGAAGGGGGGGTGGGGGTGGTTGAGCACCACGCAGGAGGGGAGCAGGAGGACATGAGGAGCCAAAACAAGGAGAAAACGTCAAGTAAAAGAACAAACGATGGGATGAGCAATTGCTGGTTCCCAGGAGGGGAAGAGTGCTAAAGGTGTGTTGTTGTTAGAGCAAGTCAGAGGTTTACAGGTGTAGAAGGAGGGCAAAACAAGGCGTTCACATGCGGCGGACAGTATGGAAGCATGGCGTTGTTACTACCACTACCGCTACTACTGCTACTGCAACTACTACTGCTGCTACTACTACTGCTACTGCTACTGCTACTACTGCTACTACTACTGCTACTACTACTACTGCTACTACTACTGCTACTGCTACTGCTACTACTACTACTACTGCTACTACTACTGCTGCTACTACTACTGCTGCTACTACTACTACTGCTACTACTACTACTACTGCTACTACTACTACTTCTACTGCTACTTCTACACACAGTAGCAGGAAAAAGCGCAGGCTTCTATTTAGGTATTTTTTATATCTATTATTATATCTACTTTTCCTGGTCGAGGGCGCGGGCAGCAAGTGAGTTAGCGTTTCACCTGCCGCCATGCCAGGTGAGTTGAGGCCGGTGCCGCGCCTCTCTCGGAATGGGTGGCGGTTAGCACCAAACGTCGCTAACCGCCACCCATTCCGAGAGAGGCGCGGCACCGGCCGTTACCCAGCATGCACCGCGGACAGGGAACATACAGTAGCACCCAACCAGGCTCGTGGGAGGAGGAAAAGGACGAGGAGGACAAGGAGTACGGTGTACACACACACACACACACAGACAATACCGTTAGCATGCACAAGCCAGTGTAACAAGCAAAGGAGTTTGTGTTATTATACAACCACGGCTCAAACAGAGACCAACGGGCAGTCCCACTGCAGCTACGAGTGCGGGGGTCGGATATCAACCGGTTAAATATATCCTGACACACCATCATACAAGCAGTGAACACCCACACCCCCCCCCCACACACCTAGAGAGTTCTATTGAGATAATGCCAGGGCTTTCCCTGGTACTGTGTGTGTGTGTGTGTGTGTGTGTGTCAGGGTTCCCGTTAGCCGGTAATTACCGTTTTTTTAGCTGGTCAAATTATTAAAAAATGGTAAATTCAAAACCTGCCAGTCAAAATGTCCGGTAATAATGCTCATACAAAACGTCATTGCCCATGTTGGCCATGAAGTGACTGAACCAGCTGCCTCACCTCTCATTGATGACGTCAAACTGATTTGAGGTTGTTGTCATTCTTTCGTCAACCTAGGTATACATTATAGTTGCGTTTGTAACATAGACTGTTATTGAAACATGACCGGTAAGTTTCAAATTTGTCCGGTAAAATAAATTATTTTCGGACACTTGACCGGCAAGAAAATATCGTACCGTAAACCCTGGTGTGTGTGCGTGCGTGCGTTTGCCCGTGTGCGTGTGAGTGTGTACGCATGTGCACGCGTGCGTGCGTGCGTGTATACAGGCATGTGTGCGTGTATACAGGCATGTGTGCGTGTATGTGTTTGCGTGTGCATGTGTGCTTGCGTGCATGCGTGTGTGTGTGTATGCATGTGCACGCGTGCGTTTGTGTATACAGGCATGTGTGCGTGTATGTGTTTGTGCGTGTGTGTGTGTGTGCGTGCGTGCATGCGTGTGTGCGTGTATGTGTGTGTGTGTCTTACCTGGTGGACAGAGCACACAGGGAGCCCACCGCCACGGAGTAGGTGGCGCCCTCCCAGCCCACGTACTTGAAGGCGGAGGGCAGCGGGCTGTTGCTGTCCAGCAGGTAGTAGGGCATCATCAGGGTGAGAGCCGCCGACACGCCGAAGTACGCCACGAAGCAGATGAGCAGCGAGGACACGATGCCGATGGGGATGGCCCTCTGGGGGTTCTTCACCTCCTCGCCTGGAGGGGGGGAGGGGGGAGTATGATAGAGGGGTGAGAGAGGAATGGGGAGACAGGATAATAGAGAGAGAAAAGGTGAGAGAGAGAGAGAGAGAGAGAGAGAGAGAGAGAGAGAGAGAGAGAGAGAGAGAGAGAGAGAGAGAGAGAGAGAGAGAGAGAGAGAGAGAGAGAGAGAGAGAGAGAGAGAGAGAGAGAGAGAGAGAGAGAGAGAGAGAGAGAGAGGGTTGGAGTTGTTAGAAGGGCAGAGTGATCTTATAAATAAACTGACGCAGACCGACTGATCTGCAGAGAAGCGACCATCATGGCTCATATATCTGGCTGGATCCAGGTCAAGTCAGGTCAGGTCAGGTCATCATCATCATTATCCTCATCTTCATGCCAAGCAGAGGAAACGCCAGTCAAGAAACTTAGACCCGGGTCCGATACCCTTGCCGATATCCGGTACCCTTGACCCCAAAGATCAGTAAGTTTGAGTAATGTGAACCCAGTTAACCGTACCCAAGTCCACTTGTGTTGTCGAAATTGTCTCTGAAATATCAATAATAGTAGGCAGTAGTGAGGTCGACTTGGGTCGACCTCGATCTCGAATTGGCGTGCATTTCTAAATTGCAGCATGGTACAATCGAGCATCAATCGAATGCGTTGTGCCGTAAATGCTGAACTTGTAGTGAAAATAGAGACCGGTGTGAAAGAACTACCGCAGAACTCTATCTACGTGACCGTGTGTGTACATTACACTTCGTCAGGTTCCAAACTGTACACTTAGTTCCAGGCGCGCTACGAGCAGAACAGAACAGAACAGAACATCCAGCGCAACATCCAGCCACGTGTGTTGTGCTGTGTTGCAACGGGCCGCGGGGCCGAGAGGCTGAAGCAGACTTTTCTTCAGCTGCGCGCCGTTGTGCAACAGCTTGGCTGCAGAACACTGCAGCCTTGTGCTAAAATTCCCAAGCCATGACGGCCTGAGTGTCCAGCATGCACGACTGCTGCGTACAATGACCTGTCACGCGTAGATCGATATAAGCATATACATATGTGTGACAGGTCATATATATATATATATATATATATATATACAGTATATATATATATATATGACCTGTCACACAGATAGATAAGATAGATATATAGATATATATATACACAGTGTTTGTGTGTATGTGTGTCCGTCAAACCCAGTGACTGACATTGCATCCTGCACAGCATAATTATCCGTAACGCAAGCGTGACAGGTGACAGGTGACAGGTGTTTGTATAGAAAGAGAACACATATGCTCGGCTCCAGAAGTGGAAGCGTGGGCAGCGACGCTGGTTTTAATGCTGCTCCAATCACAGCTCAGGAAACCGAGGGGTGGATAGAGGAAGAGGGGCTCCTCCTCTCTCTCTCTCTCTCTCTCTCTCTCTCTCTCTCTCTCTCTCTCTCTCTCTCCTCTCTCTCTCTCTCTCTCTCTCTCTCTCTCTCTCTCTCTCTCTCTCTCTCTCTCTCTCTCTCTCCTCTCTCTCTCTCTCTCTCTCTCTCTCTCTCTCTCTCTCTCTCTCTCTCTCTCTCTCTCTCTCTCTCTCTCTCTCTCTCTCTCTCGGATGCAGGCACGTCTGTGCCATTGGGCACAGGAAGGGCAGCCGGAGTGAAATCAGGTAAGCATTGTGAGGAAAACCCCTCCTGCATCATCATCATCATCATCATCATCATCATTATTGTCGTCGTCACCGTAGGAACAGGAACTCTCCATGTGCCGGTGACCTGTGTCACTGACCTCCCCACGAAGGTCATGAAGACCTCTGGCCCTTTGACAGACTCTTTCCGCTGCAACACCTCACATTCTACCAGCTTCTGGGCGAGGCCCAGTGGACACTTCTTGGCCGACCGTGTGATGGGGTAGTGACATCAAAGTGACGCCAACCGAGGTCAAGAAGCTACGAAAGGCCGTGTGGTGGGACTCCTGGTGGGGCTGCTTCTCACCGCATCCCTTGGACTTACTTTTTTAATCAAGACAAACGTTTATGTCACCGTTGTCGGTTTCCCGTTCAAATGTCAGGTTGCCCCTAAGACACGTCTTTAAAACATGTTCGGTCAGGCAACCAGCAAAGAGGGGCCCCCTCGGACAAAACCACCACATTCCTGCTCTCTCCAACCACCCAAACTGCTTCTATAACCGGTTTTAACTTGTTTGCCGTATGCAACTCTACGTCAAGATATTTGACTTTAGAAGCGGACATGAACACAAGGATGAAGTAGCAGATGGGGAGAGTGAGGGTTGAGGGTGTGTTACTCAGAGCATGATGTTTTGATCCAGAATGTACACAATGTACACAATGTACACAGTATGTATCACCAATTATCACACACAGGCAGTACACCCACTGAACGGTTAGGGGTCGTGTGCTGCCACTACCATAACATGGTCACCAACGTCCAGTCCATCTTACTGGACTCATTACAGTGACTGCACTGCCTGTACTTTCATTATTTATGATGCTGCTACCACTCACTATGGTGCTGCACTGCTGTCACTCTAAAATGCTTTTGGCACCGTCCACCGTGTAAACATTACATTACATTGCAGTCATTTAGCAGACGCTTTTGTCCAAACGCGACTTACAATAGTGTGTTCAACACAGGTAGGGCAAGAGAACTACTGGTCCCCAGAAGTCATAAGTGTGTTTCCTTCCTAACACGCCTCCAAGAGCGGAACCAGTGCTCAGGTCAAAGTACAATAACTTGGTAAACAATAGAACAATAGCAATAACGATAGAGCTAACAAGCTAATCATGTAACCACTAGAGGTAGTGAGACACAAGTGCTAAGAGGAAGGAACAGGGTAGGTGCTTGTTTTATAGATATATATATATAAAACAAGCTATATATATATATATATATATATATATATATATATATATATATATATATATATATATATATACACACACACACACACACACACACACACATATACAATATGTTGATAGTGTAGTGTTGTTTTAGCATATAATAGATAGTATATGGTGTTGTATATAGCATAGTATTGTACAGTATAGTATTGCATGATAGTATAGTGTAGTATAATATAGCATTGTAAATAAGTCCTACTGTGAAGGGGGAGTATAAGCATTCCATTGTACTTGTGTTCCATGAAACCATGGTAACCATGGTAACGTGGTACCAGCGAGTGTCGTGGCCCCTCACAGACCTGTGGTGGCGATGCAGTCGAATCCCACGAAGGCGTAGAAGCAGGTGGCGGCGCCCGACAGCACGCCGCTGATCCCGAACGGCATGAAGCCGCCCGCTCCCAGATTCTCCGCGGTCACCCACGACGACGCTGTCACACTAGCGGGAAACACGGCGACACACCAGACCCGTTGGAACATCCGTCCTGCTCACCCGCCCAGCGATAGAAACGCACATCCTGTTCTGACCGACCAATAGAAAGACAACTACCTTTGTCTGGCCGACCAATGGAAAATACTGTCTTGTTCAGAACAGGGTAAATGTTTTTCTATTGATAAGAAAAGTTGGAAAAGTAAGAAAAGTTCTTACCGGCCGATAGAAACGTCTATCCCGTTTTTACCGACCAATAGAAACTTCTACCCTGTTCTGACCAACCAATAGAAACGACTGTCTTGTTCAGAACAGGGTAGATGTTTTTCTATTGATCGGTAAGAAAAGTTATTACCGACCAATAGAAACATCTATCCTGTTCTTACCGACCAATAGAAACGTCTATACCGTTCTTACTGACCAATAAAAACTTCTACCCCGTTCTTACCGACCAATAGAAACGTATACCCTGTTCTTACCGACCAATAGAAACGTATACCCGTTCTTACCGACCAATAGAAACGTCTATACCGTTCTTACTGACCAATAAAACTTCTACCCGTTCTTACCGACCAATAGAAACGTATACCCTGTTCTTACCGACCAATAGAAACGTATACCCCGTTCTTACCGACCAATAGAAACGTATACCCTGTTCTTACTGACCAATAGAAACTTATACCCTGTTCTTACCGACCAATAGAAACGTATACCCTGTTCTTACCGACCAATAGAAACGTATACCCTGTTCTTACCGACCAATAGAAACGTATACCCTGTTCTTACCGACCAATAGAAACGTATACCCTGTTCTTACCGACCAATAGAAACGTATACCCTGTTCTTACCGACCAATAGAAACGTATACCCTGTTCTTACCGACCAATAGAAACGTATACCCTGTTCTTACCGACCAATAGAAACGTATACCCTGTTCTTACCGACCAATAGAAACGTATACCCTGTTCTTACTGACCAATAGAAACGTATACCCTGTTCTTACCGACCAATAGAAACGTATACCCTGTTCTTACCGACCAATAGAAACGTATACCCTGTTCTTACTGACCAATAGAAACGTATACCCTGTTCTTACTGACCAATAGAAACGTATACCCTGTTCTTACTGACCAATAGAAACGTATACCCTGTTCTTACTGACCAATAGAAACGTATACCCTGTTCTTACCGGCCAATAGAAACGTATACCCTGTTCTTACCGACCAATAGAAACGTATACCCTGTTCTTACCGACCAATAGAAACGTATACCCTGTTCTTACCGACCAATAGAAACGTATACCCTGTTCTTACCGACCAATAGAAACGTATACCCTGTTCTTACTGACCAATAGAAAATACTCCTCCTGTTCCGGCCAACTAACGCACAAAAAAAGCATTGAAACAGTGAACCAAACAGAAAATGGGACATTTGGGAGAGAAAGTGAAAGTGATACCCTGAGCTCCATGTGGGCGTACGTAAACATCCTGACCACCAATTGAATAATGGATCACTGGAATCGCTGTCCCACTGTCAAACAGGACAGACGCGTATCCCATCTCTCCCATCTGTCCCACCCGGTTTTGTACGTCGCTTCAAACCAAAGAAGAAGGAGCAGCGTCCCCAGGTCCTTGGCTCGTCGGGTTATGCGCTTACTTGACACCGGAGGCGTTGGCGTTGCTGATGTTGAGGACCTGCTGGGGGTCTATCTGCCAGTTCTTCAGTGTTCCCTTGACCAGACCAGACACCACCATGAACAGCAGCACCAGGACGTTGATGCAGGTGAACACCCTGTTGACCATGGCTGACTCCTTCGCCCCAAACGCCAGCAGACCTGCGACCAAGGACACCAAGACGGAGATAAGAGGGATAGACGGGGACATAAAGACATCAAGATATACAGAGAAAGACATGAAGAGATATAGAGAAAGAGATGAAGAGATCCATGGATAAAGAGGTAAAGATATACAGAGAAAGAGATGAATACAATCTCTTTCTACAATATAGAAAGAGAGACAAGATGCACCTAAAGAGAAAGAGAAAGATATAAAGAGAAAAATAAACTGTGAAAGATAAAGGAAGAGTGAGATTAAGAAAGAGTGAGATGAATAAAGAAAGAAAGACAAAGGAAGACAGAAAGAGATTAAGAGTGAGAAATATAAAGAATGAGATAAGGTGAGAGGGTGAGATAAAGAAAGATAGATCATCAAAAAGAGATGAAGAAAGAGTGAGATAAGGGACGAACGAGATAAAGAAAGAGTGAGATAAGGGACGAACGAGATAAAGAGAGTGAGATAAGGGACGAACGAGATAAAGAGAGTGAGATAAGGGACAAACGAGATAAAGAGAGTGAGATAAGGGACGAACGAGATAAAGAGAGTGAGATAAGGGACGAGCCAGATAAAGAAAGAGTGAGATAAGGGATGAACGAGATAAAGAAAGAGTGAGATAAGGGACGAAAGAGATAAAGAAAGAGAGAGATAAGGGACGAACGAGATAAAGAAAGAGTGAGATAAGGGACGAACGAGATAAAGAAAGAGCGAGATAAGGGACGAACGAGATAAAGAAAGAGAGTGAGATAAGGGACGAACGAGATAAAGAAAGACAGAAGATGAACACAGACAACAGACAGAGACAACAAACAAAAAAAGAGACTAAAAAAAGAGACTAAATAGATACAGACAGAAAGAGAAAGTAAGTAGGAGGTAGAGCAGCCCCACAGATCTCCTCATGTTGCGTTCAAAGCGTGTCGGTTCCCCCACCACTTAAGGTCATGATGATGACCACGGCAAACAAGTCGGGGTACTCCGCCAGGATCCCCGGGGCGTGTATGGACATGTGCTGCCTGCAGAAATGCTCGATGTGGCCTCCGATCAGCTCGTCGAACGTGGCGCTCCACGCACGTGCCACGCTGGACGTACCTGAGACACAGACAGAGAGAGAGAGAGAGAGAGAGAGAGAGAGAGAGAGAGAGAGAGAGAGAGAGAGAGAGAGAGAGAGAGAGAGAGAGAGAGAGAGAGAGAGAGAGAGAGAGAGAAGACATACAGACAGACAGACAGACAGACAGACAGACAGACAGACAGACAGACAGACAGAGATTATTGGCCAAAGAGAGAATCGTAAAATTGTGCATTTTATCACACACACACACACACACACACACACACACACACGTTTATTTATTAAAGCATTTATTAATTATTATTATTAAAAAAAATATTAAAAAATTGGAAAAAATATATATATTATTATATTTTAACTTTTCAAAATTTACATTTATTAAAATAAATAAATATAATAAATCCAAATATATATATATATTATATTTCTACATTTTATTTTTAATATTGAAATTTCGCAGATGTTGATACCGATGACGTAGGAGAGGATGAGGTTCCAGCCCGTGATGAAGGCCCACAGCTCCCCCACGGTCACGTAGGAGTAGAGGTACGCAGAACCCGTCTTGGGAACCCGCGCTCCAAACTCGGCGTAGCACAGACCGGCTAGCACGGACGCTAGCGCCGCGATCAGGAAGCACAGCACGATAGCAGGGCCTGCGCCACAACAAACCCTCCAGTCAGCCATTTGACAAGTCATGTCATACTTGGATGAATAAATGAATAGATAATAGAATAGAATAGATAAATGATTTTTTTGGTTTGAAATCAGTGTTAGGCAATTTCAATACATTATTTATGTTTGGGAGAAAGAGAGTAGAGTGCAAAGATAAAAACAAAAAAGGTGAAATAAGTGACCAATATTTGATAAACGTATAAAAAGATAACTTGACACCAAGCAGAAAGGGTACAGGGTTCGATCCCCAGCATGTCCTTATACATGCTGGTCCAACTGTAGGCAATCCTTGACCAAGATGCCCCACCTGACCGCTCCTGCATAACAAACCAGAGGGACCTCAGTAGAGCCCATACCTCCCCTGGATTTGGATTCAGATGCGGATCAGAGCCAAAAACGGTTCCTTGGCCCATAAGTAATCTAACCACCAAGTTGTGTCCAATTCCGAACAGAAATGTTTGAGTTATTAATTATTAACCGGTTGTCGCCGGTATCCATGGCGGAATACGGTACCTGCGTTTTCGCGGGCGACAGCGCCGGCTAGCACGTAGACCCCGGCGCCCAGGGTGCTGCCCACGCCCAGGGCCACCAGGTCGAAGGTGTTCAGGCACCTGGAGAGGCGGGACTCATCGGAGTTGCCGCCGATGGCTTTGACGCGCAGCAACTTCCTGCCGAAGCCCAGCAGCATCTGAAGCACCATGTTGCCCTCGTTGTCAGAATTCAGGGTTCAGAGGTCAGAGGTCAAACACACCTGAGAACAGAGAGATGAAGGCGGGGAAGAGGAGGACATAATTGAGCGTGCATTGCTATTTAGTCTTTCCTTAAGGCCGTTTAGGTGGTAAATATCCCAGGTAATTTCACGGTGACTAAAGAGACATTTAGGAGCATTTAGGGCAGGGCTTCTCAAACTCCGGACTTTGGTCCGGATCCGGACCGAGGTCCGAACTGCAAATCAATCCGGACTGGACCCCGTGTCACATTAGATGTCAATTAATGTATATTTTCTTGAGTCTGACGTGTTGTGAGAATGAACGTGAATATATATTTACTTCTGTGCGCGAACGTGACACGCATTGCTACGGAATATTAGGGCCAGGCAGAAGAAAAAAAAAATTTGAGGAAGATTTATACTGTATGTCGAGAATAAAGTCGAAATGTCGAGAATAAAGTCAAAATTGCTGCCCATCCTCACCGCCAGGTGGTGAGGATGGGCAGCACCACCTCAGAGCCACTGAGCCCTCTCCTCTACTCCCTCTACACCCACGACTGCATGGCTATGCACAGCTCCAACGTCATCATCAAGTTTGCAGACGACACGACAGTGATGGGCCTGATCGCCGGCGACGACGAGACAGCCTACAGGGAGGTCGGATCGCTGGAGCAGTGGTGCCAGGAGAACAGCCTCGCCCTCAACATCAAGAAGACTAAGGAGCTGATCGTGGACTTCAGGAAGAAGAGGGGAGAGCACAGCCCTATCTCCATCGACGGTGTTGCAGTAGAGAGGGTCAGCAGCTTCAAGTTCCTCGGCGTGCACATCTCCGAGGACCTCACATGGTCCACGCACACCACACACGTGGTGAAAAGGGCCCAACAACGCCTGTATTTCCTCAGGCGTCTGAAGAAATTCAGCATGGGCCCCCGCATCCTGAGAACATTATATAACGGCACCATGGAGAGTGTTCTTACAGGGTGGATCACCGCCCGGTACGGGAACTGCACCGCACTCGAGCGCAGAGCGCTTCAAAGGGTGGTGCGGACGGCCCAGTATATCGTTGGAGGTGAGCTCCCCTCCCTCCTGGATATATACAACCAGCGGTCCAAACACATCATAAAAGGCATTGCCCACCCCAGCCACCTGTACTCAACGGTTACCATCAGGCAGGCGATACCACAGTATCAAGTGCTGTACAAATAGACTCAGAGACAGCTTCCACAGTCAGGCCATCAGGCTGCTGAACAAGGGTGTATAGCATATAACAATGTATATTTTATTACATTGATTTATATATACATATTGCTCTTTTTCTGTGCCGATATATAGCATTTTATAAATTGCATTTTTATTTTTTAACTTTATTCTATTCTATTTTTTATCTATTTTTATTTTTATAACTGCTGTCTGTCATCGGGTATTGCACATAAGATTTTCACACCACTGCTTTATACTTGTGAAGTGACAATAAACTTGACTTGACTTGACTTGAGAACTGAATTCATTGATAAAGACCTTGTGACACAGCTGACGGATGACATAAAAAATGCATAATACATTTCACTGGTCTTTTTGGTGGATGTGACATCTCATCTAAATGAGCTCAAAGTCCAAGGCCAAGGAATCACAGCGAAGGAAGCTGGAGCTCCTCAGTCTGGGTAAGCAAAGCCTTCTCAAGAGAGGCACAGAGCATCTTCCCGTGGGCAAACCAAGCGAATAGATCTCCAGGAGGACTGTGTCCCTGTGACATTCTGGAAAAGGCTATGGCTACTGCAGCAAATGTCCCCCACCTTCAGAAGGTGGACATTCATTTGCCTACCATTTTTGGTTCCGCATATTGCTGTGAGTCTGGATTTTCCACGATGAACATTATGAAAATACCGCAAATTAACACAGTTCACACAGTGCCTCTGCCTGGCAATCACACCTTTTGTGCCGAGGTTCAAGACATTGGCTACAGGCAAACAGTACCAGTCTCCTAGTTTAAGCCACCATACAGTACTATTAAATGTGTGTGTATAATGTTATGGATGTTGATTTATGTCATGCACTTCTCTGACATTGTTCCGGACCATTGACCTTGTATAAAATTGACAAGTGGACCTTTAATAAAAACGTTTGAGTACCCCTGATTTAGGGGTTACACAGTTTACAGTTTAGGAGAGAGGTCATTAAGGAGCAGGTAGGGGTTAGACAGTGAACACAGAGACAGGTCATTAAGGAGCAGGTAGGGGTTAGACAGTGAACACAGAGACAGGTCATTAAGGAGCAGGTAGGGGTTAGACAGTGAACACAGAGACAGGTCATTAAGGAGCAGGTAGGGGTTAGACAGTGAACACAGAGACAGGTCATTAAGGAGCAGGTAGGGGTTAGACAGTGAACACAGAGACAGGTCATTAAGGAGCAGGTAGGGGTTAGACAGTGAACACAGAGACAGGTCATTAAGGAGCAGGTAGGGGTTAGACAGTGAACACAGAGAGGGGTCATTAAGGAGCAGGTAGGGGTTAGACAGTGGATACAGAGACGGGTCATTAAGGAGCAGGTAGGGGTTAGACCAGGCATGGGCAAACTACGGCCCGCGGGCCATATACGGTTCGTTGGGCTTTTTAATCCGGGCCGCCGAATATTGGTAAAAAAAATAATTGATTACAATTTGATTGTATATATTAAATTTTAATTTTTATGGTGTTTTTGAGATGTATACTATGGGAGGGAATGGGGAGTAAGCATTCCTATGTACTTGTTACAAATGGCCAATACAAATCTTGTACCTTTTAAAATTATAAATTATAGCAAAGATTCATTTAGCCTTTTGCCTGCAATACCCGGCTTTTTAGTTGATCCCACTATGGCGATGGCGCACTCTAGACACAATTGACCTTAGCTGGACACCTTTGACCCTGCATTGAGCCCTTCTGTAACAATGAGTGGACCAAAGAAAAGTCGACAGTGCCGAGTGTTTAATGAGGTAAATATTTTTTCACCGAAGTGTGATCAAAGGCTGTATGTCTGATTTGCCAAGAAACCATTGGAAGAATACAATATCAGCCACCACTTTTCCACCAAGCATGCTAACTACGCTAGCAAACACTCAACGCAAGAACGGGCGGCTACTGCTCAGAGGTTGGCAGCCAATTTAACGACTCAGCTAAATATTTTTCTCCGACAAACTGCTATTCTAGAGTCAAGCACCAAGGCAAGTTATTTGCTAGCATTCAAATTAGCAAAGGCCAGCAAGCCTTTCTCCGAAGGGGAGTTTTTGAAAGAATGCATCGTAGAGACAGCAGGCCTCTTGTGTCCAGAGAACAAAAACAAGTTTGAAAAAATTAGTTTATCACGCAGGACAGTGACTCGCCGTGTAGAACTAATTGATGAAGACTTAGCCAGCGAGTTAAACAAAACAGCTGAGTCATTTAAGCTATATTCGTTAGCACTGGACGAAAGTAACAACGTAAAAGACACCGCTCAGCTCTTAATTTTTATCAGAGGGATTAATGACAATTTTGAGATAACGGAGGAATTTTTGACCATGGAATCTCTAAAGGGGACAACACGTGGAGAGGACTTGTATGACAGTGTTTCTGGTCTCATCGAGAGGCTGAAGCTACCTTGGTGTAAACTTGCCAATGTCACCACAGATGGATCGCCAAGGTTACAAGGAAAAAACATCGGGCTGCTGAAAATAATCCAGGATAAGGTGAAAGAGGAAAACCCTGAGCTGAATGTATTTTTTCTACACTGCATAATCCATCAAGAAGCCCTGTGTATTGCAGTTTATTGAGGAAACTGATGCTGATGCTGATGCTGATCATCTCTCATGTCCGCTGGTTAAGTTTGGGGAAGGTATGTCGACGAGTGTGGGAGCTCAAAGGGGAGATTAGCTATTTTTTGCATTTTCCAGAGCCGAGCGATGCAGATTGGCTTTGTGATTTTGCTTTTGCTGTGGACATAGACACACATGAATGAGCTGAACATGAAGCTACAAGGGAAAGATCAATTTGTGCACGAAATGTACACAAATGTGAGAGCCTTCAAAGCCAAGTTGACTTTATTCTCAAGACAAATTTCAAACAAATCATTCGCTCATTTCCCCACACTAGTCGCTAGTGTAGTGTAGTGACTAGTGTAGCGACACTAGTCGCTAGTGTGGGGAAATGAGCGAATGATTTGTTTGAAATGAAAACCGAACTGAAAGAGGCCCCTCGACATATGAAGAAATACAGCAAATCGCTGGACGACCTGCACAGAGAATTCTGCCGTCGGTTCTTTGATTTTGAAAAACTTGAAAAGTCACTTCAGCTGGTGTCATGAGACTATGAAACAGTGCCGCAGGAGTTGCAATTGGAAAATTAAGCGAAGCCAAGTTTTGGGCGGCAGTATAGTTCAGGAGGTAGAGCGGTCGCCTCACAACCGAAAGGTCGCTGGTTCGATCCCCCGGCTCCTCCCAGCAAAAACTGTCGTGGTGTCCTTGAACAAGATACCCTAACCGCTCTTGTCTCCTTGCATGGCTGTCTCCTTGCATGGCTGACTCTGCTGTCGGTGTATGAATGGGTGATGTGAGGCATGACTTGTAAAGCGCTTTGGATAAAAGCGATATATAAAAGCCGGCATTATTATTATTATTACGTTTCCAAACATTAGGAGGATGGCACAGAGGATGCTGGTGTTGTTTGGCTCTACCTAAGTGTGTGAGCTGACGTTCAGCGTGATGAACATCAACACATCACGCCACAGATCCCCGTTCACTGATGAACACCTCAGATCTGTCCTGAGAATTGCCACAACCAAACTGACACCAAACTTTGATGCACTGGGTGACCAACAACACTGTTCCCACTGCAATTTAAAGTATGTTTTCTTGACTTTTCAGGTAATGGCTTTTACTTGTAATTTATATTTGTTCACACAAACACTCTTCATCCATCTGCTACTGGCCCGGCCCGTCTGTCAATGAATACAGAGACGGGTCATTGAGGAGCAGGTAGGGGTTGGACAGGGAATACAGAGACAGGTCTTTAAGGAGCCAAATAGGGGTTAGACATCTGGCTCAAGGATGCTGATGTTGGGAATTTAACCCAGAACCTCTAGGACGTTGGGAGTCAAACAGCATGCCGGTACTAGACTACCGAGACTACCAAGTCTTGCAGCTAAATGTGTAGCGGGCTACTAAACCCTGTTTTGATGATGATGATGGGTCTATAACCAAAGTCAGACAGCCCTTCTACTCGCCGTGTCGAGAGACCTCCATTGTACACGATAACCCACGTGTTATGGCGTTAAGTGACTGACAGACAGATGGGAGCTAACAGGACACGCCTGGCCTGGGGTGTTTCGTGCACCAGTACCTGACAAAGCTGTTCAAACCTCCCCCGTTACGCAACACACACCCCCAAACCCACCGGTGGGACTTGGGACGGCCCGAAACAGCTGTCCAAAAAGGCCAAATAGGGCCGTAATAGTGCCGAAACAGCAGTCCAATAGGAACTGTGGGTCTAAAGAGGGGGTAAGCATATACAGTACACGGTTGCGAGCTTGAGTTGGGAAAGGCACTTCAACAACCAGCTGAACCACAAAAAACACGCTCATAAAATAAGACATGTCATAAATCACTGCACAAACTCAAACAGGGCTGAACGACATGCAAAAAGAATCATATTACATTTTTTTTGTTATTAGATATTGCAACATGACTCCCTATTGGTGGGAATCATCATTTTCCTCTTTATGTTGCTACTATCTGTCTCACCGACACACACACACACACACACACACACACACACACACACACACACACACACACACACACACACACACACACACACACACACACACACACACACACACACACACACACACACACACACACACACACACACACACACACACACACACAATGATGATGATATGATAATGCAATTTTAATCCTTCCCGAGAACTAGCTAGAGGATGAACGTAGTTGGACAAGTTGGTTTTTGCTGAGCCAAATTCAACATTTGAGATAGTCTATCATTTCAGCCAGCTGTGTTGTAATCATGTGGAATACACATCATTAGTCCTATCATATCCAACCAAAATAGGCTACAGAAACGTACTTATATTGAACCACAATATAGCGACACTAGCCAGCCCAACATGTCCCTAGACCCCAGGGGGTCCAGACGCAGGGACTTGGCTTGGGAACCCAAAGGTCACAGGTTCCAGACGCAGGGACTTGGCTTGGGAACCCAAAGGTCACTGGTTCAAGACCCCGAAACACCCAGGCACTGCCGAGGTGGCCTTGAGCAAGGCACCAGACCCCTACACTGCTCACCGGGCGCTGTATATACAATAGATCCGAATACCAAGATGGGTTAAATGCAGAGAAACCCATTTCACTGTGTGTGTGTACATGTATGTGACCAGTAAAGAGGATTCAATCCTCCAGATTTAAATTAGATTTAGATTTAGGAGAGGGCAGTATAAGAATAACTGGTATCTGTCATGGTAGTTGGGGGGAGGGGAGGGGAGGGGAGGGGGCAACCTTTGCAGATACTGATGGCAGCAATGATAATTAAGACACCAAAATTGCTTCTGGAACAAGACTCTCGAAACGCTTCTTCCAAACCTCATTGAAAATACCTGGGGTGTCATGTTTGTACCCATTGTGGGTCTTAGTGTCGTGTTGGGGGAGGGGGGGGGGCTTGTTAGACTCAGATGAGGAACGCGTCTCTGGGCCACCCGCGATGGTGTTTGTTATCACTTGAGAAGCGTCGCCAGAGGCCGATACCGTTACTAGCTACTTGGCCGAGAGAGAGAGAGAGAGAGAGAGAGAGAGAGAGAGAGAGAGAGAGAGAGAGAGAGAGAGAGAGAGGAGAGAGAGAGAGAGAGAGAGAGAGAGAGGAGAGAGAGAGAGAGAGAGAGAGAGAGAGAGAGAGAGAGAGAGAGAGAGAGAGAGAGAGAGAGAGAGAGAGAGAGAGAGAGAGAGAGAGAGAGAGAGAGAGAGAGAGAGAGAGAGAGAGAGAGAGAGACCTTGTGAGCACATTTGTGGCTGATGGAAGAAGAAGAAAGATCACTCTTCTCTAATTGTATTCCTGAGGTGTCCTTAAGGACCTTATGGACACAAAGCACTAGCACTGGTGCATCATATTCACTGGACACACAAACAGAAACAGGGCCCAATGACACACTCAACAGGCAGACGCAACCGCAAAAGGCAGACAGACAGAACCTTTCATTTCTGATAACGGCATTATTATCTCGGCAAAAAACGTTTGTTTTTTTTTGCTGAGCCAAATGAAACGTTTGACTTTAAGTTATCTTTGAAGCCAGCTCTGTTGGTCCAATTGATGTCATTGCGTTGGAATGCATATTGTTTTCATTGACCTGCGCAAAAGAGAGTAATGAGAAGCACTCTTCTTAAGGCCTGGGATATCCTCAGATCCTGTGTTGTTGTATAGGAGAACATCTACCATCTCAAATGAAAACAATTGGACATTGACCTGTGTGTGTGTGTGTGTGTGTGTGTGTGTGTGTGTGTGTGTGTGTGTGTGTGTGTGTGTGTGTGTGTGTGTGTGTGTGTGTGTGTGTGTGTGTGTGTGTGTGTGTGTGTGTGTGTGTGTGTGTGTGTGTGTGTGTACAGCATATACTGTACCTACATATTTTCCTGTGGACACTGTAAGTCGCTTTTGGAAAAAAGTGCTAAATGCCTGTAATGTAATGCATTGCCTCGGAGGATACTTTGATTTTACTTTTTTACTTCAGATATACGATGTCCCTATCGTGAGTTTGTGATTATTTGGCTAAAGCTTAACGTATCTACCTTTTATATGTTTTAAGCTGATCTCTCCCTCTCTTGACACACACACAACCACAAAGCTTTATGCAATGATGTCTCACAAAACCGTTGCATGATCGCGGATGGACTGCATTCCAACCATGACCCTTGCTGTAATGCTCGACCCACAGGCATTTGGTTGTAACTAAGGTTGAACAGCATCTGCTGGCCAGTGTACACTCCCTGGCCCTTCCCCACAACAAGACAAGCTGTGTGTGTGTGTGTTTGCAAACAGAGGCAAGTTACGCAACTCTACACAGAGAGACTACACGGCCAACACACAAGGGTAAACCCAATGACGGCACACCACATATTCATGGCTACTGCTTCAGACCCCTGATGGAAGTACATTCATGCTTTGTCAACGAGATTACTGCAGGAGAGTTTACTAAGCTTAAGCCGTGATCTCACATAGAATTAAAAATAAAAGGACATACTTACTCTAAAAAAAGGCACAAGAACAAGAGAAAAGAGAGAATCTGGCGGGCTTTAGCTTTGAGCTAACGTAACGTAACCTTGTCTTAACGGCCTGTGGACGTGAGTATCCTTCAGAAACTCACGTGGCTTGGCTATTCCAAGAGGACACCCTACTGCCACACACACACACACACGCACACACACACACACACACACACACACACACACACACACACACACACACACACACACACACACACACACACACACGCATACCTGCAGCAACATACCTGCACACACATGCACATACCTGCACACACACACACACGTGTAGAAATGTACACCTGTGCAAACGCATACCTGCAAGCACACACACACCTGTAAATTAATTCACACACACATACCTGCAGCAACATACCTGCACATACACACCTGTAAATGAACACACACACACACACACACACACACACACACACACACACACACACACACACACACACACACACACACACACACACACACACACACACACACACACACACACACACACACACACACACACACACACACACACACACACACACACACACTTACTAGAGAGGAACAGAAAGAAGCAGAGAAGATTCTCAAGGAGCAGAGCGCTCCCTCTTCTCTAAATGCACAGACGATAATGGCGTTACCATTTGATTTAAGATCATGTTGATGCATCTGCATTCCTGAATACATGGTCAATGAAAGGTGATGTACATATGACATATAACACACTCACACGCCCTCCTGGCATCCAAGAGACACATCTCTGCAGCTTCTCGGAAAGCGTACTCAAACCTTTATGTGTTGTTGCGTTTCCTATATCCAACATCGCTCAAGCATATTTAGCGAGCAAATGTTTTGTTCACTGTCATCTATTTAATGTAACGAGACTGTGCAGCCCTGGGAAACCATTGTAATCATTTAACTCAACCAACCACACAGCCTTTTGAAAACCTTGCCAACCAATGCATTAGGGCTGCAATTAACAATTATTTACATTGTCGATTCATCTCACCATTAGTTTTTCTTAAAATAGTCTACAAAATGTCATAATAGCAAATGCCACGTTACCAGAGTTCAAAGTGATGTCTTCAATATACTTTCTTAATCTGACAAGCGAGAAGAACTAAACAATTCCATTTACCATAATCCATCAACCAAATATTTGAATTGAGCCAAAGCATTAAGCAGCAATTGCTTGGTCTTTGTGCTTCACAAAAGGATTAAAAAAAATTAAATAAAAGGCAATTACTTTCAGCGGATGGACTAATGGTTGCAGCCTTTTAGTGCATAGTTCCTCCTGCATATGAGCAGTTATTCAGGCCTGAACGTGCCCACACCACCTTTTGCCTTTTGCTAGCGTGACGTAAAGTGTGTGTAGTGGTGGCCCATTTTCAGCAGGCTAAACATAGCCCCACCAGGAAAATGGGTGAGGAGGGGGCGGGGAGGAGGTCCTGCATTTCATACTCAGTTTACACAGTCAGTGCAAGGCCCATCTCAACATTCAAGATTCTCTAGAATTGCCGTGTGTAACGGGTACAATGAAATGCTTACTCCCCCATTCACTCCCGCAGTACAAGACCAATAGTGGTATAGGTACAACTTCAAAACAAATAAATCAATAAAGTGTCCAAACTGGATCCAAATGTGGACACTTCACTGTAAATCACAACTTCCTCTGTCTGCACTGGGGTGAGAGACTGAAATCGTAATTGTAGGCCATCTGGTGTGAAGGCACTGTGAAGGCCCACTTGATATGGAAACGGGGTGCATTCAATCCTCCACACACATTGGTGTCATTGTGGTTGAATGGGGATCATCTTGGTTGGTCAATACTTACTTTTAAAAAGGTTCTTGGAAAAGGCTTGTGTCACCTGGTCAGCCCGACCATGCCATACAAGATGGACATTGACCTGTGTGTGTGTGTGTGTGCGGAGTGCAGCGCATATGCAAGTATACGGCATATACTGTACCTAAATATTTTCCTGTAGACACTAAGTCGCTGTTGGACCAAAGTGCTAAATGCCTGTAATGTAATGCATTGCCTCGGAGGATACTTTGATTTGACTTGATTTATTTATTTATTTTTGATTTTTTTTTACTTCAAATATACGATGTCCCTATCGTGAGTTTGTGATTATTTGGCTCAAGCGTTATGTATCTACCTTTTTATATGTTTTAAGCTGATCTCTCCCTCTCTTGACACACACAACCACTAATATGTATGCGAGACGTCATCTGGGGTAAACGTATGCATACTGAAATGCATAATTACGTCTCACCCTTTAGGCTGTGGGCCAGTATTGATCGCGTCTCTTCTGTGGCTAATGCAACATTTCATAATGATCCTCACTCCCTGAACGAGGATCCACTCCCTACTGCCATTTAGTCTGAAGGAGCGTACTCACTTCTTCCCTACACCACTGTGTATGTCTGTCTGTCTGTCATTGCTATTATTCAAATGAAAATGAACACATGAGTGAGACCCCGACCTAAAAACCTCATGCACTCAAGAAAGGTAAACAAAAGCAAAATATGTCAAGAACGACAACATGCAGTTGTCGACTGCATCTGCAGTCTACTCTCCACACCGTCCATCACCTGGTACTGACACATCCGACTCAAGACACATAGTACGAACTCTAACAGACCCGATTCATTATACAAAACCACCCAGTAAACTAGTGCTGGGCTACAGATCGTTCATTCGTGCACCAAAAAAGAAAAGCAAAAGTGTTTTGGTGCACAGCCACGAGCCAACATCTCTTTCCCCGAGAGCTGGTGATACTAGTTATTATGGGGGGGGGGGGGGCAGTCCTGCAGGACGAAGGAGCCCAGAAACAGACATGTGCTCAAACGGCGTGCAGGTCTGAAGTAACACTACAACACTACAAACCCCCTGGACAACTTTAACCTTTTCCATGTTTGCATATTGTAACAGTGCAGCTTAGACATGTATAGATTCACCGGCGGATATTCTAACCTTCAGCGAATTTAAACGACTTCATCCAGAGAGGGGGGGGGGGAATCCCTAAAGGCAGCAGACGTTGCATGACCAAAATAGAGCAGTAGAGGCTAGTAACTCATTTAAAACAGCTTTACCTTGCAGACCCTGAGTGGAGCGGGACCCCCCCGGGTGAAACGAGTCCGCTGATAAGATTCCCGTCGTGGTGCGGCTGGATAGAAAGACGTCGATAAGATATGGGTTGATTGGGCGACGCTTCTTTCGGTTTTGTTAAGTGTTACGACCGAGAGGTTTTACTGGTTTTTGCGTTTTGGTGGAAGGGGGGGGGGGGTTCCTGGGGCACACAGCCCCGCCCACTTTGTTTTACTATGAAGGCAGTGTTACTGTTCAGCTGTGCCTTGCCAAGGGGGGGGGGGGGGGGTAACAGTATGTAACAGAACATAAAACATCTTGTATCATGTTGGCCTATGTTAAAGAAAAAACTAACTAGCAATTCATTGAAAAATGTGTTACCCATGAGGGTTTTTTTTCGACCTGGCCTATATTTTGAAGAGCACAAATACACATATTTTAAGATGCAGGAAACTGTTTAGAAACACGGGATATCCACATTTTATTCACACTCAAGGCAAATTAAAAGTTCAACACGAGTTGAGCGCACAAGCGCTGAAGAGGTCGAGAATCACAAAAACCAAAAAAAGACTAAATCGTGTCCACGCAGCGCAGCGCAAGCCGGTCCATCCGTGTGTCGCCAGGGGAGCCGGTGAGATGGCCCCACGCCGTCCTCCGTTGGCACCCACTGAAAACTGGCAAGAGTAGGAGGCGAGACCCATGTATTCACATCTGTACAGCGAGCACACGTGGCCCGTCATCGAAATGTATCTAAAAGAGAACGTGTGAAGAATCCACTGTCCAGTCAACACAAAACGCAGAAGGTGGTTCATGGTGGGTCGATTTGCGTCCAGATTTTCTTCATCCACAATTCCAAGATCTCCGATAAAAATGAGCCTTGACCCATAAGAACAGGCTCTCTCGTGGCCCGCTCCTCCCCTTCACACCATGTACAATTATTCACAGAATGTACACCAATGTTCGTGGTTTGTTTCCATGTCCTACGATCGAGGGCCCAAACGCTGCTAGTGGCCGGGAGACGGGAGCCTTCCCCCGGCTACTTGGCTTCCAGCAGCGGCTTGATGTCCTTAATGCCGTGTTCCGTTGCCACGGTGATGATGTGGTCCAGCGCGTTCATCTGTCCCAGCAACTTCAACACCTCTTTGATCTGATCCCTGTAGACATGGGCGGGGGAAATAGACTCTTTTAGATCCGGTAAAACACCCAGAAAACGGTCCCAATCTAGAGTCGGTACCACCAGAGAATAGTCTCATCAAGAGTCAGTACCCCCAGAAAATAGTCTCATCTAGAGTCAGTACCCCCAGAGAATAGTCTCATTTAAAATCAGTACCCCCAGACAATAGTCTCATTTAGAATCAGTACCCCCAGACAATAGTCTCATTTAGAGTCAGTACCCCCAGAGAATAGTCCCATCTAGAGTCAGTACCATCCAGGATACGGTGCATGTTTATGTAATGAGCATTTTCCTTAAAGTGTGTTTTTCTTTCTCTCGTCTACCAGCGCTAATGGAGGAGCCTCTTACTTGAGTGTGCGTCGCTCCAGGTCAGACCCGGCCAGGCTGCTGCGGTACAGCGTGCTGGCCACATGGGTCAGGTAGCGGCACAGCGGCTCCAGCTGAGGCAGCGTCTTCTGGGCCGACAGCCCGGAGAACCACTGGGCCGGGAAACATTGCACCACCTGGAGGGGGGAAAGAAGGGGGGAAAGAAACCAAAGCGCTTAAGAGTCGAGACGCATTCTGGATTCAATACAGCGGACAATCATTTGAAAAAGGTCCTTACAACAAGGTCCATGTAAACAAAACTGCCTGAGGACGTATACCCACAAGCAAACTACTACTCGGTCACTAACTAGTGCGGTGTGACATTTACAAAGGCTGATTAGACTAACGCTAACCTGCTGGCACTTGAGCACACTGTCGTCGGGGGAGTCGGTGGTCTGCAGCGCGGAGAGGATGTAGCGGTTCAGCGTGCTGTCCAGGGCTAGCTCTCGCACACACGGGCCAGAGAGGATGCCCTCCAGCTGCAGGATGTTGCCCAGGAGCTAAGGAGACAAAACAGCGACCATGACGAGTCGCGTAGCGGCACGCTAGCAGGCTCAACGGCAACATTAAGGACATACGGCAGAAGTGTAATTCAGTGCTACGCTAGAGGGGTTCCGCGGCTACCATACCGCGGTCCCTATATTTGTGTTTTGTGATTTTAGCATGTGTAACGCTTGCGTCTGTACCTTCACACAGGACCAGAACTGTCTCTGGTAGAACAAGTAGGGGCCGCTGTTCTTGTTCTCTAGGACACTGTGTGGGGGGGGGGAAATACGTACACAATCATTACTACACAAGACCGTGTTTAAAAAGGAAGGGTAGGTGTCTGGTCACATACAGGACTTACTTTTTAGGATAGAGCGGCAGGAAGACGTCTTCGTCCAGGCAGCGGCGGGTCCGGAGGACGATGGCCCTGAGGAGCTCCTGGGAGGACGAACGAGGGAGTCGTTATAACGCGGTACAGCAAAATAACCATCTCTCCAATCCGCTCTGGCTAAACCATTTTCTTAGTAGACGTTATGTGACATCTTGCTACATGGTGTTGTGGCCAGTACCTCTGTGTAGTGGTTGTCCCCGTGGAGCACCGTGGGGTAGCCCTTCGTCAGCCGGCGTACGAAGCCCACCAGCCTGGTCGTCTGGCTGCTGGACAGGGGGTCCCACACGTGCTCCACCAAGGCTGGGGAAACACCCCCACCCAAGAGCCACATGGTTATCCTTCTGCTCAAAACGCTCCATGATGAGCAACCACCACAATAAACACTCAACGGAATCGTGACGCCTCACAAGAATCTAAAATAAACTAAAAATGGGGAGATACCGAAAAGATTCCCATCCCCAGCGGGGAAGGTGAGGGTTCAGGTCTACCAGGGTATTTTAACCGGTGTGTGAGCGAGGCAGGGTCCTCACCGGTCAACTTGGAGATCAGCACCTTCTCCACGATGGCGGGCAGCAGGTTAACGTCCACGTCCCCGGCCCGCAGGGCGCTCTGCTCCTCGCAGCCGTAGAACAGCAGCGACTCGAACCACAGCATGTACTCAAAGTTGGCACACTCCGCCTGCCAGGAGATTTAAAGTTAGTTGATTTCGACCAGATTTTTCATGAAGTATTAGATGGCATCGACAGAGATGGTCTACTGGTTAGGGTGTTGGGACTGCCAAACAAAAAGCACGCAAAATGACCCGTTTTTAGCTCAACTGGTAGAGCATAGCATCAACACCGCCAGAGTTGGGGGTTAGCCTCCCACTGCGGTCAACCACACCGACCAATGAATAAGTGCGATTACGACAGCATCGTAATGCACGTATGTATGTTTAAAAAGGTCCTCCTGACCTCTAGGGGGCTCCAGGTGATGAGTTGCAGGCGGACCAGCGGGTTGAAGAGCTTAGGGAGACACAAGCCGATGTAGGCGTCTCTATAGCACTGGACGTAGTCCCGCCTCCACACCTCGAAGCGCGACTTGATGAAGTCGAGCGAGTGGAAGTCCTCCACCACGTCCTCAAACACCTTCTTGCACTCCCTCACGACGCGATCTGAGGAGCGTCAACAGGAAGTGGTCAGCGGTGGTTTAACTCGGAGACGAGAGTAACGCGGGCGTGACGCGGTGTGGCGAGCGCACCTCTCTCCATGTCGAAACCGGTGACGTCGGTGGACGTCTCCTCGTCGTCGGAGGACAGGCCTTCTCGATGCTCCGCCCTCTTTCCGTTCTGCTCCCGTGCCTGCCGCCTGCGAGTCCTATGATGCATCATATCCATTGAGAAGGTTAGACACCACAGCAGGCTCACATGACTGACACATCTAGAACATTATATCAATGTCGGGGAGAAATATATTTGGATTTTCGAGATGGATGAGAGACAATTGGACGGATGCACTTAGAGATTTGCATAGATGAATTTTGAAGAGGAAGCTTAGGATAGATGGATTTGAAGGAAGAGACGAGATAGGGACGAAGCGGTGATGGACTACAGGGGACGAGAGCTCTCGGACGACGGGCGGACCACCTACCGGCGTGCCTCTCTCTCGGCTATCCTGCGCTGGCGTGCGTGCTCCTGGTAGGCAGTGCGGTCCCTGCCGAACGAGTCGAGGCTGGGGGCCATGACGGCTTTGCCTGCAAGAGACGGGTGCCACGTCACAATCCCAGAGAACGGGCCGGGGTGAGCCACATAACCACTACTCTAGACCCTCAGACCCGACTCTAGAGAGAACAGAGGAGCTTCACGGACAATATATTAACAAAGACAAGTTGGCCTTCTGGAGCAATGGCTAATGAATACAACACACCACGATATACTTAAGTCCGAGTATTTGAAGGGACTTACCTTGGGACTACGTGCAACAGGTTAAAGTCAATGCAACAGTAATGCCACACTGAAAACACATGACTCGTCATGTGTAACAGGAGGCTACTAGCTACGGCCTCCCACATGTGTGTAGCTCAGATACACAAAAACATCCCCCCTCCCACGTGTGCGTGCAGACACACATGGCGACATTATACACATGGAGTCAATCCAAGTTAGCTGGGAACCAATAATGGAACCAAAAATAGCCACACACACACACACACACACACACACACACACACACACACACACACACACACACACACACACACACACACACACACACACACACACACACACACACACACACACACACACACACACACACACACACACACACACACACACACACACACACACACACACACACACACACACACACACACACACACACACACCTAAAGAGCACCAACGAGGTCGTTATGAGCAATAAAAACCTTCAAGATGGACTGACTTGAAAGGCTGGCAAACTCCGCCGATTCATCTTTTATATCATCCTGTCTTCTCTGGACGAGGCGCACGGCCCGTTGCCTTAGTAACTGGTGCATGGCTGACTCCAGCTCCAGGACGGTGGGCACCTGAAACATACGAGGCCTTTTGTGACTTCTGAGCAATACAGGGGCGGGACTTCCGAGCCAGGGGGAGTGTCTGATTGGTCGAGGCCGGAGGGACCTCGAGGCCGATTAGGCATCTCCTATTACTGGACAAAAAGACTACAACACACATCTCCTATCCTGGTGGGGTTGAGATGAACATAAGCGAGGAGCGGCTTGTGTAACCACCAGCAGTCAGTCCCCGTGTTTCACCACAGAACTGAGTCACACCAAAGACGGGGGACCGCGAACAACCCTAAAAATATGCATGTTAGTCGTTTGTTGCACATGTACACAATACAACAAAAAGAGGTTAACGTGAAGGCATCTCTTACTAGGCAACTTCTATACAACTGCAGTAGTGGTAACGTATATCATCATCATATCGATATGATCATTTTGCGACAAACTTTTTCCAAAAAACTATCATGACATTTATTGGCCTGTACCAATTTCTTACTGAAGAAAACAATGTGTTGGTCAGGGCGTCTCTGCAGCACTACAGTAATTAGATTTACTCATATTAATATTAAAGCATTGACACTTTTGACCCGTATCAAAATAATTGCAGGTCCTACGATTTGGATATTGCACTTGGCTATATTGCGATTTGGATAAAATGTTAGCCATCCTTGCTGTTGCCATGACACCTACAACGTATAGCAAATAGAAACACGTGTGTTGCCGTCACGACTGTGTGTATTTAATGTTAACAAAGTGTTCAGCGTGCTCATTCGGTTTCACCCAGAGTCATTTTAAGCGCCACTTTAAGTGACCAAAGACACATTTTTACAACATACGACACTTTTGGCAGAGAGTGGTGCACTCTCTGTGGCTTTTACAAGACACACAAGACACGTGGATAGAAAAGAGGGGGGGGGGGGGGGGGGGAGGGGAACGGCAAGGCAGCGTGAACTCATCCCTTACCTTTTCACCGAAACACTCAAGCAAGTCTCCAACATACCCTCGCATCTCTTGCAAGAATTTATATTGTTCCGCATTGTCGTTCGACGAGCCCTCCAGGCGCTGTATGGCCGCGTCGGAGGCCACCAGCTCGTCGGCGATATGGTCGAAGCGCTTGGCGTTAGCCTGGTGGCCGGCGTGCATTTGGCCGAGCCTGCGGGGACACAGACGCGCGTACTCTCTCAAATCGGGGGGGAGGGGGAAAAAAGACAGCGCGTGTTGGGGGTCAGGTCACGGCCTCAAGCTGATTGACCGTGCCGACCGGCTCCTTGCAGCGACGCAGGGTGTGTGTGTGTGTGTGTGTGTGTGTGTGTGTGTGTGTGTGTGTGTGTGTGTGTGTGTGTGTGTGTGTGTGTGTGTGTGTGTGTGTGTGTGTGTGTGTGTGTGTGTGTGTGTGTGTGTGTGTGTGTGTGTGTGTGTGTGTGTGTGTGTGTGTGTGTGTCCACCTCCGGTCTTATGATACATTTGATTCCCTCTCTTTCCAACTAAATGCGTCTTTATTGTCCTGTCTCGGTGCTGCTCATGTGTCCTCGGTGGATGAACGTGGATGGGGGTCGTGCAGACACAAGGGCCTCTCTCTACCCTAAGTAGTGGTTCCCTTGCTTGGGTAAGCATTGTCTAGGGTTTGTTTCACTCCCAGACCCAAAAATGATGTGTTTGAAACGCAACGTCCTCAGTCTAGCTGTGGGCATCCGTAAGCAGGACGCCCCAACCTTTTCCTTAACGACATGGATCTAATAAGAAGTGATTGCTGGTCTTCTACCTACCTGTCACGCAGGCGTTTCTTTACCAGATCGGAGGAGACCGGCGCCAGCTCCCCGCCGGGGGAGCTGAAGGGGACGGGGCCGTTGGCTAGGGGGGCCGGGGCGGCGGGGGTCACGGCGCTGAAGGCGTAGGGCATGTTGTAGGAGGCCCCGTAGGGCTGCGTCTCGTAGCTGTTCTGGTAGTAGGCCGTGCTGTCCTCCGGGGGATTGCTCTGCACCTGGGGAGTGAGTGAGTGAGTGAGTGAGTGAATGACTCAGGGCTGGGCAATATATCGATGTTGTGAGATGAGACTCTTGAAATTGTATGAGTGTCGTCTGTTCCCGGTTTTAAAAGGCTGCAGTACAGTGAAGTGATGTATTTTTTCCCCAACCTTAACCAGACTGTTCTAGTAGCTGTTATATTACTTGTAATCTAAAGATATTGTGATATTTGATTTGCTCAATATGGCCCGGTCTTAGTGAGTGAGTGTGTGAGGCCCACCTGTGGTATACTGATCCCTTTCCTGATCTGCTCCTGCTCCCAGCGGCTTAGCTCCTCGTCATGGCTGGTGTCTAGAGCCTCGTCATCACTTCCCTCGATGCCTGGGAGAGACAATGAAGGACATTACGACTCTTGTATTCTGTGTGACTTATTCATCATCGTCGTTGGTCAGAATGACCAGAATGGCCAGGATGATTGATCAGTAAGTTTATCTATTTAGATTCCACAACAGAACCCTATCCATCACCGTACCTCGTGTACCACCTCTCGGCTCCTTCCTTAGCAACCTACCCTTCTCCTGTCTCCTCCTGAGAACCCTACCCATCCCCTCCGTCTCCTCCACGGCATCCTACACATCTCCCCCGTAGCACCCTACCTAGGTATACTTCCGCCTATCCATGTCCATTTTCCCCAGAGCACCCTACCCAAGTCTCCTAATCTCCTTCAGAGCACCCTACCCAAGTCTCCTAATCTCCTTCAGAGCACACTACCCAAGTCTCCTAATCTCCTTCAGAGCACCCTACCCAAGTCTCCTATCTCCTCCAGAGAACCCTACCCAAGTCTCCTAATCTCCTCCAGAGAACCCTACCCAAGTCTCCTATCTCTTCCAGAGAACTCTAACTAAGTCTCCTATCTCCTTCAGAGAACCCTACCCAAGTCTCCCATCTCTTCCAGAGAACCCTAACTAAGTCTCCTATCTCCTTCAGAGCACCCTACCTAAGTCTCCTAATCTCCTTCAGAACACACTACCCAAGTCTCCTAATCTCCTTCAGAGCACCCTACCCAAGTCTCCTATCTCCTCCAGAGAACCCTACCCAAGTCTCCTAATCTCCTCCAGAGAACCCTACCCAAGTCTCCTATCTCTTCCAGAGAACCCTAACTAAGTCTCCTATCTCCTTCAGAGAACCCTACCTAAGTCTCCTAATCTCCTCCAGAGCACACTACCCAAGTCTCCTATCTCCTCCAGAGAACCCTACCTAAGTCTCTTAATCGCCTCCAGAGAACCCTACCTAAGTCTCCTATCGCCTCCAGAGAACCCTACCTAAGTCTCTTAATCTCCTCCAGAGAACCCTACCTAAGTCTCTTATCGCCTCCAGAGCACCCTACCCAAGTCTCCTAATATCCTCCAGAGAACCCTACCTAAGTCTCTTATCGCCTCCAGAGCACCCTACCCAAGTCTCCTAATATCCTCCAGAGAACCCTACCCATTAATCCCATCTCCTCAGCTCCCTACCTATCTCCTCTGCGATCTTCTGCCGCTGGCTCTTGTTCTTCACGCCGCTAAAGCTGATCCTCTTGTCGTCTTCGTCGTCGCTGCCGTCCTGCTCCTCCTCGTCCTCGCGTGCCATGCGCTTCTTGGGGGTGTCGTTCTCCACCAGGGGGGGTTCCCCGCCAAGCTCCCGGGCCAGCTGCCGGCGCTTCCTGGCCGCATGGATGAAAGCCGCGTCCGGGATCTCCCCTGGTGGTGGAGGAGGAGGAGGAGAAGGGTGAGATGCAGGGAAATACAAATCTATCTCATTCAAATCTAGAATGCGTTTGAAACTATTGTCAGGGAAGGTGCCCAAGCAGAAATGCACACAAATCAGGAGCAGCTGTGTGAGACTGTGCTCTTGGAAAATGGCGTCACATGTCCTAGAGTTTTTTTAGAGACCAACAAACTAGATGAGTAGTTTCTATATGAAGGCCAGCTTACGAATGAGCTATATGTCTTGTGTGTTTTCGGTGTGTCTGTGTTATGTGGTCTGTGCCTAGTGTGTGTATGTGTATGTCTGTGTGTGTGTGTGTTACCTGGTCTGTGCTATGTCTGCCTAGTGTGCTTTTGTGTGTGTGTGTTTGTTTCCTGTGTTGTGTATGCCTAGCGTGTGTTTGGTGTGTGTAACCTGGTCTGTGCTGTGTTGTGTGTTGTGTATTGTGTGTTGTGACTACCTAGTGTGTGATGTCTGTTCTGTGTTGTGTTTGCCTCGTGTGTATTTGGTGTATGTGTTACCTGGTCTGAGGCTGCTCAGGGACGACAGGGTGTTGAAGGACCCCGCCAGGCTTTTGCCCATGGTGACGGGGCCATGTCGCTGGCAGGCTGGGCCCCTGGGGGCTGCCTCCTCTGGGTCCTGAGTGCCGTCCACCTCCATCTCCTCCTCCCCGTGGTCACTACCCACTGTGCTGCGGGGCTCCTCTTTGACCGCCACAGGGGGTACAACAGGGCCATCTGGAGAAAAACAACAATACTTAGGAACAACAACAACACAGGTAGCATGCTGCAAACATCCAACATTATGATTTCAGGTGGACATACGAGTGCAGGATAGCTGTAAGGGTTTGTCATTTTTAGGCTTACAAACGTGCTCATACCAGAAAATGTATTAAATGTACATCAAACCACCAAAAAACGAAGGGCAAAAAAGCAACCATTATAAGGTTACGTTTCAAGCCATAAAACAAATCCACACACAACCGAAATCCAACTGAAGAATTTCACTGACAATAACAAATAACTGAGCCTCAATCCCTTGAACGCATAGTAAATAGAGGATAACTCCTACCCCTCAGTAATAGGTACTGTAGTAAATTAACGACACCGTTGCTTATTACATTGATTTAAAAATAATAATAATCAGCAAGCATTGAGGCATTGCCCAAATAAAAGCGGTGTGGACCTACCGGAGCCGGGTTCCTGTTTAACGGGGCCGGTCTTCTCCAAGTCCTCCTTGTATTCCTTCTTCAGCTGCTTGACAATCTTCTTACTGTAGTTGGACTTCTTCACTCTGAACACCTCGGATCCTTCTGCAAACACACACACACACACACACACACACACACACACACACACACACACACACACACACACACACACACACACACACACACACACACACACACACACACACACACACACACACACACACACACACACACACACACACACACACACACACACACACACACACACACACACACACACGAGAGAGAGAGATCAGTCATCATGTGAAGATGCACAAACACCAAACTCACGAACGACGCCAATAATAAGCGAGTAACAGACTATAGACAACAACAACGGTGGAGGAAACAATTGTGCAGAAGATACTGCGGAAAGACGTTGAAAACGTTGACGTGCATCACATTATTATTTGTTCCCAAAAGTACTTGGCGACACAAAATGAGCCCGACAAAAAAACACTACAACTACAACTTGGCACAGATTATCCCCAGAGTCGCTCGGTAAGCTGTCACCTTCATCGTCGTCAAAACTCAGCAAACTGGCCTTCGACGGCGCCGCTACGGCAGCGGGAGAAGGAGGAGGAGGGCACACGTCTTTGAATCTCCTTTCCTTTTTGATCGGTTTAGCATTGTGAATAATGGTATTGTTATTGTTGTTATTAATAATATGCTGGAAGCCGTTGTTGCCATGCTGGACCGCGGGGAAACTTGTGTCGATGAAGGGGATCTCTTCCACGACGGGCCCGCACGTCTGGCCCGGCGCGGAGGACTGCTCGTCGGAGTCGGAGTCGTTCCTACGCCGGAGATTGGCTCGTTTCGCCTTTTTAAACATTGTTGTTTGTTGTTGGTATTTTTCTTGGTACAAACTGTGTTCGCCTTTCACGAATGTAGGGCGCGTCGGATTTTATGTTTTGAGTCGAACGAAATCGCAGCCGCATTCGCGTTCAGCCATTTTCTGTCATTCGCCACTTCTCTCTTCTTCGTGTGAGACCCATGCTGCCGCGTCTGGTAAATGACGCACCCTAGCGGCAGGGGGTAGATACTGCCACCTTAGAATTGACAAGCACCGCAACAACGGGGAGTTGGTTTACTCCACTGGGTAACAGGGGGTATCATGCACCCCCCTGAAATATACTTCTTATCAGCTTTTCTAGATTGGTGATTAGCTATGATAAAAAGTTGTCAAACCGTGTAAACTGGGAAAAAAAAGTATCAAGAAAATGATGAGCTATATGTTAAAAGGTTTTCCCATATATCATTGTTATGCAAATTAGTGCCACCATTACCAAAAACTAGATTTGCACACTTTTCACTATATCTCAGCCAAAATTGCAGATAAATGAACAAATAATTTGATTCCATTAGATAAGTTTCAAAATGATTGTCATTGCACAGCACAAGCGACCGTACAGCACAAGTTGTGTAGTAGCCTATAACAAGGGTCAAACATCATAATCAAAGTCTTGATGTGACTATCTTCTCTTTCACAGTCACGGCTTGGCTCCCCAGTGTCTGATCAAATACTCAATCATCATTTTCAGTGCAATCCTCAGAGTCAAACTTGTCTAACTCTTCCTCCTGGTCTTCCTGTTCACGTGCTGCAGGAGTCCAGAAGATCAACCAGGAAGGTTGATCCAGATTGTACATATCATCCATCAGTCACTTTATTGTTCTTTATTCTTTATTCTTTATGTTCTTTATTGTTCTTTTTTTTTATACTAGTTTTATTTAGTTAGTTGTTTTATTTCGTTTTTAGCTTAGGTATTAGTATATTTGTGTGTGCATTTATTCCCCCTGTGTCAACTGTTGCACCTTAATTTCCCTCGGGATTAATAAAGTTTCTTGAATCTTGAATCTTTTTATTGTTCTTTTTAGAATTGTTATTGTGTACAGTATTTTTAGAGTGCAGTTTTTTTTTTGGAAAATGCACACTGTGGGTGGGAATGGGGAGTAAGCATTTCATTGTACTTGTTTGCATATGGCAAATACTAATCTTTACTCTTGAATCTTGAAATCTTGACTCCTTCATCAGTCCTCACACATCCCTGCTCCTTATCATAGGGTTTTGTTTTTTTCTAGAATAGATGAATCAGCTCGCTTGTACAAGGCAACACAATGGTTCAGACCATAGACTTGGCAGTGAGTTTCTTTTCCTCCCCCACCATTTTGCGCAGCAACTTGGCACGGAGGACGTCCACTGAAGACTCACAACTCTCTCCACTCATTCCAGTTGTCACTATGTTGACTGAATGCTCTGTGAAACCTGTGGTTCTTCTCCAGCTCTTCCCCTTCTCTTTGAAGCCACTGGTCGGTCTCTGCTGAACAAATGTGACACACTGGACTTTTCTTAAGGATTCTGCGAGCTCAGAGAGGTTGAGAAGTTGTCTCCTTTTCCCTAACCCATATCCAGGTATACAGTCAGCTTGATGGCATGAGTGTGGTAAAGAAGAATTACAAAGATATCTGTGCCAGGTGTTCTGACCACAGCGTACCCAAGGGCAGCGGCATGATGAAGGTAGAAGAGTACCACCCTTGTATCAGTCTCGTCCTGGTTGCTGTATATTGTGGGGAGATCACGTTCCTTAACCTGAAACACAATGGGCCACGGGTAGTAGACTTGCATCTCAGCATAGACTGCGTCTTTCTCTGCAGGGGGTGTGAATGATGAGCTGTCATGAAACTTTGGGTTGATGTAAGTAAAGTGCAAGGGTGGGACCGTTTCAGGTGTGTTGACTTTCAGGCTACGCTGTTGTGACTTGTCTATGATGGGTAGGATTCGGACCTTGTTGCTCTCAAACCCAGGCTTGACCTCCTGTTTACCACGATTCCCCCAGCACTGTTGACAATGTTGCTGCCATGCACACTGGTAGTGGTTTTATTCAAGTAGTCCCACTCACAGCGGAATACAAGGTTGCCCTCTCCTGTCACAATTGGAGTCCAATGGGATGAGACCTGTCCAGGACTTTGGCCAGGCCAGTGTCCAACTCTAAGACAAATTCATGGCTCTCAAAGTGGCCAAGTCTGTGTAATATTGTGGTGAGCTGCTGGCTTCTAAACAAGTGCCTGACAGTCACATAGAGAAGGATGTGTTTTGTTCACTTCCATTTTCCCTCTGACACTGTCTGCACGGCACAGGTCTTGCCCAATAGAGAACATCAGGTGCTTCGTCTTTTCATTATTCGTCTTCATCTTCCTTTCCAGCCATAACCATGCTGTGAGGAACTGGAAGAGGTCTGTGGGTAGGTGATTTTCAGAAGTGAGCTGCATGTCGTCAGCTGTTGGTGGCCACTGTAGGTTTTTTGAACAGTCTGAAAGCCTGCAGAATATTTTAATATATTATTTTGTGAACTGGATATGCTCCTTCATTCGATCTTTCTGTAGCCATTCCAGGAGTTTCTCTGAGTGATCATTTGTGTTTTTGTACTTTTGTACTCTTCCACATACAGCAAATGCAATACAGGAAGATTGCTGTAGGACCTCATCTTGCTGGATGACATGAGCTTTACTGTGTTTCAGTACTGAGACACATGCCTTTTCGTGGACGGCTGACATGCACACTTGCGCTGAGTAACCGTTGCTCTTGCTTTGTGAATCCTGCTGCGCTCATAGTTGGCGAATGCCGTGGGGAAGCATGAGGGATGGTCTTTGGCCTTCACCTGTCTATGAAGTGGCACTAGACCCATTTTCTCAGCCCTCAAGTCCCATGCATTTTCTGGTCTCTCAGTTTTGCGATGACCATCTTTAAACTCAACTTTGTCACAAAAGAAGATGGTGGGAAGATTGGTGTCGCAGAACCCCCGGAAGATAATTACATGGGAAGCGATGCTGCTGTGAGATTGATGGTTCTGTATTATCTCAATAATCTCTGCAAGTAAAGCGCTGATAACAGTTGCGGTGATACCCGACACTATACAGGTCATCAGGGAGAGTTGTAGGGATCTGGTCACACACTGATTGCATACGATATGGGGACTCATGTGATGGATTGAGACGTTGGTCCCGGCTCTGATGCAGCTGTTGGAGTTTTTCTGTAGCTGTTCCTTTAATTGTAGTGAGGGGTGTAAAATGACCATGATCAGACGTGGATGGCACATAAAGGATGCAGGTACGTGGCAAGCGTGTGTTGGCTGGAGGACACTACACTCTACACTCTCTGTCATAGAAATGAATTTTAAAAAATCACCATTCATGTTATAAAATCTGGACTTTTCAATCTGATAACAGATGTTCTAAAAGCAACCATTATGTTCTACAATAACGCTAACACATACAACTAACAATATTGTGTAATATGTGAGTAGCTGAGTTAGCTACTTACCTTGTTTGTTTGAAGGTTGAATGTGTGTGTAGCCAAATTAGCTACTTGTTTGTTTTGGAGGATACACAAATTGCAGCACTGATTTGCATACAAGCACAGATACATGTGATCACTCTGGGAACAGCTTTATGGGTCTAGGCACGTATCTTGGTAATGGTGGCACTAATTTGCATAACAATGATATGTGGGACATCCAGACCACATTTTAACATAGCTCATCATTTTCCATTTCCAATTTAAAAACACTGATTAGTAGTATATGTCTGTGTTGGTGCAAAATACACACTTCTTGGTACCAGACTAAAATTTTTGTAATGGCAGCACTTATTTGCCTAATAGCATATGCCAGAGACACATGTAATATTTTTAACAATAATTGTATTGTGTTCCTTGACCCTAAAACATGGACACCATATTAACACCTTATTATCTACAATACACCTTATTATCTACAATATTGGCTGAGCTATAATGAAAAGTGTGAAAAGAGGGGACAATTTGACAACCTTTTATTAACATAGCTATATATTTCAGGGGGGTGCATGATACCCCCTTCTACCCACTAGTTTCCAGAGAGACCCCGCTTTAGTGTCTCAGTATTATTTATGCATTTTAATTAAACACAACTGCACAGCCAAACTAAGATGTATATTGTTATTGGCATACGATGAATTGATACTCGCTTCTTTGTATTTGACTAAAACAACAACAATCTTAAATTTGATCATTTCATTCATGTCTTCAAGTCCTTTACTTCTTGTGTACTCTCCTATTGGGTTGGCTGTACAATACACTAATGGACACAAATGTGTACAAATGCATCAAATCTATCACATTTGAATTGAAGATAGGCTTTGTTCAGCTCATGAACAGTATAGAGTATTTAAGTGCAGACTCTTTATAATTACATATGGCTAAGCATAAACAAGCATAACCGCCTGGCCTGGATGCTGTACAATTGGAGAATTTAGGGAAATATAAATATGACCCAGTTTCATGTATGGGTCGACTGGGGAGGTAAAACATAAATAATAAGACATTTATATATATATATAATAAATAATTAAGAATAAATAACAGTACGGACGTCCACCAGACAGCGTTTATACTGCCACCTGTCGGTCATGCAGACTAACTGCTTCTATTTTAGGCTGACCAGAAAGTCAGAGTTGGCACACATTTCTTAACACATCTAAATAAAATGGATATTCAGCTAACTAAACTGTTAAAGTTTAGTCCCTTTTTTAAAACTCAAACCTGAGAGTAAAACAAAGTCGAATCTAATTGTACAATGTAACATACAAATGAACAAGTCCATGTCGTGTTGTGTCACGACAAACATGCTCTCATAATATTTAGCGAAAAACGAAAGCGATTGGTCACTTCTGGTGACCAGGATTCGTTACCCTGGTGAGGTCCTTTAGCGCTTTATTCAAATTTAATAATTATAATTAGTTTACTGCCTACATACTGTAGATGTCTCCTTTATTCATTACCTTAATTAACGTTTTAGTCATTTGAGACACAGCCATTGACGCTTCAAGGTCTGACTGTAATTCACGTTGGAGCCACTTGGGGTCGCTGTCACTCCTTGGAACGGCGCCGCGGCTGACGCCTCGGTCAAGATCACAGCGTCCTCTCGGATCGTTCACCTTTAAATGCTAATGAAATACAGTGACATTTCCTCATCTAATGGATGTATCTCAAATCAGCCAATAGAAGTTTGACAACAGGCGACCCGAGTAATGCTATTCCAAGCAAGGGTTCATATGGTCTAGCGAACCATTGGCCCCAGTCCTAATATGTATTTAACCATTGAAGATTCGACTTGAAAATACATTAAACTAAACGGGATTATCGTAGTCTTTTTATGTATGGGTTTATATATATATATATATATATATAGCATATAATTGCAATACACATATGGAGATTTATCTGCAAGTTAATGTTTGTGTTGTGTGTGTGTGTGTGTGTGTGTGTGTGTGTGTGTGTGTGTGTGTGTGTGTGTGTGTGTGTGTGTGTCCGTCCGTCCATCCATCCATCTATGTATCTATCTATCTATGTATCTATGTATCTATCTATCTATCTATCTATCTATCTATCTATCTATCTATCTATCTATCTATCTATCTATCTATCTATCTATCTATCTATCTATCTATCTATCTATCTATAGTCTATGCTAAACCATGCAGCAGTGTTGTGTGACTGGGTGACAGTGTTGGTTTTAGGGTGGTAGTGATGTGACCACAATGTGTGTATGAATGTGTGTGTGTGTGTGTGTGTGTGTGTGTGTGTGTGTGTGTGTGTGTGTGTGTGTGTGTGTGTGTGTGTGTGGTGTGTGTGTGTGTGAGTGAGTGAGTGAGAGAGAGAGTGAGAGAGAGAGAGCGAGAGAGAGAGCGAGAGAGAGAGAGAGAGAGAGAGAGAGAGAGAGAGAGAGAGAGAGAGAGAGAGAAGAGAGAGAGAGAGAGAGAGATTTGGTCGTTTGTTTGTAATGTGTACATATTTAACTGCATACACGTCCAAGACCGGCAAAATAAGTGCCCTCACATTGACTTTGAGAAGTCCATGGGCCTTATTCGCCCATAGCGGCCTTCTTGGTTTCTTGAACACCACCGCTATACCGTGTCGTGCCACCGGGGCCCGGAGGAGACCGAGGCGGCGTGGAAGAAGAGGAGCCGATGAGGGGTCTGATTAGAGGGAACACAGGGAGAAAAAGGGGAAAGTTTAGGACCACTTTGAAGCCCGCACCTGCTGAATAAATGATGGGCTAAGACTCAAGGAATTGGCGTCTACCTTCTACTACACCTGCGGCTCAATACTTAAATATTCATTTCCTGTCATATTCACACATGCGCTTGGGTGTGTGAGTGTGTGTATGTGTGTGTGTGTGTAGTGTGTGTGTGTGTGTAGTGTGTGTGTGTGTGT